>CM076730.1:4588710-4958710 GCA_038501795.1 Pseudopleuronectes americanus | reverse complement strand
TTTTCTGTCTCCTTGGATGGATTTTAACCCCCCACATGCCGCGGGAGGCAGAGAGATGAACACTGGTAACTGGAAATGACGGGAAAGTATAAGGGAAATTAGTGACAAAAAATAAAAAAAAGGACAAACAATGTCAGATCCCATCTTTCAGACGTGGGGATGAAAACCAACAAAGGGCCTAATTGTGGGGAAATTCTCTGAAGTTTATGTTTGAATATGGCTTTAGATTGTTGGGCGGTCTGTGGGAAACACGGTTCAGAAATCCCACAGTAAAACTGGACACAGAACTCCAAATAAAAAACGCTTCATTGTCTATCAACATCAGAATCTGTGTCGTCCCCATTTTCTTTGTGGGAAATCTATTTTTAGTTTATTTTTATGCTGCTGTGACTTTCATTTATTTGTTTATTTGTCCCTGCTACCCACCGTTAGTGCTACTCGGCCCCAGAAAGAGAAAAACACACATGACATTTGCTCGGTGCAAGACGGGTGGAAAAAGACGATAAAGATAAACAAAGAGAGGAGGCAACACCAAAAGGAGAAGAAGAGAAGAAAGGCCGAGGAGGCCTCTCGCTGTGTGTTTTAACAGCTGTGGGTGATGCACTTGGTTTGACATTCAAACTGCTGTATACTGTATATTGATGGGAATACGAGAAGTGTCATTCTGCCTGTGCATCAATATCCTTTTAACTGAATTAAGATGAGTAGGAGTGAATATTATTTTATCTACCTGTGTCTCTCTAAAGAATTCTTCTGACTTTATTTGGGCCAGACAGATGGGATCTGCATTTCAGCTCAACTTCTCTCCGTCCTCCCTTTTTCCTTCCCTCCCCACTTCCCACAAAGCTTTTTTTTTGTATTGCTTTTATCCTTTCTTTTATCTCATCCCCATTCCTCCCCCTAAAATACGTTCCTTCCCTTCACTCGGTGGTAAAAAAAAATAGTTTTCTTTCTTTTTCTGCCAAGGATTCCTGTTTCTTTCTTTCTTTTTTTTCAACCGTACATTTGTCTTCAAAATTACAGTTTTTGGAAAGAAGGGAAGAAAGAAAAAGGGGGAATCTGGGTTAGGTATTCAGGTTCAGGTTCTGTGTAAATCTCTCAGCCTTGTAAATGTGGAGAGCGAGGAGAACGAAAACAAACTTAGGACAGAATGCAAACAGACTACAGCTGTCACACAATCGCATGTGGAGATGCACATACACACATGGGGTGGGGGGTAGCAGGGGGGTTGAAGGAAGGATGGAAAGGTGACGGAGAGATACCACCTAGGCACAAACAAGCTAAACCTTGACATTGCTCAACAAAACAATTTTGGAATCCACTCTGCAAATAAAACCAAAGTGCAGTAGGAGGGGGCGGGGATTGTTTCATTTGTCAACACTCCTATTAATTCCAATCACACATCCCATAATTCCCTTCTCTCTTTCACTGTATGCACAAAATCCCCCTATATCCGTGGCGTTCTCCTGCTACAACCTCACAATGTGAATACAGTGAGTGGTAATAGCTTTTGATATAATATGACATGCATAGTCCTCTTAAGGCATGATGGGGCCTTTATGCGCAGGTTTAGCGGCTGACAGGTTAGCGGGTTTAGTTAACAGCCAACGTGCCTGCCGGTGCAGTGCGGGGATTTGGGAGGGCTTAGCGGAGAGCAGGCCTCTGTTGCCTGGGGTGGCAGCCAGTGCAGCCTGACAGGATTCCATGAGGGGAAGTTAGAGGTGTGGGCTTTTTCAAGTTGTTTAATATCCTTTGCTTTTTTTGTTAGTGTGGAGCAAAGAAGTGAGGATCCCCTTCACGTGCAGGATTAACCTGCGTGACAGGTGATTGGATTGTAATGGGATAAATTCCACGTGTAAGTGGATGAATGCAAAAAAAAATAATAATAACGTGGAAGATCTTACATTTAAGATCTGGTCACTCACATTCATCTGCAATCGGATTTCTATTATAGACTTTGTTTTCTTTTTTGAATACACTGCCACAAGTTCCACCCACAGATCTTGCACAATGAAAATGGATCTAACAAACTGTCTGTGTGGCTTTCATATCTCCAGAACCTTTCTCCTTATCGGCTTCACACTTGGCATCTGTATTTTAAAGGGCCCAATGAAGTGCAGGGTTGAATTTGGACATGTGATACCTACAATATTAATACACTTTGAATAAACTGCCAGCCAGGGCTCTGTTGGAGCCGTTTACAGTTTCAGAGAGAAAACTGGAATTAGCGATACCACAGGTAAAGCAGACGGCCCCTTCCAAACAGGCACTGCACTAGTAGGATCAAATTTAAATCACATACAGTAGACTGATCAAATACTTGGGACACAGGCAATTTGCGTATGTCGGTGGAGATGAGATTGTCGGTGGAGATGAGATTGCTGATTTGGGATTTCTCTTGAACTATAAATAACAGTATCAGTTCTGTGTAGGTCATTTAGTAAAGAGATATCAGTACTTTAAATGCAGCTATAAAATGAGACCATGTAAATAATATGAGTATACAGCAGATAAGATACATGGTAAATCACACATAGTGGTTCAAAGTGCAAAAGCGAGACTTAGATCAACAATGTCATGCTGCTCTTAATGATCCATAATAAATTATCTATATTTTTCTTCAAAGTCAATATTGAGAAGGTCTTTAATCTGTAGTTTTAATAATTTCTTTGCTATTCATACGTGAACAATCTGCTTTCAATAAAATAAAAGTTGTAATGATATAAGAATGTGCGATGACCCTGTATGATCCCGAGCATTATAAACCTCTACTGTATGTGTGAAGCAGCACAGAGGCTGCTAGTTAGCTAATGTGTGTGTGAAGCAGCAAGAGCAGCGTCCCTCATGGGATGTACCAAAGTGTTGTTTGTTCTTTACGCCTCCACTGGACAGCCGAAGCCAGTGAAGGAGAACCCATAATTCTTTTCTGTAAGCAGCGCCTCTGCACATCCAATTGCATTAGGAGCCCATGGTCGAGGTGGAGGCTACTTGTGCCAAGATTTAACCTGATTAGATACAGATTCAGCTGTTCCAAAAGACAGCACAGGAGCCCCCCACCCATCTCCCATTCTATTTCGGGCTTCAGCCTTAGCGCTCATGAATGTGGAGAGACAAGGTGGCACATAGTGCAGTCACATACTATACTGCCAAAGTTCTCTTGAGCAAGGTGCTTCCACGGTATCAGAAGTTTCTGGTGCCGCTATAAGTACAAGAAGTTAAAATGCATGTACACCAGGTTTGCATTTTAAGTTTAATCAGCAGGATAATGTTTCTAAAATTGATATCCGGTTCCACAGCAGTCACAACTCTTTCTTTCCTTCGAGTCTCTGTTCTTGTCTCTTTCCCTCTCTCAGTTTATGTGCTCTTTGATATCTTTCTCCTCTTTCTTATTCTCCCCCCAGTCAGCCACCGGGTGTCATTTTCCCAATTTCATCCCTCTCTTTCTCACCCTCTCTGTCTCTCCTGCGGTGGTCTTTTTATCGGATCAGTCTCAGGTCGTCGCCTCTGTCTCTCATGTGTTCCATCAAGGATGCATCGCACACTCCCTCACACACACATACACACACACGCACACACACACACACACGCACGCACGCACGCACGCACGCTCAAAGGAGAAACAAGATGGAAAGAAAGAGCAGTGAAGTGAAGGAGAGATATGATGAACGAGACTGAAGAGTTGACTGAATGATGGAGACTTTTTATCTGAGATTAAACACAATAAGCACGTCTCTATGTCTGTATCCTTCCTAATTTGTCACCAACATCCGATGCAGCTTGTTGACATGTGAAGATGATCTCGGTGCTCGTACTGAGATTTGTGTGTCTGCAAGAGTGTTTGTGCACACTTGTGTGTTTGTGGTTGGAGCTCTCACAACTCCTCTCCTACCCCCTTTTTACCACACACACAAACCCACCCACCCACACACACACACACACAGCATGCCAAGGTTTTGGGTATGTGGGTAAATCTTTTGGCAACGAGGCTGCCAGCGTAGAGCTATGATGAATGCTGATGGCAGAGAGCATGGCCGGTCTCTGAACCAGTCATTCATACACACATACACACACACACAAACACTAATCAGATTCCCAGCGCGTGAAGGCCAAATGGCATCCTTCCACTGGTGAATGTTAATGTGACCAGCGGAGCTTGTGGGCTTGTGAAACAAGGATAGGGAGAGCCAGGAGAGATGATGACAAGAGAACATAGATGGGATTGTTTATTGGCGTGTGCAGCACTAGTTTGTGAAAATTTGCATCCTTTCACAAATTGCAGCAAGTTGTATTTGGGGGTTTTAATTTGAGAGCCAGAATTAGATTTGGCTGTGTGTGTTTTCTCTGCGTGCGTCTTGTTTGCAGATGTAATTACCACAGTTGTCTGTGGAATAGTCCTAAAACATGGTGGTTAAGGTTTTTTTTACAGTTTTAACTGTTAAAAAAAGTACAGACTAGACGCAAGACAATTTAGTTTATATAACCAGTGATTTCTTGTCAGCTGATATAAACGGGTGATGAACAGTTAGATAAGACTTGGTTGTTCAACCTAATTGAAATATTGTACACTTATCATTTTTGTATCATTACAATAACACATTGATATAATATAATATGATATTAATGTGTAAGAAAACGTGGTTTGAGTGTAAATGTATCTGTTGATGTTGATATGAGCACATTATGCAATTTTTTTGTATTCGTCTTAATTTACCTTTGAATCTAATTGTAAATACAGATGGCTGACAAATATGTAGGAAAGAAGAACCCAACATAAAGTGTTATATTCAGGTATATAGTATATACCTGTATATACCTTATATTCTGTAAGTCACCAGAGCAGCTTCAGAACTCTTCATGTATGGAGGAATGAGCACCATTCATTCAGAGGATTCCCTCCCCCTTTTTGTTGTTCTGATAAAGGTGGTGTGGCGCACTGTCTAACACGCTGCTTCAAAATGTATCATACATGCCCATTGGGTAGAGATCTGATGACTGCAAAGACCATAGCATCCAGTATGTTGCACATCATGGTCATGCACATCCCACTTTTCAGTGTCCCTTGTGCTCTGAAAGGCTTCCACTCGTTTATTCAGCTTTTTCTCATGATGTATGTCACGTGTCACACCATGTGTATGCACAGTTCAAGTTCTAGTCTGCTTGAGTGTAATATGTAATTGCTACTTACAGCGCTCAATGCGGTCCTCAGGGCTGGATGAAGTATCTCGATCAGACAGGAGGCCGGACACCGGGAAGATCTTTTTAATGCAGTCGTCCCCTGCCTTCAGTCCGCTGGGTGAACTTCCAGGAGGGATCTGTGAACCTCCAAAGTCATACTCTTTCCCCTCTGCATCAGAGTACCGCAGGTGGGGGGAGGCCTCTGCATCCATGCAGCCTTTGAGGCGTTTGGCTGGGGTGAAAGCCGACTGATACCCACCCGGTACTCCATCCCGGTCGTCAGGTGAGGCAAAAGGTCTGAAGGCGCCGACACCGCTGTGATTCAGCATGCTGATTGGTGAGCAGTCCATGTTAGGTGGAGCAAACTGATGATGGAGATGGAGGAGGGAAGGCGGGAAGTCCCTGTTGGGGAATCCTGGTGGGACTCCGCCCTGGCGATGGTACATTGATGCAAAAGTGTAAGAACCATTGTTAAATGGCAAATGGACGTCTTTGTCAACTGACACCGGGACGCCAAATGGACGTGGCTGCTGGCAGGGGATGGAGGCGTCGCGGGATGCTTCAGCAGTGGAGGCCAGCACCATTAGAGCTGGGGAGGCCAGGGGATTGGGCAGGTAGGAGGAGCTCTCCATTTTGAAGGCTGCCCTGTGGAGATCCATGTCTGGACAGAAGATAGAGCTTGTAAGAGTTTTATGAGGAAGAGGAGGAGATTATTCCTCCTCAGTGAGATTGGAAACAATGTCCAAGACCCTTGGAAAGGGTCTGAGAAAGTGAGGGAATCTGGTTTGAGAGTTCAGTATGTTTTTTTGAGGAAGGGCCTCAGGAAATAGCCATTCATAGGAAAGAAGAGTATTCTTGAAATTAAAGAATTGAAATGTCCAGTCCAGATCATTCCACGAACAATAGATGTTTGTGACTAAGTTCTCCCTCCTGGATAAAAGGCAGTAAAATCCTCCCTGTGAAGTGTTTGCTGGAGGTGTTGTTGAAGCCAAGGCGTCCGGAGAAAGTGGGACATCAAAGCTGGGTCTTCATCTTCTTGTGGTCTTCGAACTAAGGGGATACAAAACACATATATTAGATTTCAATTCATTTTCAGAGCTCTACATCTTGTTTAGGATTCTTAGAGTACATTGTCTCATAACGGAAATTACTTGAAAACCTTGCATGAAGAATATGTTCTTGCTTACTGTTGGTGCCCTAGTATATTCCTCCAGCAGCGTTTACAGAGGAGTTACACAGTAACATAAAGGACGGTTGCTCTTTATGGGTTCGTTTAGATAATGGGGTTTAAACACTGGGTGTTGTTCGTAGTTGTTGATGTCGGTTTGCAGTGTTTATGAATGGTGTTTAGCGGGCAGTTGCTAACTATTAGTTTAATGTGACTGTATTTTATTTTTTCACATAACGCTTTGCGTACATTGGCTTGGTATTTGTGGTTACTCACAAGATTCGCATTGACGGTTGTACTCGTCTGGTCTTGTGTATTCGGGAGTGAGTGCTACTGGTGTTTGTATGTGGTACTTGTGATTAGTGGATATTGTTCTTTTTTCATAGCATTATTTCTTGATTGTTTTGGCCTTCTGAGGGTCTATAGGGTGTGGTTGCATACTTTTTTATTTTCGAAGCGTAGGTTTTTGGGTTGGCAAGTGGGGACATGATCGTTAACGATGGGTCTTAGAAAGAGATAGAGGGTTTAAGTTTGACGAGGGTCGTTGGAATTTAAATTTTTAGGTATTTGGGATTTCAGATAGGGAAGAGGGGAATCAGGCAGGAGTAGGTTTTTTTGGAGACATATTTAGTTGGCATATGATTATGCGAGGAATGAAGAGTGAGAGGTAGTAACAAAGAATAGGAGAAGTGAGAGGGAAATTTGGGAAATGACAGGGGACTGAATGACAGCAAGTTGAGGGAATTCAATGAACGACGAGGAGAGGCCTCTACTCTCCTCATCTCCAACTTCATCATATCCTCCCTTGCGCCTAGCTTATCTCTCTTCCCTCCCTCTTCCATCTCTGATCTTGGTCTAAGCACGCTTAGTCCTACACTGTCTCCCAGGATCTTACTGGTCATGTCAAACAGAGAGGTCGGACTTGTCATTGAGTATCTTAGGACACACACACATGCATCTAGGCTATCATACCCACATCACACACACTACAACCACTGATAACTGAACGCTCCACTACTCACACACCCATGTTCTAGCCGACACCACGATCGCGTGGGTGCGAACTAGCGTACTCGAGGTCAATCAGTTGCAGGCGGTGTAAGTAAGCTCGCGCAGTCTACTCTAGAATCTTACTGGCTGGAGTGCGAGGGACGACATTGAGATGTCCCAGATTTTGAGCTAGCTGTCTTTCCTATGGAGTCTAGAGGAAACTTGGGTAGCGAGTCGGTCGAGTGTAATCAGTACCTCGTAAGGAATTGCGATGAAGACCATCTGCAGTCACTCAATCTCTCACATACCTCTGAACCACATCTACTGCCTCCTCTTCTCGCTGGGTGTTTGCAGATGCGATGGGTGATTATTCAGTAGCATGTCCCTGTCCTCATCTCTCGGCTCAAACGCCACGAGCCAGAGGGTAATTCTCAGTCTCTGACTCAAGCACTAGTGAATATTAGCCGTATTCTTGACCTCGTGGGTACTAAGCCATGACTTCAGTTGCTCTCTGCTACTGGACTTGATTGCTATCCTATATCGTATTGTTGTCAATGCGCTTGCCTTTAAAGTTGCGATATTGGGTTCGACGTCTGTGGAACGCATGGGGAGGCATGCGTATGGCGACACTCGAAATGAATCAACAAAATTAACATCTCTCAGCGATTCTATACATCCCATAGCGGCTATTGCTAAGGTGAGCGGTGACTTGGTAGAGCAGCCTATTATGTTACGTTGTAATAAGGATTGGTTAGGAGTTTAGTAGTTACTTATAAGTAGTTGCTGGATGTGTGTGCGTATTTGCTCTGATAAGATATCCTGTTTATGATCGCCTCGTGATTAACGGTGCTTTTGCGTAGGTTTGTCGTGTGCAGTTGATCGGGGACATGAAGTGGTATGGATCGTAGAGAGAGTGTACATTGGTATGCATGCCATAGTACTATGTAAAAGCCATATCTGTTCTTTCTCCACTTATTGTAGGTCACTATCCTTTATTCCACGGTCGTCACCTCGTGATTTTGTATAAAAGGTCAAACATGAAGGCATGTACACACATCCATAAACACACAACAAACACAAACTCACATAGTATCAAGTAGCGTCCCGGCCCGCTCTTGACGAGCTTCAAAGCTGCGTTGACTACCAGCCAACATCAAAAGAGAAACTCCCAGGGAAATGAAAGGAGAAAATCTTTTATAGCTATCCGCTGTCCACAACACTCATTCAAATCAATTTCCAACCTGATCTCGACTTTGGCACACTCCCCCACCTCCCGCACAAAGACACACACACACACACACACACACACACACCGACAACCGCCAAGAGGGAGCTGAGAGGACAGGGCCCCGAGACAGAGGGAGATGGGGAGATGTGAGATGTTTTACATTACCGCAAATGTACAGTAGGCCAGTGTGGAGTGTTGAGAACGGCTCACGCTAACACGCTTCTGGTCTGGACAGATGCCACAGGGTCACGTTACACGACTCTGTTCCTCCTCCTCCTCCACCACCTCCTCTTTTCACCCCTCTCTCTTCTCTACCTATCTCAATCCATCCCGGAAATAGCACTTTGGAAATGTAGCCACAACAGAACCCTTTTTTCTCTCTGTCTTTCTCTCCTCTCTTTCTCAATCCATCAGTTAACTCCCTCTCCTTTCTTTCTCTTTCTTCCCTCTGTCCAACTTTCTCACTTTCTCCACCGGCATCCTCGCTCTGTTTTTCCGGCACAGATCAGATCACGCTTTCTCCTGGATAACCTCTAAAGTAGGGAGTGTGTCTGAGGTGTTGATAGGGAGGTAATACACTGATAAGCACCGGGATATTTCAATTTTATTATCATTACCCGGCAGGCCGAGGGGCGGCGAGTGAAGGGCCGCAGACGACATGTAGCCAATCCAATAAGAGGATGGTGGGTAGTCGGAGAGGAGAGGAGGGAACAAGGAAAAGGTGGAGAGGGGAAGCAAAGTAATAAAGAAATGCGAGGAGAGAAGAGAAAGGAAGTTTGTGATATCTGAAATGAAAAGGATTTGGATCTCAGCTCCCTGGCAGATATGTACGTGTGTGAGATGAGGCCTGTGGACATCGGTACTGAATAACTATTGTCTTTTGTATCCTTCTGTTTATTTGATGTATAGCCTGCTAGTGATAAAGCTCTAACAGAAGTGTCATAAAGTTGCTGAAAGTCAGTGATGCTTTTCAACCTTATCACAAAAAAAAACCCATAATTCCAGGTGACACACACCTATACGCATATCATCAGTACACAAGTGCAATTACATCGAACACACACACACACACAGACACACACGTGCCACGTACAATCCCATTTGCCACTTAGGGATACCACCCACACATTGTCTGACACCGGAGATATGCATTTTATAATAGAAAATGTCACAGGGGGAACATTTGCCACGCTGTCATAATTTGATTACAGTGTGGAGGAATGATACAGCTGTCAGTGCGATATTAAATACAAAACAGCGAGCGGGGCTTTTCACGTCAAATCTGCACTTTAAGTGACAATGTTGTGCCAGTCGGGGAAATTGCAGTGTCAACAACAATGTGCTTTAACATCATTCTGAGGGGGGGTTTCACTCAGGAAATATGAGCTACTGAGAGGGAGGGTGGGGCAGTCAAAGATTCCATGTAAAATAATGGTAACTAAGGTAATAAACATTATTATTCTTTAAACACAATAATAGAATATTATCTGCTTGTTGGGCCACTTATAAATAGAATTTGCGCTTTGCGATACTTTGATAATGGATACTTTTTGAATGATGGCTTTTCAAAATAAGGTGCATTTGTAAACCGGAAAAAAAATAAAAACATTCGTCGGCTTCCAGTTGATTCTTTTTGATAACGATTTGAGGAGAAGGCAGTCCTGAGTGTCAGGATGAGAAAAGTGGAAGGGAAAATGGGATCCAAATAACTACGGCGGTGACAACGAGCGCTCGTCTTACTGAAGCCTTCCTGTTTGTTGACTGCTCGGAATAAATATTTTTCTCGCATGGATGCTTTGAGTGTGTAACCAACGCTTTTGCTGTTGCAACACGTCACCGTAACTTGTCAGATCCAGTTCTCCGGTGTGTCTGCATGAGTTTTGGAGAGGAACGAAGAAGAATCCAATTTTTGTTATAAAAACGTCTTGTCGACTGTGACTGGTGTGTGTACGCGTGTTTGCATCTGTGTCTAAGTGTGTGTCTGCGGAGACTGTCAGCAAGCATAGCAGTTGAAGTTAGTTTTTTTTTACTGATGGAGACAGGGAGAAAATCACTCACAACCGCAGGCCAGTATGTGTGCGTGTGTGCGTGTGTGCATGTGTGCGTGCGTCTGTTAGGACACACTCACGGGTATTTTTAGAGATTGTTGACAGGCGTGAAAGTGCCACTTTTACTTTTTATTACAAGACATGTCAGGCTGTCATTCAACTCATCTCTCTGGTGAACGCATGCACCCTGATTCCCAGCGTACCAGGTCATCTATACATAGACAATTTAGACGCACAAAAACTTAGAACATACAGCTCCTCTAAATACATGGTCTCATAATTAAATTACTTAGGTCATAAGGAGTGATCTGAAGTATGTGGCATAACAGAGAAAAAAGAAATCTCCTGAGAACAAAATGTTCAAGTCGAAAAACCCCAAAACTCCAGTTAAGATTTACGGCCAGTTAAGTCTACCCTCGGCCTCTGCCATCCATATACACTGTACTTCTCTTAATGTGGTTTAGCCGATACAGCGAAAGCCTGACACAGCTTATATCAGGGTCATTACAACACTGTAAAAATCAAGCCAATAAAAAAGTATATGGGCGACCATCAATGCTACCCACCTCTTGGACAATGATCAAAGCAAGGTTTATTAATATAAATCAGGATGATAATAATTCGATACATTCCAAAAATATTATATTAGAAAATCTGAGCAACAGACACTTTCCTGAATGGAACGCCTGAACCCTCAATCAATCAAACATGTCGTCACTCCACAAACGCCAACTTTTCATTACCAATATTTGGAGTTTGCAAAACATTTGTTGTCATAGAGATACATGGTTTTCACCTCATAACTTTTCTCTCGTGATCACACAACACATAAAGAGAACCAGGCTCTGCCAAAAATGACAGAATTAGCGATTCAACAATATATACCGGGGGAAAAAAGCACGCTCTGTTTTCTTCCATACACTGCAGAGTAAACCAGGCAGATCTGAGAACATGTCTCAGCAGCCAAAAGACAGAGAAAACACGGCTATTTAAAACCCTGATGTCAGATATTAAATATTTACCATCATGAAACCCGACATAGAAAGTGTCTGTACAGTGTGTGTGTGTGTGTGTGTTTCTCCATTTTTTAGCATAAAAAAGCATGAGTGGACCTGCAGACAGGTCCACTCTGTATTCCAGACAGGCTGCACTGTTTGTGCTTGCGCATGAGTAGTTGTGTGTGTGTCTGCGTGTGTTTGCTGATGTCCGAAGCAACAGTCGATACTATTGAAATCTACTCATTCATGTCTGGCCATGAGGCAAAGCTCAAATGTCCTTGTGAATAAGAATCACTCCCATTTATCTCGGCCCCCCCCTCTCTTCCCCTCATATTATTCGTCCTTGTTTCTCTTTTTCAGGCATAAAAGCCACAATTTCATTACCAAATGTCTTTCGAATATCCAGTTCTATGATTCTGTCTTTTTTTGTATTCTTCTTTCTTCTCTGGTATGAAATCTGTAAGTGGGATATTTGCTTCAGCCAACAGCTGCTGCAGTAAACAGGAGATATATGCATGAGCAGGGGGGGAAATATTACAGTAAGATTTAATAATAGACAGGCACACACATCATCCTGAGGTGGATAATGACACTTGGGCAATATTCAGCACCAAAATCAATAAGGATTGGACAAGCTTGTGCAAGTGAAAATGTGAGCTTTCCGAAGCAGTCAACTAACAACAAATATATTTTGTAGAAGTGCTTCTCAACTCATTTGTGTTTTTTGAATGCAGAAAACAACTAGATTCTTTTTTTTTGCCATACTCCTTTCCCTATTTTCACATTTTCTTCTTTTGATGTTAATAAGAAATACAGAAAGACAGAATATTTCGCTTCTCAAACAGGCCTTTGTGATCTTGGAGACAGACCCATGGCAAGCAGACAAAACAATCTTTCTGGAAGTCGGCCTTGACCCTGCGGTGGGGAATTCTATTCATGGCAGCACCAGCGAGGCCCGGTTCAGTGGGGCCAGCTAATTCCTGGTACCAAAGAGGCTAAGACGGAGAAGCACACCATTCCTTTGCTCATACATTACTATCCACAGAGTGTATTTTGGGATTACTGGTAAACCAAATCTTTGCATCTTTTTTTTTCGTTTTTGTTTCCCTGAAATGATGTTAAACTAGGTTCATTCTGCATCTTTGGCTGCTGTCAGGTGCAGAAGTGATGTGGAAAGGCCAGAAATGTTATTTGAGAGTGTGTTGCAATATGTATCTGATTAGAAAACGTAAAAGAAATATCATAACTCGTGAAAAATAGGAACTAATTGGTTGGAATTAACTCATCAGGTTGATCATATCTAACAGAGGATGGGATTTTAAAAATAACCCCAATTTCTCCCATTTTGCTATATTATAATTGATAATAGCTTATGTCTGGTACCGTTACAGTGATCTTAACAGATTCCTGAGAAAAATGTATTCAGGTGCTGCCAATCTGTTCTAACGCCTCCTATGGATGCACTCATAGTAAAAAAAAAGAGCAGAGAAGCTTGATAGATGATAGTGGCGTCTGGTTGCTGACTGACAGGTGACTGAGCGTGTTGTCTTTCCTGCAGGAGTGTGACTGAGTGTGTGGCACCAGTCGCCCTATTATGACTCTTTATAGCTGTGCTGCGCCGGCGTTTACAAACAGCAGCCACTAATCTAACCGGCTTGGCAGGCGGACAGGCGGCTGGCCGGACCATTTGTACTACAGGGCTGCACGCAAGGGCAAGCCAATTAGTTTGAGTTTAACAAGGGAGAACTATTGGCAGGTACCGTCTTTAACTGTTATAATCCTCTGTTGCAGACTTAATAATGATAATAAGAACAAGGGGAAACTTCTGTAATACCTACAGGGAGGTGACCTGTTGTGCTCTACACAGAGGTCAAAGGTCAGAGTCAGAGAGAGGGAAGCAGTGCTGGGCCTGTAGGGTTTGATGAGGATGCTTTCCATCACGAAGGCCTCAAACTGAAGCCTATCTCCAGGCTGCCGAGCATTGCAATGTGATAAGAAACCCAATGTGTGCAGATGCATAGAGGTGTGTGCTGCTACAGGTGTGTGTTGGTGTGTGTTCATGCGTTCGGCCCAGTTACATCGGCCTCCCTGTATCAGTCTCCTCTCCTGGTTGGATGACCCGGCCGGCTACACGGAGCGAAATGATAAGCGGGATACGTGAATACCGCCGTGTCTGCAATCGATGGACGCAAATGCAACTACAGTGTCTTCGGGTGGGGGGAGGTGTGTGGGAGGGCTGGTGGGCATATTAGCTCATTTTCCATGCAGGGAGCTTGTGATCCGGCCCATGGTGTAATTGACGAATGAGGGTGGTAGAAACCTGAGAGAGAGATATGATGTGGCGGCAGAGGTGGGGCGGGGGGTGTGGAGGGGGATAGACACACAGAAGAGAAGGAGACACGGAGCAAATATGGAGAATAGAAAGTATCTGACATCCGACACAACTTCTGCCCCCCCTCTCTCCCCATTAGGCTAATTCTCTGACTTTCTCTTGTTGCCCGATAGCGTCTCAGAGTCATATCCCCATAACGGCATTATCAGTGGCTGCCTTCTCCAATGCAATCAGACCATTAAACACGGCGGCGGCTGCTGCTGCTGCTCCATCCCCATCCAAGGAGTGATTTCCTTCCAATAGAAAATGACTGGACATGAGCTACTCCGCTTTCCCTGCATCGATAAAAGGAATGATTGCCCGCACATTTGCAGCAAGAGGATAAACTTCAGGCTCAAGGCAGAATTATTTTCTATCTTTGTTTGCCAGTTATAATAAATTGATTGATAATAAAGCAATGCGTTTTGAGCATTTTGCTGCATTTACATTCTTGGTTTCCAACACTGAATAAGATTTAATACTGCCTCTGTAGCCAGTGAAATACATAAAAACTCTTCATACATTTATGGAATTCATAGGAAACCATTTTTTTTAAACTGCTTAAATCGTCTGTTTGCCCAAATTGTGATTTAACAATATAAATGCATTATACAATTTAGAAATGAGAGTGATGGAGTGTGTGGGAAAAATAAAGTTTTCATAGAAGTTCAAACATGGAATTTTAAACAAATCAAATACAAGTCGGCTCAAGATCTCAATGTGCGCGTCGGACAGGCTGCAATCTCCAGCGAGCAGAGACGCATTTGTTGGGTTTGACGCGTGAGACAGCTCCTCTCTCTCTCAGCAGACCCATCCATTAAATGATTGCATCCGGCTCCTCGCACTTAATCATGGGGATTACAGCGGCGATAACGAGACAACAATGACGCAAACTTTTTAGGGATGCGGATGTGCCGCGGGACCGGGATGCGCTCTCCTCATCCTGCGCGCAAAACCACTTGTTCTTTTTTTTTGCCGGCGACCCGCTTATTGCGTTTCCACTCTGCGTGACGTTTAGTGTTCATAAGCACGACAAAATTATAAAAACACACTCACTGTGGAGGAGGAGCGCAATCTGGGGGGTCGGGGTAAGAAGAAGTGGATGGAGAATGAGCCGGTTCCGCTTTTAATAAAGAATGAGGAATTAGTGCATATTGATAGGACTTAATAGACCGAGGGGGGTCATCAAACTAGTCGCAACTGAGCGATCCATGCTTAATTTACTATCACTGTCATGTTATGGGAGGGAGAGAGGGGGGTGGTTAGTGTGCGCGTCATGACGCATTAATATGCCAAAATATGAGAAGTGAGAGGCTTTAATAAATACGATTAAAATAGTAATTGTTGATCAGAAACAGAGACAAAATAGAAAATTTAATTTGTTGGACTTTTGGAGTCTAATTATGGAGATTTGGCGCTAAAACAAATTAAATAGGGTAAAGATAAAAAATCCTTCATAAAAACACTGATTCCCACTGTTATATATTTTCGAAGCTGCTTTATGATGATATACGACGTAAAAAAAAGGTGACAAAAACATTTGCATTATTATTATTTGATCTATTATTATTATTATTATGATTATTACTATTATTAATAATATTATTATATTATCATTTGGGATGCGGACGCGCTTCTCCCGGCTCAGATTAGAATTAACTCCTCTCTCCCCGCCGCCATCGATCCGGGACAGGGGTGTGAAATGGACATTAATTTTAGTTCACTTCTCGCAGCGCAAAAAGGAGGAGAGCAGGAGGAGATCAATGGCGAGCAATAACATCTGACTGCTGAGAGGAAGAAAAAGAAGAGAAGAGAGAGAGAGGGGGGGGGGCGTAAGAATCGAAAACGCTGACAAATAAATCATCTTTTGATACTTTTCCTCCAACCTCGACACTTTTTTCTCCTCCCTCTCTCTCGTTCTTTGCGCCTGCAGGTTATCCCTTTGGGAGGAGACGAGGCCTAAATTAATAAATAAGCAAAAGTAGAGAACAGATGTTCCGGGACTTTAAATGAAAAATCGAGGATGTTACATTAGGTTGGTTGGAGGAAATAAACGTGCGGATTTCCTCATGACAGCAATGCGTCGTGCGTCATGGTGGTTCAGTTGAAAAGGGAAAAATAAGTCAAATCCAGGCGCCACTGGGTTTGATTTAAATCTGAACATTTGGCACGAGATGTTTGATTTATGATCCGACTTTTGCACGAAGTTATCAATATAAATATCAGGCCTTTGTGGTGCAATTGAATCTGGACAAGCTGAGCCGAGTCCATCTGACACACGCACGCACGAGGCGGCCTATAAATCACGAGGAGTGAAAAGTGAGACGGAAAAGACACGATGATAGAAAAGATGCTGCATCCGTCTGGACGACAGCGTCATTGAAATGACCGCGGACTAAAATGTAGTGACATTTTGAAAAGCAGCTTTCATTTGTATCAGTTGAAAATTAAAAAAATTGTCAATTAGGAAACGCAGATGATCGATTTAACCCGACACGAAGAATGAAAGCGAGTGAAACTGAATGTTTTATTAACACGCAACAAAAAACGTAATTGCGACACTGTTTTTTGGGAGCCATTCATATAAACATCACCTTAAATAAAACTCGTCTCCAAATTACATTAATCATCATGCATTACAGCGGAAGCATCTGCTATGGGTCTGTGTAGTTTAAATGTACAAATGACATGGATCACACACACGGGTTATTACGATGAAACGATTGCTCACTAATTCAGTAAATTGCATTAATAGAAGAAAAAAAATGTAACTAAATGATAACTAGAACCAGACGAGAAATCACCAAATATGATTCCATTAGCAAAACGCTGTTTCTGTGACGCGCCTGTCCTCCTTCATCGTCTCACACTTTAAAAGATAATTATCGGTCTCTAATGTGTTCGGCTGCAAACTGAAACAGGCTCGGCAGCTCGTTAGAAGTGAGGAGTGGTTGATCGGACTGATCAATAAAATCAATCTGAGGGGGTCAACGGCGCTGGAATCACTGGATCTGAACCACAGCTTCTGACTGTTTTTAAAGGAACTATAATAATTGTGTCTTCACAGTGAGCTGTGGGCAGTGATCCGCTCCGGGCGCACCTTTGCTCCAAAAGTGCGTTTTTACGCGCTATTTAGCGCCGCCACTGAGAGGACTTTCCTACTTGGAAATCACTACTAATGGGTCTGCTCCACTTTTTTTCCCACACTACTAATTTTATTATTCCCTCTTCTGAGCGCTGCGGCTTTGTATACGGTAGTGCGCGCTGATCCGGGCGCGTGCGCGACTGCTCACTTGTTTGCTCCTTAAAAAAAAACCCGGGCATGGATGTGATTAAGACAAAGTGGCGACGCGAGTAAAGGAATAAAGAAGGGAGCACAAGTTAATGAAATATTACTGCGAGGATAAAAGACCATTAGAAAGTGACAAAAGAAAGAAAAAGAGAGACGATCTCACACACGATTTGTATTGTGTGCGCACCTAGCACTGAATACCAACTTTTTTAATTTAAATAAATGAAAACAAATATAATGTCGAAAGATATAAATAAACGTAAAGAACCTTTCATTATAAAAGCGAGGAGGTTGTTTGCCAAATTGTTAAAATATAAACTTGTGTTCAGTTAAAAGCAGCAGTCCGTTATTCCTAATGAGAAAAGATTCTAAGCCAAAAATTACAACTGTGGGTTCTATTTAATACCGACGCAGAGCAGAGGCAGCAGCGGGACCTGGCGCTCGGGGGAAGCCGATTTCGGCTCACTGCGCTCGGCCATTAAGCTGGAAGGCCCCGGGGACTTCCTCTGGCTGGGCGCTGCTTATTTAAGGGGAGGATGTAAATTATAGTGGCTCCCTAGTTAACAGGTGTTTCCCAACTGTGTTTAGGCTTATGTGTGTGTGTGTGTGTGTGTGTGTGCACGAGCACGCGCTTGCAACGCAGCACGTCTCCTTTTTGAATGTAAAAGTCTTTGAGAGAAACTGAGAATAATTTGTTGCGTGTAGGAGAGGACACGCTCGCTCCCCTGGGGTGGGATTTTCTGTTACATCTCCTTTCTCAGTTTTTCATTTTCATTTAATTCCATTCTTTGGCGACGTCTCTTTTATTTTAACTAAACCTCACATTTGGTTGGATAAAAACATACGTTCCAAATCCAAGTTGAAAAGGCAAATTCGTTAATTGAGATTAATGATGGCTTAATTTTAAAATATAGTGCATTTATGTGACGTGATGTGTTAAAATCTCCGCCTCATCAGACGCTTTATTGGACCCTGACTAACGGGGCCAATATTCGGCAGTTAAAGCCACATGTCCTCATCATTGTGTGCGCTTTAGTGCTCCAGAGCTACTGTATTCTCACTGAAAACCAACCATGGATCTACTCAGTGAGCCATAACCCCTGCTGCTTCCAACTGAGGAACTAATGTCTAACTTAAATATAAATATATTCACACCAGGCCTGCTGATTAAAGGTCACTGTTTAGGGTTTGCCTGTAATGATGGGGAAAGGTCCGCAGGAATAAGAAAGAGGAAATTTCCTTTGACATAATCGTATTGTACTTTTCCATGTTTGAACGGTTTTTCCCTTAAATAATTCAAGGAATTTTCCCACAAAATCCAGAAGGTCAAAAACACACCTCCCTGAAAACAAATGGCAACACCAATAGCAAGAGTTTTAAAAAGTTGCAGTGTGGTGTTTTAACGCGCTGGTGTGAGCTGATGGTAACGTGTGCGTAATGCCACTGTCACACGCACTATACTCAACAGTTCAAGTGTTTTCGAGAAGCCACTTTCCTCTTTGGGAACCTCGCATGTGCGCACGCACATCCACGGAGACGTGTACAGATATTAACGCACACGCACACGCGCGTAAAAGTCCGTGCCCAAACGGACAGAGACGGGTTCCGTGACTTCTTCTTTATTTCCCTATTTCTTTCCACGTGTGGAAACGCACAGTCCCCATAACGCGCAGTCCCCGTGAAAGTTGAGTGAGATCCGTTTCCAACGCAGAGGAGGACGGCGCAGCGCGAAAAGAGCCGCGGACACACAAACTGTATCAGCTTCAAAACCAAACAACAACAATAACAAAAAGACAGTCAGTTACTCACCTCGCAGCGACAGAATCCGCTTCTTCTACACACGAGTCTTCGGCTTCTTCTTTTTTTATCCTCACAACAAACCGAAAACTTTTCTGCGGGAGATCAGTAACGTTAGCCCCTCTGGCTCCTGCGCAGCGGCACCGGAGATAACGGGAGGCGCTTTGGAGAAGCAAAAGTAGTTAACACCTCCCTGTTAGGTTCGCAAAGGCGCAGTCAGAGAGGAGGACACACACACTGGGAGAGAGAGAGGGAGGGAAGGAGAGAGAGAGGCTGACTTTCCACAGACACAGTGTAAAGTGGCTATCAATAGCGCAATCGCGCGTGCAAGCCCCTCCGCTGGAACACCGAGAGGGACGAGAGAGAGAGAGAGAGAGAGAGGGGAGTGAGAGCCGCTGGAGGAGCGCAGGATCGCAGAGACGGTGGCAGGCGGTGGTGTGCGGGGAGGAGGGGGTGGTGGCGGCGGGGGGTCTCACAGTGCTCAAAAAGCGACGTGCGTGTGAGGCTGGGCTGCGCGAGGCTGAGCGGGGAGTGTGGGGGTGGATGGGGAGGACTCAGGGAGAGGGGAGGTGGAGGGAGGGGGGGTCCGGGGTCCAGAGCGCACCGATGCGCAGAGCTGCCGCGCAGCGCCCGGGTCGCTCCATGACTGACGGACGGACGCACACGCACTCGCACACAGAATTGTTTGCCTCTTGGTTAAAACAACACCGAATCATTAGTTTGGGTCATTCCGGAGGTTTTCCGCTAAGACCACACTTGTCACGCACTGCGCTCACACACGGGACAGTGTTCGAGTCCCTCTCGCCTTGGATCCCTCATTTCCTCTCCTGAGAGCAGGGAACTGGACGGAGTTCATCTCCTTTAGGATATCAAATCAACACAGGGACCGTTGTCAAGTCCGCGTCACCAAAATCGGTCTTTCGTCTCCAAAGTGAAGAGTAATGAGGAGAAATGAAATCAGAGGACTTTAGTTCATAGTTTTCTTTCTTGATAGTGTTTCTTGTTTCATGTGCTTGTGTGGACGCAGTTTCTCCAACAACCCAACCATCCCACCACCCGCTCTTTCTTGCTCTCCCCCCTGTCTGGTGTTTCATTCCCCAGGGTGGCTTCCACTGCGCTTTGTGCGCAAAGTGAATGAATTACCCCTCCTCTCTCTCCCTCTCTCTCTCTCACCCCCTCAGAGAGACTGATTCTCGCCATAAAGCCAATGAAGTCCACCTCTTAACAAAAAGAGGTGGACTTTACCAGACACTCTTATAAAGTGCGCACTAGAGACTGAAGTTGGTGAGACACAGGGGGGAAGTTCACTAAACCCGAAGCTGCGTGTCCCATACCGATCAAACCAAAACGTGCAAGACATTTACAAATTAACCTTAGTACTCCATGTTTTATGGGAGAAAGATAAATAATAATTATTAGAGTCTTTTTAATCTTGCTAAATTCTCCTGACTATCAGATTAGGAAACATTGAGGAATGTTATGTAGAGACAACGCCACGGAATATTAGATTTGTGTTTTATTTTTTAACAGAGAGCAAATAACTGCACACAGCTGATACATGGTACAAACATGTATCTTAAATGTTAAGTTACTCTTATAACAATTAGCTCGAGGATATAAGACCTGGGATCAGTCCGGTTCTGTGGTTTGTAGCAAAAATGGGAAAAAAAGAATCGTTTATTAAAATAAATAGTAGAGAAATAAAATGTGCGTGTGGGAGTTGTGGGGCAAGTGTGTGTGTGTGAGAGAGAAATACAGGGAGAGAGCGAGAGAGACGTGCAGGAGGCTGTCATGTCTTCCTCTCCACTACACCCCCCTGCTGGTCACATATGGAATCGACCAATAGTCCTTACAGCCTTAAATATACTTTTACCCTTCTGTTGTTAATGATGTTCAGTAACTATGAGACACTGAGCATAGGGTCACAATGTGGCATCAGTGCTTTCATGATTTGATTCCAACCAGTGCACTGAATCGGCTGATGAACCCTGAGTTTTTATACCAGAGACACTGCTTTAAAGAAACACAACTCTAGTAAGAACAGTGGTATTTGTGACCCCAGAACCAAAAATATGAGTGAAGAACTAAATATGTCAACACAATAGGAATTTTACTGTCACTGGACAAAATTCAAAAATATTATTTGTGTCAAATTTAACAAGATATTCTCCAGAAACAGAAAACACCGGGCTAAATGTTGGCTACTGCGAGAATATAATGGATTATTTTGATATGGAAAGAAAAAGAGATATATGCAGAGATATATAGAGGTGTAACGAAAAGCTTAGAAAAGAGGGATAAAATAAGTAACCAGGACCCTGGTTAAAGATCCCCTCTTTAAAACAATTCTGTAAAAGTAAAGAGGAATGTAAAAACACACGTGAATAACTTTAGCAGGTCTAACTGGTCAGACTGGCCACATAGAGGATAGACAACACACTCCTCTTAGTTCATATTAAAATTCAAGTTAAAAAACTCTTCTGAAGAATCTGAGGCAGCCAGTTTAAAACCCCAACAACACTTCAAGTTAACAAGCTTAACACAACACAAGCCGCTAGATTAACTGTACTTTATCTTTACATTTCACCCAGTTCTCAACAATTAGCACCAATAAGCCTGATTCCAACACACACCTCTCCCCACGTTCTGTTTCCCACCTACACTTCATCATCAGGACCTGCGAGCACATTTAGCTTTAACAGGGTGTGATCGTTTTCTAATGGATCTAACACTTTGATCTGGTTTCACGCTATAATATACCAATGTATTGGGTAACAATGGCGTGGGAAAAGTGAAGAGGGCTGTGTGAGTGTGTGCGCTGGGTGGTCTCCACACACACGAGGGGCAGGGGCAGCAGTAGCAGTGCCATTAGTGGTGTGTTGTCTTGCTAATAGGCTCAGTTTGGAGTCAATGGGCTGATGGGGAAGAGGACCATCCATGTATTAGATCCCTCTCCATTCAAAGTCTAATGCCACCCTTCAGTCCAACCCCCCTGATGTTTTTAAATGCTGCCTCTGTGTGTATTGACTAGGAAGCACTTTGATAGCACCTGTTTCACTGCTGAGGCAACTGCTCTGCTCCTTTCCCCCCACTCTAAGCAAAGACATTCCCCATGCAGATTGTGTAGCAGAGGCAGGGAGGACTCTTAAAATGTGCTTACAGGTGTATAACACACAATTAAACTAGAAGTCATTCAGAACTTATTAACTCAAACTTAACAGTTTCACTCAATTTACATTTTCTCCAATACTTGTCTGTGGTAGCTAGACAGCTTAGGATTTATTTGCCCAACAGTTCTTATAGACTTCACACATACCACTGCATTATGTTTAAAAACACATAATCCCTATGTGTGCTCCTGGCATCCAAACAACTCCGGAGTCTTAGAGCCACTAAGAGGGGGAAACATCAAACACGGTTTGCTCCATTTTAGTTTGAAAACTCTGCTGCAGCGTTCTAGTCTCAACAGGGAGAACCTGAGATGTATTAAAACAATAACGGAGACACTCCCAGCCACTCACAGGTTTGGTCTTTTCGGGCTAACAGTCTAGAAATCAACATGGATAACGAAGTACAAGCGTTGCTGAGCCTGTTGTCTTGGCTACCAGCTGTCGAGCATTTAGCAAGTTTACGACTGTTTACATGCGTAGAAGGTAAGTTTTTATTAGAGCAGGCCTTGTTTACGGGGACACACGCATGCCGGATTCAAAAAGCTCTAGTTGAAAGAGATCATCTTTGGAATGGAAGCAGTGTGGATGAAGCCCTAGATGCCCGTCTCTGCCTTCACACCCGTACACCAATGGAGGTGAATGGGATATGCTTTGTTGTGCTCACTCCATAAATGTTTTACTTTAAAAGAATCAACATTTTCCAAGATCAATGCCTCCCAATTCGCCAAACATCCCACAATTAATCCACTGATATTTTGTGAATTGACCACAGTAATCTTTAAATTGACGGATGTGGCTAGTTGCACCATAGATAGCTGCTTCAACTCTAAACACCTGGTACATGGGAAACTGTTTCTTTGTCATTTGAGTGAACAAACCGATTAAAGTAGGGATTCATCTCCCTTGTTCATCTGTTGATAGACATATCCACCAATGCCCTCCACAATTTGAGGGTTCAAAAAGAAGAAGCTGACATATTCGGTGAGGTATAGTCCCAGACACTCAGACCTAGCCTGGACACATTATATTGGCATGCCAGCAGGTGTTAAGACTGAAAACAGCTCTATGTTAAAAAATTCAAGGGGCTGTGCTGGTGGGAGCATTTTGCTCCAGGGACCAGTGAAACAATAAAATACCATCCAGGAAATCCAGTGAGAGCAATAGATCCATAAGTTTGAAGGTTTATTGGTGACATGGAAAGTTATCATGGCTGCAAACATTAAATCTTTCATCAAGATGATTACGAGGAAAATAGTAAAATACATCGTTCATGTTATAAAGTTTTATTTTTTAACCCGAGTTCTCTGTGTTGGCACCTGCTGAGCCGATGCATCAATCCTATTCAAATGAATAAGGGGGGAAGTCGGTTATATATACACAGTGCTGTTGTCTGAATGTGGCTTTAGGAGAGACTTAATCTAAAATGAATCTTTGTTATTAAGAGGATCAATAAATACATCAACATTGATAGAATAGCACACAAATATCTTCACCAAGGCCCAACAGTCCCCTTAAATTCAATCCAGCTGCAACAAAGTGCACACAGTCTTAGACATCAGTTCCCCTGAAAATACCTGACTTCTTTTATTCAGATCAATGAATTAATCTCTGGTAAATAAGTGAAAGCATCAAAAATCGTCTTGAGTCGCAGTTGAAGAGATTTTTTTCCCCTGGATTCAAACCTGATCTAGATTTGTACATTTAACGGGTTCTTCCCTGACACATACCGCATCGTTCCACCAGAGCTGCTTTCAGACATACACTGATTTGAATCTCCTGAAATCATCCCGAGAGTCTGTATGTGAGAACCAACATGTCTGAATCAGTTGATAACAGACCCTGTCTGGAGTTTGGCATGCCAGCCCCCGCCTAAAAACTCTCTAAAGGACCACAGAATCACACAAAAGACACAAAACTTGGGGAAATTTTTTTACAAATCAATATCTCAGGATGAAAAAGTGGTGCCATACACGCCGATGACACCAATGAAGATCTAAATTCTGAATGAGAATTTGATTCTTGAGCGTTTAACAGCTGAATTGATAGTTAACGTCAACATGGTGCGCAGCCTCTCATCTGAACCCTCTGGAGATTGTAAATGTGCCTGAGTAGAGTCTCTCCTGCTGTGTTCTTGATGCATGAAAGACAAAGTGAGAACACCCTCTGGAGTTCATGTCTGAAAACAGTTAATGTTTTGTGATAATACCTCCAGTGGTTTTTGAGTAATGCTGCTAACTATCAGACACACAGACAAACACAGATTAAAACACAAACTAATTGGCGGAGGTAATAAGTACCTGTATGAAATAGCCAGAAAAAGCACTTCCATTGCCCAGCCACTGCCAACCTGACCAGCGTTCAGCATCGCGTGTTAGAAGACACAGGTTAACATCGGGCCTCGCTCTGTTTTCAGCAGATTTCTTGGCATCTATCTGAACTGAGTCATGTCGCGGTGTTACGAACCCGCTGACATCTCCTCAGAAATGACAGAGTGATAATGAAAAGCCGAGCTGACAGCGGAGGGCCGTGGTTGCCCTCTCGCTGCCTGCTTTCACGTCTGTTTGGCAGGGTTGATCCTGAAATCAAATTCCTCTTTTTGAAAGTCTAAAATAAGAGGGCAGGATTAAGGGTGCGACAAGCGGTGGGGTTTCTGTTTTGTTAATGTCGCCTGTTGATGAAAAAAACAGACAGGAAGAAAGCTGCTGTAGTGAAATCATTGTCATTATTGTTTGAGTCGGCCGGTGTGTTTACAGATAAAGATGTGGTTTCCTCGCAGCAGACCCTCGTCTATCTTACGGCCTGAACCCATAATCCTCTGATATTTTAAGGCAGCTCATACTTGAACCTCCCCACCACTCAGTGACCTGAGCAATACCCTGGAAGGTCCTTCACACCACGTGGGACTTAATTCCTTAAACAAACCATGTTTGAGTGTGATTTACAGCTAATCTGGACAGGCGACGGTCATTTCTATCTTTCCTTTAATAATTTACGATTGGTGGAATTTATAGCACCGGCTCCCCAGCCCTGCATGCCGCCAAATCCATATGTCTGTAATATAATGGGATTTTAGCGCAGCAAGATTATAAATTATGGTGTGATTTGTTCTCTTGCTGTTTTGTCAGGGCACAGCCTTTGAGTGTGTGTGTGTGTGTGTGTGTGTGTGTGTGTGTGTGTGTAGCTTGGGGACATGGCTGGCATTTGGCTGCCACGACGCTCTAATTGCTGACGTACACACAGATAGATGGGACCTGATGGTTGGTGTCGCCACTGGAGGGAGAGGAGGAGGAGGAGGAGGAGGAGGAGGAGGAGGAGGAGGGAGAAAGAGAAGAGGACACGATAAATAAAAGTGCAAGAAGAGGAAGGGTGTATGAGGTGAAAGACGGCGAAGAATATCTGGTGAGAGGAAAGTATTGGGAGGAGGAAGGGGAGGTGGGGCACGGATAGATGGATGGAGAGATGGAGAGACGAGTGAGGAGGAGAGATATTGTCTTGTGGCAGGAGACGCAGCTGCCAGCAGCTACACGGCCAAGCGGTTAACCACACGGAGGGAGCCACATTTAGAGAAAGGAAGAGAGACGGAGAGAGGAGGGACAGATACTCAGCCACATTCATCTCATCCTCACATCCATTGCTCCAGGGAGCTGTTGGAAAATGAAGAATTACATGGCCCTGATCAGATTACATTACAGAACAAGTGATTACATGCATTTGACTCATGTACAGAAGAACAGAAAAAAAAATGAAGGAAGGGAAGGGAAACATACATGATCTGATTAATTATGTAATTACGTGGTATTTGTTCGAGCTATGATACATGGGCAACGGTCTCAGGGAGGGTAGATGGGTAATTTCATCCATGTTTCACTGGTTGCCATGTAAACCTGCTTTAATATAAACGTTGACTCTGTCTCAGCCGTCACTTAGAGGCCTGGCAACAGTCAACTTAAAAACAATTGCAGGCATTATACTGTGGTCTGCATGAAGAAAGGGGGAACGACACGAGAGCTGGGGATTTATAAGATTAGAAGTGTTTATAAATCAGGAGTGAGGCTGAATGTCAGGTTAAGGTTCAACAATTCCAGTCAGCTTGTTGCTTTGGCAAAGAGGAAAATACATATTATCCTTTGGTAGGTCACAATTGTCAGTAAATGACTTGGACTTCAGCTCCAGTTTAAGCTTTCTTTAGCCGCTTTCAGGCATGACCTCTGGAGGACGTGAGGAGAACTCGCTCCAGACTTTTTCAGGAGTTTTCCTTTCACCCAAAACGCAGCAGGAGATTCTCGGCTCAGACGCCTTCACAACAAGACAGACATCTCCAGAGAGCGTCCAGGTGAGGGGGGGTGCAGCGGGCAGAAGCAAGACGTAAAGTATAAATTGCACTGCGGAGATCACATGTTTCTGCAAATTGACTCTGGTGTCGGCTCTTATCATCAAAAGTTATCGACGTCTTCCTTGTTCTCTTCTAAGTGTGTTTATTCTACTGCTTTCATCCTGAGATATAATTTTCTTGTAGTTTGTTGTATGTTTGTGTCTGTTGCACATTTGAAAAGTCATGAACACCCCCACTCCCTGTGGAGGATCTCCTGCTGTGTTCTCCCATCGGCTCCTTCAGACACTGAGCAGACTTTATCCAAGGGAACTGGTCCTGAGGTTCTAACTCGGACATTTGCGTTCACAGCCCCTCCAGAGAATGTTCGGAGGATCTCCAGAGTTCGGTGCATGTCTGAGAGCAGCTTAAGGCTGAGAGCCTAACCAAGATTGTTCTAATCAAATAAATGGAAGCATTGGAGACAAAACCAGGAGTCGTCCCTTTTATCTCACGGTGCCGTGCAGCCAGGGATGTCCAGCCCTGTCAACAGACGAGGACAGCCATATTGAACGATACTAAAAAAAACTGAGATCTTGTTCACATATTACATTTCTGAAATTCCTGCTTTCTGTAGAATCAGCACAGTGCGTGGAATTGTTTTCTTACAGTGGTCGGGTTGAGGTGAGGGAAACATTGTGGTTAAGAAAAATAAATTGTGGTTGGAAAAATAAACTGTGGTTGGTGCAAAAAGAAAGATGTGCTTCACACTCCTCCACCATCCCACTGTCACACTATGCCCTGCATTTGTCTCTTGAGGTGTCAAATGTAGATGTACCCACAGGGGGGGACACTGAGCTGGTGGTATTTCAACATTATGACAAGAACACGCATTTGTTATTTCAACACTAACCTGTCTTTTACTCATCTAAAATAGCTACTTCTAGCCCATGGTAACAAAGTAAAGAGTTAAAAACAGGCTGGTAACTGAAGGAGCAAAATAATCTTAACTCATGTTTCACTCTGTAAAGTATTCCAGAGCTTTCAATCACATCTTTCTTTGGAGACAACCTGTGGATTCATATTGTGGGCATGGTGAGGAAAGATCCCATACAAAAGGAAATAAAACATCTGCCTAATAGCAAAAACTTATGTTGCCTGGTGTTGGATTGAGAACCACTTCATAAAGTGACTTTTGTTAAAGATTCATGCAAAACATGCAGATCTTTTGACGTCACAAAAATAGTTGTGCGCCTTTATTACAATACCATGAAACCTCGGAGGCCGGAGGTCTGGTTGAATGTTTCAGAGTGCATGACTCTGCTGTTTATTTTTATTCCCAGCATTGGTCTCTTTAAACCACCATGATTTTTCCAGGCAGTTTTATTTGATTAAGCTCAACTTGGTCTTACCAAAGAGCCGGTTAATTAGAAATGGCTGAAAACTGTAACAGTTATATATGTAATTTTGAAATGCAGTAGAGGGTAGATCAATACCTGAAGAAATTCTTTGAGTGTTAACACTAGTCTCAATATTATAAAAACATCACAGTCTGTGACACAATAGGTATTCATGGCACTACATCTATGTATTTGGACCAAAGTCCATGTTAATGATAAAATCACAAATAACACATCTGTGTCAATGGATTACTACAAAAATGAAAGTAACATGAACTCTTAAGAAAGAAAAGCCAGTGCAAAAATATGTGTTGAAACATTGTGTTGGCTTCAAGACCCGGGAAGGATCAGAGTTTATTTCCTCCGTCGTTCCTCCAGTTGCTCCGTCATCTTCAAACATCCACGGGGAGTGACTTGTTATTTGCTCTGAGCTGTCTGCATGGTTTGGCTTTTTGATTAGAGAGAGACAGAAAGAAAGGGGGGGGGCACAGGGAGAGAGCAGAGATAGTGAAGAGAGAGCTAGCCTTGAGGCACATGTCAAGCAATGTCACAGATAATCACACATTGTCTTAAAATAGCTTTGAAAATGACAGCGTCGGGGGTGGGCCGGGGAGGGTGATGTTGGGGTTTGGGGCGTGAGAGATGCATCAGAGCACACGCACCGTAATTAAAGACCAGATAAAGTTAATTTCTTGACAACTCCCCGTGGGAACATTTATCAAGGGCAAGATATAAAAAATGGCTTATCAGTGAAAAGGAAGGGGGGGGAGCTGGCGGCTGTTACATTGTTACACGAGTATCTAACACATACATCTGCTTTGTTCTCGGAAACAGAGATAGATATGAGGGGGGGCAGCTACAGTGACAGAAAGAGAATGAGTAATTTCCTCAGTCAGTCAGGTGGAGATGGTGAAGTGGCCTCTTTCTATCATCATCTACCCAGTAAAACCATCCTATTTCATAGTCCAAGTGATCTCCCTATTACTCCACTGAAACTGTACCTACTGGTATTGTCGGGGGCACTGGAGGATCATTTTATAGCGTTGATTAGAAATGCACCCCTTGATTTTTTCCAGAATTAAATCGCGACACAAAATCTGGATCTTAAAGAAACCTTCGTCGAATATAAAATTAAGTTATGTCAACCAATATTAAAATGTGTTTTGATATTTTATCTGCCCCAATTTGGCTTTGTTTTTCAGAGCAGGGAAATCAATGCAGGCTTATGGCAACCAGATGGAGAAACATTTAAAATCCATGCAAACAAATTTGGAATTAGGCTCCTTGTGATGAAACAATTGGTTTCAAATAAACCAATATGTGATAGAGGAAGTGAGGCTTTTTAGTGAGGCCTTACCCTGTAGTTGAAAAGCACATAAATAAGAGAAAAGTACGAACCACATTTGAAGAGGTGGCTTTTGTGACGGGCTCCACAAAGACACATTGCTTGTTGAGTATCAAACACAGTCAGCTTCTTTTACACATACTTACAAAATGTGTACGTAAGCGTATATACAAAGCAGAACCCGACACGTAAATGTCTGACAAACATCAACTGTAAACAAAGAACCTTGTGCATTTAGTTTACTTGCTGTAGACTGGTCCAGAGCATCGACTACAGCGTTGAAGGGCAATGGCAACCTCTGCATGGACGAGAGCTCGGGCGATTATGTATGTACAATCCCGAATTGTCATAAGCATTCCTATTGTTCACATTGGTCTGAGCAGCAGTCTTCAACAGTAAATTAGCACCAGGTTTGTAACAGTTGCAGTCATGTTAAGATCATTTATGCTGATTTTTAAAAGTGACAAGTTAGAATTCAACCTATGTATCGTTTAGCAAACAAACACTTTTACCATTAATGTAAAAACGTAAAACAGTTAAGGAAAACGTCAACACACAATGGAAACAACAAAATTTCATCAGTATGTTATGTTGATAGCATATGATATGATACAATTGACTGTAATAACTTTTACTTTGAAGCAAAAACAGATGGTAGCCAGATGCTAGTCCAGGTATCTATGTCATGAGGAATGTTTATTATTGTTTGGGTGTACACAGCTTGGGTTCTTGTCCAAGGTATAGTCATATGTCAAGTCCCTCACAGTTGCTATTTTGCAGCTAGCTTTGTGACAGAGTGTGTTACTGTTTTTTTTTCTTTTCTTATTTAACTATTTAAATAAATAGGATATGCTAAGTTACAGTGAAAAAACAAGTGAAAAAACCCATAACCATATCTATTATAACTTAGAGGCGATCAGATAATGATAAAGACCATAAGAACAAGGCAGACCAGCTAGCGATGTAGTGAACTTTTCCTTTATCAAAGGAAGATTATTTCTTCTCTTAAAAGTTATTTAGTCATTCAAAATGTTATGTGAAAGTCTTTTGTAGGAGAACTGCTCTGAATGCTTGGGAATATTATTATGTAAAAATAACGACCACATTGGACAACTTCACATTGTTCACATATGCTACACAGTGCCACCTATCAATTAATGTAGGACAACATTTAAACACAAATGACAGAATAAACAAACACTCCTGACTTGTGTTCCTCTAAAGACCACTTTTAGATTTTGTTGAAATGATTGGCCCATCTAGTCTACAGCTGACAGAAGCTGGTAGTTAAGCTAAAAATAATGTTTATTCCTGCAGATGTTTAATGGTCCGTCAAATGGGATAACAAGGACGGCTGATTTGTGGGCCTCTCTCTGCAATTACCCCGCCTTCCCACTTCCTCCCTGTTTAAATTAAACAAGCCATTGATTTTATGCTGAATATTATTGTGCCATATTCCTCAACAGTGCTTTTGATAGAGATATGGAGTGATTGGACTGAGACACGAACCAAAGACGGACGTATAAAGACTGACGCAAAGCCATGAGGACAGAAGCAGATGGGGGAGCAGAGAAAACATTAGGAGAGAAAGCGTGAGTTCACTCATTCATTTAGTCTCTAATGGAGTCATGAAAGCACATAGAAATTTTGAAGTAAGAGTTGAGAAAAGTGAACAATGTTGGTATCTTGTTATTTTATGTTCTTACACAATAAGAAAGAAACTGAGCAGCAGAGACAGTGATAGTAGATACGCAATTTGTTATAACAGCCTGCAGAATCAGTCCGACTGGATTGCTTTGAGTGAAACTCCTAACTGTATTAATAAGTGGACAGATTCGGTGACCAACTCCTTTATCTGCCTTTATCGTATGAAGTCCATCTTCTCCTTCTTTGCCTATTCTGTCTTTTACTTTAGCCTGGTAGAGTTTCCACAGTTACTGCAGTTGTTCCACCACCCTCTATTTCTTTTACCCGAGGACGGCTACCAATAGCCACGGCCGAAAATAACAGCACTATCCCCCTATTTCGGTGTCAGAGGTGCTTCCTTTTTTACAATAAGTTAAGCCTTTACTGTATAGTGAAAGTGAGTCTTATAGAGATCCAATCTATACACCAATCTATAGCCTCTACAATCAAATGTACTTAATTATGCAAGTTAAAGCAAAAATCTTTATTATTTATATTTCCTCTTATTCTGGTACCATCATTTAATGGGACTGGGCGACAAAACAAATAAGACAATTATTGCGAAATATCTTTTTTGGATCTAAAAGGCCTGATATGCACGAAGATTAAACATAGACATCTGAGGTGGGTTGTGAGGTCACTCATGCTACTCTGATCTATCATAGACAATAAAAATCAATTTAATAACTGTGCCTTTTCAGAGTGAAACTGGAGAAAGCTTACCAGCCCTCTAAATCCATGATGCTTCAGATGAACATGACTCGCAATCCACCTGTAATTCGTTTTGTCTTTGGCAACAGCCCCGTTTTCACATATCTGACCCAGTTGAAGGAAGCAAGATGCATTTAGCTCTTTCTTGCTGGAGCTTTATACGTTCATTCAAACAATAAGCAACATACGGAGACACACTCTCCTCTACCTGCAAATTTTGATTTCTCTTCCACTATGTTAGTCATGCTTCTGCAGGCGATTTGGTTTCATTGTTGTGTCTGAAGGAAAAATGAGATCACCTTTGACAGGTTCATCATGGAGGCCTTCTGGAGGCGTTTCAGCTGACTTGATGGCCTGACAGTCAGTGACTCTATTAGCCAAGTGTTCTCATCCAAAACACAGGACTGTGTTACCCAGGTTTCTATGAGCACAGGCACATGGGCAGACACCAACACTCACCGCGGAGTCAAGATTACACAGAGAAGTCAAGTGACAAATTCAAGTGGCCAGAAGAAATACCAATTCATTTAGGACCAGTGAGCAGCAAGCCAGCTGTCAGAGAGAGAGGGAGCGAGAGATCAAAGGGCTTATCCCTGATATGACAGATGCATTAGACACAAGAGCGGGACAGTTAATTTTGTACGTCTGAGTGTGGGTGCATGTGTGTTTATTCGGCTGCATGAGTCTTTGTGGCAGATGCTGGAAAATCAATCGGCCAAAGCCTGTCCATTGTGTTTTAGAATAACAAAAGGTGTTAACATTGTGAGCTCAACATGGACGGTGTCTTTTCAGACTAAAGATAAAAATCTAAAAGTGTTGTCATTGTTAAAACACATCTATCGTATCCCTTTCAGTCCTATGTGTTTTTGTTGTTTCACATGTTTCTCTTTCTAAAGGGAAAGTGGCTAAATGTAGCAAGGAAAGAAATGTTAAGTTTTTTGTAGGGCCGCTAAAATAATTTTAAAAGATAATTTTTAGTAATAGAATTACTCAAGTGATCGTTTTAACCCTAAATGTTGCCCCCTAAAAGTGAATTTATGCTCAATGCTTCAGACGCATATGGAAATAGACAGAGGCTTCCGTGTATTCTGCGCTCCTTTTGTTTGATTTGTGCAAATCTTCTGAAAGCTTACAGATATGGGTGAAACAGACGAAATGGAGCAGTACTTCCGAAAATCGCGCGGGGCAGTGTTGCTACTAGTTCAATTGAGATTATTATAGAACACAAGGATGAAATGTCAGCAACGGAGGAGAGACTTTGTGAGTTGGTAAGAAACTACTGACATTTATGACCATGCCAAGGTAAAGAACACATACAGGCAGTGACAGTATCATTGATTATAATTGACGTGTGTCTTTTTGTATGAAAGGCAACATAAATTAACTTCAACTTGGGCAGTGGATTAGAGGTACTCCAACTGTGGATGAATGTGAATGGAGGCAAAGATGAAGACAATTCAACATCATCTGGGTAAACCATGTCCAACCGCCCGACACAGATACAGTTGTGTCATCTAAGGCAGTTTACCATGTCCAATAATCATACCCACGAAATGACAATAATGTGTATATTGTAACACTGAAGGCAGGAAAGGATAGGTAAAAAAAAGCAGTGACCTAGATGTTTCCGATCTACACTTGGTAGCTTTCAATTGGTTCTAAGGTTGGGAAACGAGGAGAACCTGCCCTTCTGAACAACCAAAGTTCTGTGTTGTATCCGTGTACGCTCCAAAGACCTTACACTAAATATATTTTTGGAATTGTGGACATCACTAATGGTGTAATCTCTGCTTAACCAACGCACAAACTTGATACAGCCACACTATAACCCGTTAACACTGACAAAAAAGAAGTAATACATTCTATAACAGAATATCTTGGTTCCCCTTTACGCAACAGAGGAAGGACCTCTGAGTCGAGCCAATTAATGTGGTTTGGGCATCTGATCAAGATGCCTCATGGAAGTTTATCTGTCCTGGTATTTTGGGGGAGACAACAGGAAAGATCAATAACAGGCTGGAGGGATTATACATCCCATCTGGATTGGTATCCTCCGGAACAGAGCTGGAGGACATGGCTGGAGAAAAGGACATCTGGGCTGCCCTGCTTAGACTGCTGGTGAGGTGGGTGGGTGGGTGGGTGAAAGGAGGGAGGGTTAGATGGATGGAGGGATGGATTTGCAAAGACCTAAACTGAGCATTGGCGGAATCTGTTTAAAATTTGACATGGTATTGCAATTATGGATGAATCCCAATGTTGAAGATTAAGTTTTATTTCGTAATATTTCTCCATTGACATGCATTATATGCAAGTTAATCCACAGCGTATTGATCTTCACCATTGTTTATAGCATTCATATAGAATAGGAATCAAGCCATGGTCTAATGCATGCATTAAAGTTAATGTATTGTCATTGCGGTAACATGTTTGTCCATAACGACCTTGTGATTGAAATAATAGTAAAATTGGAGCACCATTGCCCATAATGGAAATGGTGCTGCTTATGGCTAAATCAATATTCATGTATATATTAGGCCAATATTTTGAAAGAGGCAATTACCGCTGTGGTGAAACAGTGTCATTGTGTGAGAAACAAAACGACTTGGAAGTGAAGACCGTTTTGATTAGACCTTTTCAAGGTGATCCCAGGACATTTTTTATGTGTCACTTCTTCCCTCCTCCTCCTCTTCTCCCGTCTCTCTAGTTTCTTTGATGGAGTAACAGAAGTGTACAGATGTTGAAGTGTGCTGACATGTCCTTGTGGAGGGATTTCAACCATGATGCTAATAACAATAATTAGCTCCTAAGTGTTTGTGGAGGGGGGAGGAAGAGACATGAATATTCTCTCATTGTGAGGGAGTGTGTGTGTCTGTGTGTGTGTGTTTGTGTAAGGACAAATGGCTTTCCCATGTCTTTTTAAAAAGACAAATTAGCCATAATTGCTTGTTTCAGGGGTCTAAGGATGAAGGCAGCTTTTTGCTACTTCATTATGCCACACACAAACAAGCACACGCACAGACATGCAATCAGACACACACACACACACTTAGACCATTGAATCTATTAACAACATAATATCTTGGCTATTTATGGACAAAACAGCAGTTAAAATAAATCAGAGTACATTTATTCTTAATGGAAACTGCTGAGTTACCAGCGACTACTTACAGTGAATCTAAGTGTTTATTTGCAAAACTTATGTTTAAGTGATTTACAGGAGATTAAAATGTTGAACTACAACAAGCAGCACATTATATTGTGTAAATGGAAATACATCAGGATTAATACATTAAATTTTTCTTGTAGAAGTGATTTTATAGGAACTAAATCCATACACCACTTAAAGCAATCAAGGGCTGGAAATTTCCTGACGCGCAAAGGCAGACTCGCCCATCAGCTTTGATTAGCGCTATAGTTCGTCTTTTCTGGCTGTTAGATATTTAAGAAATTATTATTAATAACAAAATAATTTCCATAGATTAACCCCATTCTGGCTTTATCCCTGATCCCCTGGCCTTTGGGAAATTGATCTGGGGAAAGATTGATAGCTTCCCTGCTGTTTCAAAACGTTTGTCCTTGCTGCTCTGTCTTTTTCTATTGTACCAGTGTTACATACCCAGACATCTGTTTAATGATGCAGATGTATCTTTGAATGTGACATTGAAACAAACTGAAAGTCCATGAGATTATTTGCTCTGGATTCTCACATGAGAGTTTTCCTAATGCATTTTGTTTAGTAAAGGATAATTAGCATTATGGGAGGTAATATAGGTGGTAACAGTGATGCAAACTGCTGTGTTTAATTCCTCATTAGTCTTTTTCTTATTTTGTTTTTCAGCGTAAAAGTTCTTGAAGGTAGGTCTTACATCTCAGCAGCCATCTTGGCATTGCTCCGTCAGTTACCACGGGCCAACAACAAGGTTTGTATCTAAATGAAGCGGGACAGAGACATAACTACACTGCAGGTATACCATCACCTCTCAAATAACAATTTAGGAGGTTTGGTGTTACTTCACCAAAATAAGTTAAAAACACTTGTATCCATTGGTTATTCTCCTGCTATGCTTGAGCCACAGCAAAACGGAAGGATTGGCCTGATATGTTTCCAGTTCGGACATATTAGAGCAGATAATTGGTTTGCTGCCGGTACGAGTGTTTCTCTCTTACAATGACGGCACCTTTTTCTAGAACTAACAAAATGTAATCTGTGTGCTAAGCTAAAGGACGACATCGGACACGATAGTAGTTCCCCTCATTAATCAAAAGAGGGAGACAAATAATATTACTTGATCTGTTTAAAGGTTCACTGTGTAGAATTTAGTGACATCTAGTGGTTAAGTTGCATGTTGCAGGTGAATACAACAATCAAAACATGAAAGAGAGCCTGTGGTAGCCTTCCATCGTCATCAAAACGCAAAAGGTGTTAGTTTGTCCATTTTGGGCTTTAAATAACATGGCGTCCTCTGTAGAGAGGACCGGCTCCTGATGTCAAAATAAAGTATTTCGATAAAGGGCCCATTCTAGGATTAAGAAAACAACAATTAGTTAAAAAAAATTTGATGAAACACTTTATTTTATTTTATATTCAATTTCAGCGAATAGATCCCTTTCACCTAAATCACTGCTTTGCAAGTGTGAAACTTGACAGAAAAGGAAAGGATGCGCACTGAGAAGACTTATATGCCTTTTCCACATGGACTGATCTGGACGTTAAACTAGAAGTCAACAAGATAATTGCAATTATATTGACACCCATTCCAACCCTATGATGTCTGCAGCAAAAATAAAAAGATGAACACTGTGGCCCACTGGGTTATGAAGTCTCAGTCAGTGTTTCACATGGGGGGAGGGCGGGGGGGTACCCCATGCTCTGGGGTACCTGCAATGGATCCTCAAAGAGCCTCATCTTTAAGGTACTAAGGTTCAGCCATACCCTTTAAAAAACATCAGGCAGAAATGCCCTATGGGATATGGACTTCCTGATAGGTTCGTACCTTGTAGCCGAAGAATTGTAAATGTTGACTGAGAGGATATCAGTTAGTCACCTCAGAGACTGCGGGGTCACTACGGAGGATTTCCATTTCCTTTAAGAGGCTGAATGAGCTCTGCACAAACATGAGCAAATGGATGGATAGATGGATGAATAGAGAGAGAGTGAGAGAGAGAGAGAGAATGAGCAAGTTACAGAGACGGGGGGTAGAGCATCCTTATTTATTGTTCATGCATTTTTAAACAGCAGACCAGTGGGGTCAAATGAGTAAACATGACTTAACCTAGGGCCAGAAGAAAGGAGGAAGGAGTGCACGATTTTTATATGCAAGTGTGGATTTATGGAGAGAATATATAAACTGTTGTTGTCTGTGGAAAACAACATGTAATTGTGCAACTGTGACCAATGTTTGATATTTAGAGCTCCACAACTAAGTGTTTAATCACAGCCTGCATGAGAAAGTGGATATTACAATATTGTTGTTCTATATATTACAGTTCATCCTGAATTTATAATTTGAAATGAACATGTTCCGTGAAAGTCAGACTGTTACATTTTAATAAACATGTTCCGTAAAAGTCAGGCAGTTAGAATTCTTCTGTTCCACCCATTGTTTTTGTTTTTTTATCATGGCATTGTTTCTCTCTTTTTAGCCACAAATATACAACGTTAAAGATCCTTGTGTGAAACCTGTGACTTTAAGGGGTGGCTGGGTCAAACTCTGCCCTGCAGGTGCCTTGACCTCTGACCCTTGACCTTCTAATACAAACACACACACGCACAAAGCGCACACCTAACCTACACACACAGCCTCCAGCATATGCCTGACTGATGTTGCTAAGATTACCAATATCTCCACAGGGAGTAGAACACAGCAGCGAGTATATGTCTTTCTTAATGTGTGAGTGTGCGTGTGAGTGTGTGCGTGTGTGTGGCAGATAGTAAGAGAGAGTGTGATGGGGAGAGAGAGGAGCTGCATTGATTTGACAAACACAGGCTAAAGACACGAATACGACAGTGACCTTTGGTCTTCTATACGTTTGGGCATGAGCATGACTGAATGACTTGTTTAGGTGTGAGAGTTATTTCCGGTACTTTGTGACATCATGCCACTTTGTACATTGCATTTACAGTTTACATGCATTTCATAGGCCTTTGGCAGAAGCAAAAGATTAATACTAATTAAAAAATGCCATATTATTACACTACCTACAATAATAATAACAGCTATTTCACATATTTCACATGTGGAATATTATATTTCGCTTTCAAAAAGTCTGAAAACCATGTGAAATGCATGTCTGCATACATGAATTGCTGTTTCTCATTGGGTTTTACTTCTCATTTACAAGAGAAATATCTCATAAGCTAATATGGGACATTGGGACTTTTTAAATATTATTTTATATGTGATGAATGCCATCATGCTTATTTGCAGGTCTGAAATCAAATTAGCCTCATGAGCGACGGATGATATCTAAGGTTATTCGGTGTAGATCCTGTATATCTGGGCCAGGACCCGGTCTTCCGTTTGGCCACAACCTGTTTACAGTTAGGTCAGTTTCTTTTATCACACTAGTTGAACGTTTCTCCACAAAAAAACAACAACAAAAAAAAGTGAGACTTATGGTATGAATTTTAGGTCCAGATGACGAGATGAATGCAGATAAAGTAAAGCCGTTGGCTGATACATTTCGGTCAATCTGTTCGACCTATTTTGCTCTCCACATGGACTGTTTACATGTGGGCAACATGAGCCTTCTTAATCCTGATTGGTCAAACTACAAATGGAAACCAAAAGGATTCGGACCTCAAACATTTAAACATTTAAACATGCAAATTTGTTAATAGAGATTTATTTGATTGAGACCAAATTATCCCAATATAAATTGGCTGGACTGCCAATACATTTTGTACAGACATTCATGGTCTCAAGAGGGTGAATCCTTTGGACTAATCAACACATTCTTTGTTGAATTTTTTGTTTTGTTACATCAGCTTTTTTGGTGACTATTGATCATGTGATAAAATGTGCACTTTTTGTTCCTGGTAATATGTTAAATCCCTCCCATTTCTATTATTTGGCAAATGCATGTGACTTTCCCATTTTAACAAGGAGAAAAGATTAAGATATTAATTATTAAAAATAAATAACCTTCTTGACAGAGAGTAGGCCAATAGAGAAAGGCTGTGTGGCCACTTCCTTCCCTCACCCTCATTTCCGTTGCCATGGCACTGAAGTGTGATTAGAACTCGGCTAACCAACATGGCTGACAATATTGACTTCCTGTCGGCCTCATGCAAACAGGATGTGACAGATTTAATTTGTTTGTCAGCCCACCTTAATTTAAACAGAAGGCTGGAAGTAGGAGAGAGGCAAAGAGTGAGGGAGGTGAGGAGAGAGGGAATGAGTCGCCGGTGTTTCCCACCGTTTATAGTCAAGGTTTTTTTCCACAAATACTTTTTTTTTAATCTTTTACTGAATGCACCAATCAAATGGTTACAATACGAAAATAGTGATGACAGGTAGAGATTTTTGAGGAGGAGGAAGATTGTGTGTTTGGCCAGTAGAACATGTAAGAATAGACATATCTAAACTGGGCAAACTGAGAGAGAGAGGATGGAGGGAGGAGAGGACACAGTAGATTAAGCTGGAGTGACGTGATCGTGACATGATGGTGTAACTAACAAAGTCTCAGACAGAGAGACACAGGAAGAGGGACAGAGAGAGAGATGAAGAGGAGTGGGGGGGAAGAGGAGGAAGAGGACGGTGAGTCAGACAGCTTCAAGAGAGCATAAACCAGATGGACAGTCTCGACTCGCGTGCGTCTGAGAGACAATCCTGACGGCGGCTGAGAGCGAGTGTGTGACAGTGAATACAGAGGGCTGCATTATTGTTTAAATCATTGATTGCTTCCCTTTCCTCTCTTCTTCTCTCTCTCTCTCTCTACCTATCTATTTATCTACCTTCCTCCCGCTTTTCAATCTCTTTTTCTTTCTTCTTCGTCTCAGATGTTTCCGTGACAGGCACCCTGACTTCTTGTCTTTGTTCTCAGCCTTCCCTTTCTCTTCTGACAAACACATACTGTAGCTACAATCTCAGCTTTTTCTCTTCTCTTTACTGCTGTTTTTCTCCATCCCCCTCTTATGGTTGTCACCATTAGAGTGGGTCTGAAGCCAAGCATTGGTTTCTCCCTGTCTCACCTGACTAACTGTCCAGGTCAGGAGCTTCTTTATGTCAGTGGTGCCAGACAGGCCGGTTTCAGTATATCTGAAGCAAGCCATTTTCAAGCAAGATGGTCAAGAGTTTACTCAGTCAAACAATTCTACAGATGGGAACATGTTGCTGATGTGAGATGTCAGAGGAGAATGGAGCTGACAGGCTGTGGTGGCCCAGATCACCACTCTTTACAACTGTGGTGAGGAGAAAAGCATCTCAGAACGTACAACATGGTGAACCTTAAGGCAGACAGGCCACAACAGAATATTGTAGTCTGGCCATGAATCTGAATCAGAATTTGGTAAATTAAATCCATAACCCGTCTTATGACAACAGTCTAGGCTGCTGCTGATAATGTGATCTATTTGCTTTTTAGGCAAACCTGCTAAAAAAAAAGGTAATTACTTTCCAAATTGCCAGTAGAGGAGTTTGCCTTTTTTATTTGATGTCACAAGCGCAACAACAACTGAGGCGCTCTCTCAACTCGCTGCATTGCCAAATTAGCATGTCTAGTGTTTCCATCACTGCCGGTCAGAGTCAATTTAAACCTGTGTCTACTGCAGAGTCATCTGACCAGTGGAAAACTGGCTATAGTTTATGGCACACTGACACTTACCTGATGAATCAGCTAAGCAGGGTCTTGGTCAGGACTCTGTAAGGTCACCCTTACAGAGTCCTGAGACATGATGGAAGGACAACATCTCAGCAGCACTTTAACAGTCAGGCCTTAATGGTTTCGAAGTTATAGACAAGAAGCCACTTTGACAGTCTACTTTGAGTTTATCACACAGTCCTTAAATGACTCAGATCATGAGGAAAATGATTATCTGGCAAAGACTTGCTTCTTAATGAGCTGTTTTGAGACATGACCTCCAGGTAAAATCAGGATAACTGTGGAGTTCAGCCACAGTTTGCCTTTCACAATTTCAGAAAATAATAAGTTACTTATTTTTGGGGCTACCTGAGTTATATCATGTTCTGTGATAAATCTGTTGTCAAATCTCTTTTTCATAACACCATCAATATCTCTCTATCTTTGAATGGCTTCTTGTTAAACAGGGTAATCTTTTCTAAATCAGTTCATCCACAGCTCAGGATAATATGTGTCTGTATCCATATTTTGAATAATGTAAATCTAATGAAAAGATATATGATTTGTATGAAAAGGTTTTTAATCATACACATTTTAAAACTAATAATAATAATGTGATATAACAGGAAGTAACAAATACAAAAAGGACAAATAAAATAGAAAATACGGCACAAACATAGAGCCGTAGTGTTGTATGGGAAGTACAATTGAGATCAACAAATGACAGCGGAAGGGGGATCGATCCATTGCTTCAGACAATTTAAAGCAAACATCTTTTCTGAGAATGCTTAATCATTCATAATCAAAACTGTGATTAAGAGACACGAAAGCCCCGGTTGCTGAAATATCTCCTGGATTCCCTCCCGAGCAGACCTCAGCACATCTGTTGCCAGTTGTAGAACACACGTATTTCCGAAGCATTATTTTGGTATCCAGCTGGGAAGTCACCTTCCTTCACGCCAACAAACTGCCACAAGGTTGTGGTTCTGGTTTGTTACCACGGAGACGAGCACGCAGGGCGACGGTTGCCGTGTGGCAGCGATGCTTGTCTTGGCAGGGAAACGGCCAATGCTGAGGTCGAGTGACAGCCAGACGCACACACACACACACACACACACACACACTATCTCTCCCTCTCTCTCTCTCTCCTCCAGGCTCAGCAGGCAGGGCGGCTGGGGTGGGGGGTGGCGGGAGGTGGGGTGCGAGGGGGGTTCTGTGTGTGTGTGTGTGTGTGTGTGACAGTGTTAAGCAGGCGAGGGTGACAGTGACATGACACTGGTGAAATAATTATGAGTCCAAAACAGGGCTGACAGGGAGCAGCCCGTGCCCTTCAACTATCTGTCAACTGTCATTAACATAGAGCCCTGATACACAGCCTGGGGAGACAGAGAGAGAGAGACACAGAGAGACGGAGAGAAAAGGGGAGACGAGAAGAGACACAGAGGAACACAGCCAAAACGCTCCATCTCAGAAAATCATTTAATCTCAAATCGAGCCCTTGTTTTCAGAAACGGTTTAGAGGAATCAGCAAATCTGCATAGTCAGTCCTGCTCGCTTTTAAATGGTTTCCAGCGACTGGGACACTTCTGCAGCGACAGGAAACAACAGAGGTGGACACGGTGAGGAATTTGAACTGAGGTGTAACAGAAGTAGGAGAAAGGATGAGGATAATGAGGAGAAGGAGGTTAAGAATGGGAGATGGGACAAGATGAAGGGCTTTAACTGGCTCGTTTTCTGGTTGTATGATTAAGGAAATAAAGGAAAGTTTGAGTCATCACAGCTGCTGCCATTCGGTTTAAACCAAAACCTCCATATCTTGAAAAGTTTACAGCAATGTAGCACAGCTCATGTGTGAAAGGGGCTACAGGGGCATATTTTGTGTGTGTGTGTGTGTGTGTGTGTGTGTGTGTGTGTGTGTGTGCATGCGTGCGTTTGTGTGTGTGTGTGTGTGTGTGTGTGTGTGTGTATGGGTGGCCTCAGGCCTTGAGAAAACTGCCCCAGAAGTCACTCTGTCTCTAATGTGCTGATTCTGCTTTCTGAACAGCAAATACCACAGTTCATGGACAGTAGCACTGTATACATTATTATCATTCAAAATATAAAGTTCACAAGCTACTGTATCTACGCCACATGGTACAATCAAACATGCCTTGAACCTACGTCATCTTGGCTTGATGATAAGGCCAAGAATTACATCAAGATAAACATTATTAGTCGATATCGATAGTAATCACAATTTCACAATATTATTTATTCTGCATCCTTCTGTTGTATCTATTCTAATAGCTTATAAAGTTAACGTGTAAGGTTGGGTGTGCTTTATTAGATTTGGCACAGGGTTTTAAACCATACAACATGTCAGCTGCTTTCTGACATGCACTTAACTCTGGGTATTTCCCTGAAGGTGACGTATGGGTAGACTAATGTCCGGGTGAGAGGCACGAGACAAAGAATGTCCAAGAAATCTCATATGAGGGATACTGAGCTGCAGAATTGACAGTGAGCAAGTTGATGTCATTTCTAACACGTGACTGACACAAAAACAAAACAATACAATACAAATATATCAGGATGAAAAAGTGGTGCACGTTGAAGATGCAAATGAAGACGACAACTTGGAAACACAAAGACATTGGAGAGGTTTTGGTGATGAGGGCTAATGCCAGATTTCCACAGCAAAAATGAGATGTTATGTTCTAGCTCCTGCACACTGTACCCAGACGCTCCCCTGTCCCTGATTCTGACGAGGACAGTCTGTGTTCTTCAAATGTTCAAACATAATGTCCACACACAATTGTCTGGACATTTTTCAGAGTTTCAAACGGCTTGAGTCACATAAAAAAAGTGTATCTGTAAAGTGCCTAAACCACAAGAAGAAACAGCTATGATAGGATCATGCCAATATAAAGGACCAATTTAAAACAATGGCTGTGGTCACAAGGTGGTGATGAACTGCAATACAGTTTGGTTGAAAACAAAAAAACATTTCTGTGAACATCTTACTGATATTATCAGAATCAACATTTATGACTGACCAAATCTGTAAACTGAAGAATTCCTCCTTACTATGTTCATAGAACAAGCAGATGGGTTGCTAAAAAATTTATTTGCTGTTTTAGTTTTATTGAATTTATATGAAAACTTTAAAAGAAAGCTTAGTTAATGGGAGGGTGCAATGAATGTAGAGCAGAGTTAATGATTAAGCATCTACATCAAATATGAATTAGAGCAAGTATTATGACATGAATCTAATAAACAATATATTGTAGTTGCAACCTTTTCATTACAAATTTCAGTATTTTAATGTTTATTTTGTAAATACAAATGACAACTTTAGAGCTACAGACCTCTTGAGAGCTGGTTCTCCTCCTGTAAATGTGCGTGTCTACAGCAGCCTGTGGATTGATATGTGGATTAGGCGGAGGCCCAGGTGAAATATGTCCAAACGCCCTGTTACCAAGAGTCAGGGTGTAAAACGCCTCAGTGTACATAACTCTTCTTAACGGGGAGTAAATCCCTCTTCAAAACAAGAAGACACACAGTACATTTCGCAACAGTATATTTGGAAATAAATCTCACATGATGCACCATGAAACACTCACGGACGCGACTAGAGAGAGAGAGTTAAGGAGAAAAGAGAAAGAGAGATGAGAAGGGGATTTATGGACAGGAGCGATATCCCAGTGCCTAAGACCAAAATGGCCACGAACGGAGCGACGGACTGAAAAAACAAATAAAGAGCCCTTTTTATGATGTGAATGGATGGGTTCCCTGGATGACACTTGGCTGGATTTTATTTGGCGGTGGCTTTGGCCCGAGCCACTACATATTTCTGTTTTATGAAGAGCCTCAACGGCCAAGACAGCGGCTAACAGAGTGGAGCGTCCCCTCTCACCCCATTTGGATTGGTAGAGAGAACCAGGGAGCGTAAGAGACAAGCAGGTGAAACACAAATACATAGAGGAAAAAAAAACAAGAGCGTAAAAGGTGACAGTGGTGAAATTTACGTGATACATAAATGTACAGAATGTTCCTGTACAGGCTGTTTAGAAATACCATGCGCTCTCACAACCAACAGTACGCACACACACACACACACACACACACATTTCTATATATATCATTTATTAATCTCCCTTATCAAAACACAAACAAAAATCTACTGACCATTCAAACTTATCCTTGAACAGCAATGGGATTCTCCATTTCTCCTACTGTAATTGCAATGCAAAGGGAAACACATTACTCCAAGTTCTTGAAGGGCCTTTATCAGAGCACTTACTGTACTGTGTCTTTGTCTCTATGAATTTTGCATCTCCACACAACTGCATATTCACAGTTAAATTATGAGATTTAGAAATGCTTCAAAACAGAGGCGATGTGCAATACATTTAATTTTAAACTACTCTGGATTACATGAAAATTGCAGTGTTAAAAATAAAAACAGGCCCCAGATGCTTGATACTTTCCCGTCTCTGTCGTGTCGGTGATCGCATGTTTCATGAAAAGGTTTGGACAGCGGAATGAGTGACTGCATTGTAAAACAAATTCCTAGGGCTGTTAAAATAGTCATCACTGTAAAATTAATTGCACCCGTCGGCCGGATCTTTGACAGCGAACGTGTGACAGTTGTTGCTTTCAGTGAGAGAGCCCCGGTGAAAGCACAGATGACTCAATCTATTCCTCTGCCTTTCATACAGTATCTCTTTCAATCTCTCTCACACACATGCTAATCGCTCCCTCTCATTTGCATCCTAATGATTTCACTCTTCCTTTTTAGCCCTTGTCCGATCCCTCTATTAAGTTATCTGCCGCTCGAGCTCCCGCCCTTGTCTTTGTGTATCGGTGTCTGGTGACTCTGTCTGTTGTAGGCTTTTTATGGGGGTTATGATTCGGCGGCAGGATTTCAATAGCGTGTCTTTGATCTATTACAGGAGAGCTACATGGAACCACACGGAAAAAAATCATGAAAATAAAATGTTAAGAAGATTTAGAAGGTTATTTGTAACACAACAGCACATGTGATGCAAATTATATTTATTATCAAAGTTTAGAAATTTGTTTTCATATTTTACTCATTACAATGGCACACAAATGAACAAAACTCAACTAAACCCCATTAAACCATAGCTAGAATTCAGAAATAAGTAGAAGAAATTTTGGTTACTCAAACTCAACTTTAATTGCATTAAATGTGTAAACCTAAATGTGTAACTGACTAAATATAATAAAAACAATATAAGCAGTTAAGACATTTGGATGTTTAAAATGAGTACCTGTCTTGGTTGGTCGATTTCATATTTTTCTTAATATTGATGCCCACCTTTCATAAAGTTTCATTAATGCCCTGTGTTGGTTTAATATGGGATACACATTATATATGTCGCCTATATTGTGTATAATGTGAGTTATTTGTTTGTTGATGTGTACATGTTTACGTATCTTTTTCCCTCAGTCCCTGCTCAGGGCGGTTACACCACAATTAAACTCCTCAGATTGCCCTCTTTGTTCTGTGTGTATGTGAGAGACAGAGCTGGAGGGTGAGTGTGCTCATGACTTTGTTCTCTCACTGGAGGGTTAATAAGCAACAAATATACAAAGCCCATATATTAATGGCATAGATCATTAATCAAGACTGTGGCTCCAAATGCACCGACCACCGTTAGTGAACTCACAACTACATTGTGTGTGTGTGTTTGTGAATGTGCATGCTGCCACTTGCCAGTGAGACCTTGTACACACCTATTGAACTGTGTTTTGTGTGATCCGATCACAAGTGCACAGCTGTAAGTACGATGTGAACGCACTCAGATCGGATATAGATCCGATTAAGACAGCCCACATCCGGAGCCCTTCTGGGCCACATGGGTCCACAGTCTTTTTCGCAGTGTGAATGCTAATCCATCCTGGGCCACATATGAAGGACCTCGTACTCAGCTGACGTCCTCTGACTTCCTGCAGTTCCACTGTGAATCAAACTCTTCTCTTCTCGTTGACTTGTTTATGACCACAGCCACAATATAAACACTGATAATAATCAATAAAAATAAAATGGTACAAATCTTTCTTAACAACGCAGATGAACGAGATGCACGAAGGGATAAAGATGGGGAAACTGTGTCCGAAATAAATGGATAACAGAGACATTTTCACCACAGCAAAGTTATCAGAGCTGTACTGTAAATCAAACTGACGAGAGTAAAGAGAAATTATATTTCCATTGATATAAAACTTAAACTGAATAGATTTTGTCTGAATGAACACCAGTGAAGCATGTTTGCAGTCACCAGCACATCTAGAAAAAGAAAAACACGAGTGTAGCAGTACACAGGTGAACAAATGCAATGTGCATACATTACAAAGGCCTGGTAGTAGATCTGAAAAGCATTTGACAGGCTTCAAGAGATCACCTTTCACACCAGTTCGCTGAGATGGATTCACTGCCAACTCAAAGTATCCAGCAATGATTGAAAAGGTCACTCGTGTCCCCGCTGCGCCCCTCAAAGCCCTGCACACCTTAGCCTCTAATCTGAATAGTGTGTGTGTGGTGTGTGTAATCTGAATAGTAATCAGGCCGGCTGATAGATTGATGCATAACAGCAAGAAGCATGCAGAGCAACCAGGCTATTTTGGTGTCACCTCCCTTTACTCTCCTGGCGGCCCTGTTTCATTCAGCCACTTCAGATGTGGTAGTTCAGATACAGGGGGGGTGGGCCTGGGACGTGACTTTAATCAAAGTTGTATATTCAGTCCTCTCAAAGGCGATCAGGTTCAACATCGGATTTCACGACTCGGCATGTTCAAAGTAAAAAGCTCCAAATTCATTCAGATCCCAGCTTCTTAACGAAAAGACAACTGGATCCAGTGCTTTAACAGTTTTCCTCAATTACATTTGGTTATGCTCAAAGGCATAACCAAAGGCATCGGAGAATAAGGAGCAGGTGAGTGCGCGTGCAGAGCATGTGCCTAAAATGTTATTGTTTATTTTACTATAACAGCACTGCCTACATTTCAGTGAATGTTACTTTATTGCATGACCACTGCTATTGTTACAATTCATTTGAAATTAGATCCTTAATTCAAGTCGTTTCAAGGGCAAATGACAATTCTCCAACCTGTGTTGCTCATGTTATACTTCTTCAAGGCTTTTTATTCTGTTTATACTGACTATTGTTCGGCTGTTATGTTTTGCACTATGTGTTGAACAATATAAAGAAAACCAGCAGTCTGATGACAGTGGACTGGTTACATAATTGATTACCAACTCCACAAGTATCCTATGTCTTTCCACTCATGTCATCTACGACTACCTTACATCATTGTGTATGATTTTAAAAACCTTTTACATAAGAAGTATATCATATTCATAAAATATTCTAATAAAGGTAACTCTGTAAGTATTTAGCTTCGCCATGTTATATGCAAAATAATAGAAGAATTCCCCAGCAGCAGGTTTCACAGTGGTCAGGGTCTGTTTAGCAAACATTAGTCAATTAACCAGGGGTCTAGGCTACAGGTTGAAAACAAGAGGATGTTACCTTCCCTACTTTCTCTACGTCTACCCACAGGCAGCAGCAAGGGTTGGGGGTGGTAGGGAATACAAATATTTACATTTGCTCTACAGCACCAAAGCCCAGTGGTGATTACGCCAATGCTTCTACTGGTTTGTAACATGAAGGTACTGGGTTTAGGTTTTAAAATTATTTACATTTAAAAATATAGTGATGCTCCAGAAACAAGGACATACAGACCTTGCTGTGAACTGTTCTCCTCAGACATACTTTTGAAGAAAGGGTTTCCATTGTTCTTATCAGATATCCTCTCTGCTGGGATAACGCAGTGGTCCCATGAAAATGAAAGGGCTGTATTTGTCCACAGTGTTAATGTCGGTCTAAGCTCCAATTGAAACTAAATTAACACATGTTTTATTCTCTTTGAGTATATGTGAACAAACTTTAATGTGCTTCAACTTGGAAAAGGGGAATTAAAACATACAAGGTTTAAATTGAGCAAAGAAGTCATATTCTAGTTGCCCTGTGATGTGATCTGAAATGTTTCCCAGCCTTTTGAAAATAAACTTTCTGGACCAACACATAACTTATCAGAATAAATAAGAGCAATTAATGGAGGGAATTAGAGGAAGGAAACCCAGTTTTTTCCAGCTGTGTCACCCTACATCCCAGGAGCCACTTTCACCATCTTTCTTTCCTCTCCTCCCCCCCTCGTGGCCATCGCTCTGTAGCCTCCATGCTTTGTAGCCTTTGGCGCCATTAGCAGGACTTTGAGGGAGAGCGGTGAGGACTGAACTGTACTTTCACAATTACCAGCCGCTGTGAATATTAAAATAATATTAAAAAACGTCTGGCTCCATCTGCGCTCCTGTCCTGATTGCAATGTTAACCTCTGACTGTGGGGGAAGGCACAGCAGTCCAGTCGGCTCAGAGACACAAGACAGAGAGGAAGCGCACTTTAATTCTTCTGCCTGTGATATCTGGATAATGGGGAGGATGGATAATGTATGCGTGGCAGATATTACTGTCTGGGCTACAATGTGTAGTCACACAATTCAGCATGCACGCACACACACACTCACACACACACACACACACACATTAATCTCTGAGACTTATCAGTACTGTTAGAGAGAGAAGGCAGCAATACAAAGCTATTATATTTGAATCATCATGGATATCTCTCTCTCTCTCTCACACACACACACACACACACACGCACACACACACAGTTGTAATCTGCACTGATAGAAATACCGATGTGTCAAAGCCATGAAGGGAACTCTTAAATCAAGTTGGGGAGAGACAGAGGGCGGCAAAGATGGATAGACAGAGGTAAGGACGGAGGAAAAGATGGAGGGATTTGTGGCGGAGGAACAAATAAGTATCGAGCAAGTTCTACACTGTTTAGTGGCAAAAACAAAAGAGGTAAACAACATTTTCCACTCTGACATGACATGATATATTGTTTTACTCGCTCTCAACTAACACTCTAAATTCAAGTGATATCAAAAGTCACATATTCACGCACACACATACTCAAATTTACACAATTACACGCACACCAAGTTAGCAGGGGACAAAGATGCGACTAGTTCATATCAGTGAGGAAAACCCAACACTAATACAGAGATGGACCATTTACAGACACGCACACACACACACACACACACACACACACTCACACACACACACACACACACACACACACACACACAAACACCAATCTGCTTAACTGTTGAAATATAATATACATATTGGGGGGAAAGGCTGTAATTTGTGGCTGTGCAAATAAATCACAGAGATGTTATGAGAGCAGGGAGTGAGACAGAGGAGAGGAGAGGGACTTTTTAATTATGACTTAAACATCAAACTCAAACATGTCTCAGGGGAATCTGCATAATGATTACACACACACACACACACACACACACACACACTCTCTCTCTCTTTATAAGAGGGATGTTGATTTATTTCATTATTATAATTATTTGTACTAGTATGTGAATGGAGATAAATAAAGGAGATCAGCAACCGGAACGGAATTCCCAGCTAAGTCCACTTCCTCAAATACAAAAAAGCATTGTACTATTACTACTATTTTATTACTACTAATTATATTATTTGAATGCTTGATGATCCAAAGTTATACAAATTCCAGAAATGATCTAAAATCTTAACTGGTATTTTGTCATGGTGAAATGGTATCCACAAACCTCTGGATTTATTTTCACTCGAGTTCCTCACAGGTGAGGATTGCACTTTATTTTCCGTGCTTACAGAACAAGTTGTTTTGATATAATTATACATAAAGAGGACAATAAAGAAAGGTAAAGACAAAGAAAAATAAATAAATACTAAAGATTAACTATAGTGGTACTTAATTTATGTGTGTATTCACGCGAACATGTGTTTATTGCTGAACATAAATAGTCAACAATACATTCAAACTTTCACACAAGTTCTTTTGAATGGTTGAAATCACTAGTATCTCAGTACAAAATCACTTATACATTAAACCTACACCATTAACTGTACTGTATATTAATCAATATCATTATTATAGCAATTATAGCTGTAAAATAATAATTTCATTGGAATTTAGCAGAGAAGTAGCAATAATACCCTGTAATGGATATTTTTGAATGGATTGGTGTTTGAGTAAATATTCTTGTATTGTGCTGTCTGTCATTAAGTCCTTCAAATTTGCTTAGTCTTTTGTTTTATTGGCTGAAACTGAAAACATATCTAAATATTCCTTGAGAATAAATTAAAGAGTCAAGTTTCTATAGAGCACAGTATTATATCCCATTTCCTTTTCTTTCAGTTCTTAAAATCTGCACAAAAACAGTAAGATACACAGGTGAGCCGAGTTTCTTATGCCTATATGGTTGTTTTAATGTATTGTTCTGTCTTAAGGAAAAATGCACCCTCCTGACTCACTTCATCAAATCAAACCTTTGTGATGATGTAATCTGTTGACGAAGTGAAGTTACGCGTACATAACAAATATGTAACTGGAATTTTTTGGGGGGAATAACAGGCTTTTGGGAAACTTGAAAGAGTAAATTATAATTATAGTTAAAAGTAGAATAGATGTTTCTATGCTACAGTATTTGGAGTCATTTTACTGATGATTGTTTGCTAATATTGTTGTCACCCTGTCTCCATTTCGTACTCTTGTACATGTCCTATTAAAACTTTTAATAATATATCCTAAAATTTCCAGAGCAAGCCACAATAGAAACGCTCACAAACCCTTACATGTGATCACATGAGAATCCCATCATGAGTTCCCCTCTTATCCTTCCTTTACCCCCAATTCTCTTTTACACTTCACCCCCTCTGCTCTCCCTCCCCTCCGTCCCTTTTGTTCTGCACGCTCCTATTTATCACGGTGTGAAGGTTGAAAGAGATATTATTATGGGGTGTCGGGCTGGAGAGAGGAGACAGGGGTAGCCACACGGATCGCGTGGGGAGAACGCAGGGCTAATGACAGGAGGACAGGCTTGGTCAGTGGCCTGTGGTACCTGCTGGATGTGATAGATGGAGAGAGCAGAGAGGGGGGAGAAAGGGGGAGCGGAGAGAGGGGGAGGGCAGGGAGAACTTCCTCTGCCTGCACATGGGTTTTATATGATTGTTTCTAGGAAAGGACTTTATAACAACCATGGAGAAGAAAAGGCAGGACAGTATTTACATGTCTGAACCAGACTTTAAAAGGATAATTCACACAAAAATTGAAATGTGCTCATTATCTACTAACCACAATACCAATGGAGGGGTGGTTGAAGTTTGAGTTTTAGGGGTAAAAAGTGCTGCAGCCAAATCCAATAAAATTGAAGTAAATGGTGAAGATTCTTCGTGAATAACCGGGGGAAAAGAAGAGAAAATGCCTCCATACTGCTCCTTTTGTGTCATCAAAGCCTCGGCATTCAAATTCAACTCAGAGCGAGGTCTCAAACACTTCATATGTCACATCCATCTGCATGGGACATATCAATATAGTGGTGAGTAGATAATGAGGGCATTTTAATTTTTGGGTGAACTGACCCTTTAAGAAACATATTTTTTTGTTGCTGTAGAGCATTAGTAGGCATAATTTAAAAAGACTCAAAGATATTTATATATATATATATACATAGAATCCTAATTTTATGAATACCCTACTGCTTCCATGAGCCTTCAGCATCAGAGAAGTGACAGGAAGGAACAGGATTGTTGTACTTGCAGACACACACAAGAGATAAAACATTTTGCACTCTCAGCATTTTGTCTGGTCCTGTGATTTGCTGCCATTTACTCAGTCAAGCATCTACTTCTGCCAACTCACTTGAAGTTTGGTGTAATGCAACCTTCCCGCTGATAACGTACAAGACTGACAGAGAGAGGACGGAATGATATGTAACCAAGGTTTCAGCGACACATTATATTTAATGGATTATCTCTTAACCTCCAGGTCACCAGGATGTGTCTTCCTCAAAATGTGTCATAAACTGAAATCTCCACCTCATGATTTGCTTCCGACAACCAGACAAGTTGCAGGAAACAATCAGTGAGTTCGACTGGGATTTGGTCTGACTGTGTCTGACTTGATCTGCTGACGTGATCTGCCAGCGGCTGGAATAACAAAACACAGACATCATGTCAGACACTTTTTACTTCTTGTAGCGTCAGTGAGACGAAAACAACGACCGATCTCGAAGCGCTTGCTTTTTTTTGTCGCAGATTAAACCGATGTTTATTGAATGAACAATGGTGATGACTGAGAACTAAGATTCAGCTGAAAATTATAGCGTAAGTGACCTGTGACATGTACATACAGAGGAAATGAGATTCATCCAGCTCTTTGTAGGAAAAAAAACGGAGAGAATCTTTCTCTTCTGTACAAGTCACCACATTAGAAACACTAAATAAGGCACACTTGTCACTGAAGCCTTCAGCCAATCAAAGCAGAGCTGTGACATCACAAAGGCGGCCCTAAAGTGCTGCAGCCGACTTGCTCTCGCAATGTTTTAAGGTCACGTGACCTGGTGACGTTTTGCAGCACTGGATGCAGTCAGACAAAAATTCGAACCAGCCTGTATTGTGTTAGGACCAGCATGCATCAGGTTAGGTCAGTGCAGCACAGCACAGCACCTCATAAAGTCGAACGCACCAAGTATCTCCTTCCCTTCCTGAGTTATGGTGCAGAATAATGTCCAGAAAAATGTTTTTATCGAACATTATGATGTCAGATTGAAGCTGATCTTTGACCTTTTGGATATAAAATGTCATCACTTCATCATTTTATCCCATTAGACATTGGCACTAAAACTGTGTCATAATTAGCACAGAAATTCTTCAGTTATGGCCCAAAACCTGTTTTGTAAGGTCACAGTGACCTTTGACCAACAAATTCTAATCTCCAAGTTAAAGTTTGTGCCACATGTGATGAAATTCCTTCAAGGCGTTCCTAGGATAATGTGATCAAAATAACTGGACGTACGGACAAAGGAAACACAAACTGGAAGCCTCCTGCATCGGCTGTTACAAATGAGCAGGCATTCAAACATGAACCTCCACTTTCATAGTCATGTATGCAAAAAGATTCTGCGGATGTAAACAAAAAGCTTGTTAGATCAGCATTGTGTTTGAAACCCTGAGGCTGAGTCCTATGATGTCAGGATATAGTCGGAGCATTTTTCCTCAAATAAGTTGATGTACAGCACAGAAGACCTGAAGCTTTCAGGGTCCTGGAATGAAAACCTTTCCTCTGTGCGAGAACGGTAATGGAGTCTTGTTCAGAGAAGAACATTAAACACAAACCTGGATCTGTCAACACAGACAAGACCAGCTTCTCCTTAAGCTGCCGCCTCTGCTGCCTAGTAATGATATCACTTATTGTTCATAACAATGGTGTTAGTAATTGTTGTTGTTTCCTCCATGTACTTTAGATAAACATTTATACGGAGACAATATCTATTTTCTGTATTTACAAAATGTTTTGACAAAATTCTGCTTTTGCTATAATGAGCCAAAAGTAATGAAATCAACATTTCCCTTATCTGCTTGGTAAGCCCATTCATTTGGTACAATTACATGCTTTCTCCATAAAACTGTATTTACATAATGCTTCTAAATGATAGTATTAGGCCACTTTTGTTTGTGCCTTTGCTTTTGTTAAAGGAGAAAAAGAGAAATAAATTGCAATAATTATCCATGATGAGTAATAATCATAAATATTTGATCAACATAATGTCTGCGGCTCCTTCTCAGGGATGGCAGTGGATGGTTTAATTGTTCACAAAAGCAGCATTTATATTTGTTTGTGTTATGAAAAATTAAACAAGGCAAAATTCATTAACTTTGCCATTCGTTTAATCTCACCTTCTATACTTTGTAAATAAAAAAATGCATTACCTCTCCGTCTAGTCTCTCACACACAAGTGCAGCCTTGTCTAGAAACAATCTAACAAAGAAGGCAGATGAATATAAAGGCTGGATATCAGACTATTCATCACGAGATGATTACGGGCTGACAGCAGTAATTGAAAAACACTTATTGGAGTGGTTGGGGAGGAGGGCTGGTTCAGTCCCATCAGACAAAATAACCCTCCGAGGGTAAGAGCAGTCTAAAGGTGATGATAAATGGACATATTTTCGAGAAAGGCAAGCTTCAGGTTTGCCTGTTTTTTCCCCCCCCCTGCACCATGATGACAAATAAACCTTCTCTTTCAGATATTTACAAGTGTGTTGTGCAATAAGTGCCTTTTCTTAATGAGAAATTTAAAATCTTGCATTTGTGGGTCATGCGTTTGCTGGTGGTAATATAATTCAACATATTTCCTTTTTTTATAAATCCAAATTCAATTCATTGCAATTTTTTGTGATATAAATTTAAGATCAGATTAGGCCAAATTTTCGATTGACTTCATTTGACTTGATTTCTCTGTCAGTTCATATAATTCATCTTTTCATCTTCATGATAAAAAAACAGGGTTTGAATTTCTGCACACTATAACGATGTATTCCATGAAAAATATTTCTGCCTTGCCAGTGTATGCTTGAAAAAACTATGGTAAAAGCCTACATTTTCTTGCTTATTTTTTCATCCATTTTTAAACAGCAACATCTGTCTTTTTATTGGACCACCACTTTCCGTTTAGAGTTATGCATCTCAACCAGTGTTGGATGGATGTCCATGGAAGTATAATAATCAACCCCCATAGAGGCCAGGTCTACCTCAGTTGTTAGGACAGCAGAGAACTTGTCTATCGGGCCTGTGAAGCCCCTCGTCTCTGAAACGCTTTCCTACAAGGCAGTTGTGACATTGACTTGTCCCGTCCTTTAGAACCTGACTAAGAAGTCCCCTGTTTACACTTTACGTGACCAAGACCAATATGAACCACTGATACTTAGTTTATTAGCCTATTAGTGTATCTTGTTTTGCTGTTTTTTTTATCATTATATCTGTAAGGTATCTCTGAGGATCTTGAAAGGTGCATTATTATCATTGTCTTACTAAAGTGTTGATGACTTTGCTAACAGATATCCTCCAGGGCTCTTACCTCTCTGTTACCATTGCGGATATCTTTGGGGCTTGTGGTTTATCATGCTGCCCATGAATTATCACCCATTTGCTGAAATTGTCCCTTTTTCATACAATATTTAATGAAAAACATGTTACTTATTATACAGAGTAAGTATGTGGCCTTCTCTCTGAAACTTTGTCAACCTCTTTCTCACTCCCTCTGTCCTTTTCCGTGCCCCTGTAATATTTCACAACCTCCTCTCCTCACAGCAGACGTCATGCTTGGCTCCGGTGCCAACGTATCTATCAGGATGCTGTTACTTAAGAAGCCATCAGTCTCCCTGAGCCAGCTCTCCCTGATATTCAACATGGCCAATATTTAACACTGCTTTTTAACCAACTAAGACATCATCATTATTTTGAGGGATAGGGACTCTGAGAGGAGTTGTCCCTCTATTTCATCCTTCCTTCGTTCATTCTTTTCGTCCTCTCCCAAACTCTCTCTCATCCGCTGTCCCTGGCTCTGTCATTCTCATCTCTTTTATCTCTCTTGAGAGGGTTCGATCACTTAATGTCATGTCCTCTGCTGTGTTTTATCCTGCGTAATGAGGGTCTTGTACCATTACGTGCCTACAGTGTCCTGTCCTGTCCATTTCTGTGTCTTGTTCCATGTAATGTGTGCCCTTCATCACTAGGCAGCTATTGTCTTGTCATGCTACATCTTGTACATCTATGCACTTATCACAGAAACACTTATTTGAGAGTCACCATTATGCAAATTGATGCAGAGTATTTAAGGTAGATGGTTTCCAGCGAACTTTCATATGCAGTCGCACTTCAAAAGGCTGAGTTTCTTGACCTTAGTTCCTGTTAACTGTTTAATTTAGCAGAAAACATTTTAAAGACAATAATCTGATGTTTTGAGCTGATCATACTAATTAAATTGTGTGGACAAAAGGAAAAGTTGTTCGGGGTAGAGTGACTATTGGATGTGTTGAATATATCAAATTTTGATTATTGTTTGTCATAACAACAGATAAAATATATTTTATATTTTTAAAGGTTTTATGGAGATATTTTCAATCTCTGTTCAAAGAGTCAAATTCCAAGCTTGTGTATCACCTATTGTGTACCAGTAGAGAAACAATATTCATGTATCTTATTGTGTGAATTTGTTAACTGAACAATTTTCGCAAATCTGAATTTGTGAATGTGTAATATAGTATAGCAATTCAAGTGTGTATATGTACAAATGCTGTAGAGGCTCTAAAAATATTTAGTGTATGTGTAATTATATTTTGGCGGGAATTATTTTAAGAGCAAGGTTTCACATAATCCAGTTTTAATAAAATGTATTTGCTTCTATGCAAACTGGTACATGCTTTACATACCTGCTTTTACTAAGAGGTGTTATAAGGAATTTATGGTCATGGAGGATTTTTGCTTTGATCATGTAAAGATCAAAGCAATTATTGGGAGGGTAAAAAGTTGAAAACCTGGACAGAAAAGAGTGAAAACAGCAAATATATATATTTTTTCATGATTATAAACTATGATGCCACTGGGTGAAGGTTATGAAAAAGCCCGTCAGTAGACATTGAAGTTGAAATTGTAAAAAATACTGCTCTCAAGGTCAGTAATAAACTTCTGTGCCCAGGTTTTTTGTATGCTATTATCGCTCATTGAAATTTATGGCATGCATCATTGTGATTAATATATTCACTGTAACTTAAAAAATGTTATTCAAATTTGTATTCTTTTATTCTGTTGGTGTTTAACCCTCTCTTTGCACTCCTCTGTCCTAGTTTGTTAATTCCTCTATCCCTCATAGACCCTGCTCTCTGTCTTTCTTTCTTCGTGTGAGCTGCATGTTGTACATCATCTCATCTCACCTCCCACTTTGTGTGAGGGAGGCTGACAGGCCGCAGATGGCTGCCTTTGATCTGCCATAACGAGCATCTCCACATCAAATTACAAGCGAACAGACAGGAGAAGACGACGCTGAAACGCGACACAAAAAAAGATTAAATAAGTAAAAAAAACTCGATAAGACTTGGGTACGTGTGGCCCTGTGATCACAGCAAATGAGACCCTCATCATTTGATCACTTTAACAAAAGAGACGTCAATGCTGCTGCTGGAGATGAAGAAGAAGCAAAGAAACTCTAAAAAGCAAAGCATTGATGTAATACTAGGCAACTCTTTTCAATAGGTCTGTTGTAATTACCTCAAGACATAGGGTAAAAGTCAAATGGAAATGAAAAAAGGCAGATTTGTAGGAGAGTTAAAGTGGTAAAAATTTATATTTTGTAGCATTACAATGCAATAAGATTTCCTTTGGAAAAAATGGTGTACCATTCGCGTAAATTTGGGGAAGTTTTTCAGTACCATTCATGAAATCCAATCCAAAATTTAATCTTAAGCAATTGACTACTGGGCTCATAAACAAAGAATTAAGTCGCTTTTAAGTCTGAAAAAATAAACCATGTCAACCATCTTTCAGCCAGGGCTTGAAGATCTCAAATGACATGACAACAAGCCTGAAGGCCAAAGGGAAGTGGTTCTTTGTTGAGGACAGATACCTTTACAGGACCTGATACCAACTTCTGTTCCGGCTTATTCAATCACAACAAGACAGTGTTAAGTTCAAATCTGAACGCATCCAAACAGGTCCTGAGATCCGATCAGTCAGACCACATTTGGAGTTGGACAGAGTGACCACATCCTTTTTCCTGTGTGAAAAAAGCCAAACTCGAAATCTATTATCCGTTTTCATCTACTGTAGAAATGGTGGTGGAAGATGACCAACTCCCTATGCCTGATTCTAAGGTAACCAAAATCATGTCTTAACTTAACTCACTAATGATTCTTAGTTAAAGGGCTATATACATTTAAGTTAGAATCACATAAAGGGCACTTGTCCCATCCCGATTTCACACATTACTCTCTCCTGTATTTATCTTGTTACTAAAGTATGTTTCACACCCAGTATATGAATATGGACTGAGTGATAGCAGCTCACATCTCTGTAAAGAAGCGCGTAAGAAAACATGGTCTGTATAACTCTCCTCCTGTCTCTCCCTCTCCTTCTCTCTTTCTCACTCTGTCAGGATCATGGCAGCTCGTGGGAGGTGCTAATGGAAAAGCTCCTGCTCCTGCTCCTTGTTCAGCACACTAATGTGAAAGGCACCATCCATGTTACAGCTGCATGCTGCCCTGACCAGGCCACCCTGACATAGTCCACTGGTCACCCAGCTAATGGGCCGACCACAGAGGAGAAACGTGGGCCGTAGCAGATGGAGGGGAGAGGAAAGGCTGCTGTCAAGTGTTGGGAAACAGAGGAAAGCAAGAAAGCTCCACTGAACTGTACTCAGATCGCAAGGATTTATTCAAAATTAATCATTTCTGGAAAATCAGGCTTATTTTTCTACTGCCACAGAGCAATGTACAGAACTGCGCAAAGTTTAATAGACTAAAGGAAATAAGAGGATTGTTTGAATAACAATGCCACCAGTAGTTTGAATACATTTTTTAATAACATAAAAAATGTATTCAAAGTAAACAGAAAATCGTGTTTGGTCATGGATCATGTGACTAAAACAGGACTTGATGATAATTTGACCAAGAGTTAAATGGGATTAAGTTGACTACAGTATGAATGTAAATATTACTCTTTTGTATTCTAGAAATGAGGCAGGTAATTATAATCATCTGAACTTTTTATTATTAATTTTAAACAACTTATATTGTTTTATTTCTGTATTTCTGCTCTAATGCTTGTAGTTTTTAAGTTGCTTTTAAATTGTTTCTTATTGTTTACTTTTTTACCTTTATTATAGTGCCATAATTGTGGTAATTTTAACATGTTAACATCTATTTTAACAATATTTGAAAAGTAATGAAATAAAAAAATATATACACTCATTATAGATGGCTGAAAATGTATTTATATATGTAATTTCCCATGCTGAATGTTGATTTTGACCCTTATTTGAGCCCATACAGATATACCATATGTACATATTCCCCTGATGTTAAATCAATGTATCTGAATGTGCAAAAATATTTTCTAAATCATAAATGACTGAAAGGTTAAAAAAGAAAAACATTAAATAACACACACAAACTAGGACTGGGCGATATGACTCCAAATCAATATCACGATTATTTCAAACTTTATCCTCGATTATGAAAAACCTTAGTCGGTTAGATGTTAGAAACGTTAGTTACACATACACAAACATTAGAAACCAAATGAACGATATGATATGTTGCGTCTCTCTCGGCTACAAAATAAATCTTGAAATTTAAGATTTATATGAGTCACTTGGAAGAAACACATACACCCCATCACCTCCATGATCTACTACATCAATGTTCTTTCTCCGTTAATGTTTCTTTATAATAATTCTCTAGGGAGGGACTTTTTTCTTTCATCTCCATCTGAAAAAGTGTTTTGTGAATCATGTAGGAGTCAGTCTGGTCGGTGAACTTTACTTATTTCAACACAACGTAGTCGCAAGAGGCTATTTTACCATAGAGTATGTCCGTGCTGTGTGTGTGTGTGTTGTGTGTGTGTGTGTGTGTGGTGTGTGTGTGTGTGTGTGAGTGTGTGTGTGTTTTACTACAGCCATTCATGTACAAGACACTGTCAGAGTCTGACAGCATTTTCTTGTTTCTTTTGCATATTTCTTAGTAAGCATGAAGCAACCTGCCATAACCTTTGTGGTCCCAAACATACACACACACAGGCATGCACCAACAGACACACAAAAAACAGCAGCTGTAGTAATGCACAGGACAACAAGTCTGTTCACTAGTCTTCCCAACTGGAATACAGCTTCAAATAGCCCTCAGAGTTTGTCACATTCTGCACCGCTATCAGACTCAAGCCCACCATGTGTGTGTGTGTGTGTGTATTTGTGTATGTGATGGTATGTCTCCTCACACCCCTCATCATAAGCTCAGGAGACAGTGGCCTCCCTTAACGATACTCTCCCACTCTCTCTGGACTCTGCTACTGAACAAACAAGTCTCAGTTTGTCAGAACCACAACGGACTCTAGTCTACACAACGGACAGCGCTACTCTCCCCCACCCAGAGACACTTCACATAACCACCCCCCCCACCCCATCACAATAACTACACTCACATAGACACAAGAAGTACAAGGTCCGGTGGTATATAAAAGCTGCAGTAGATGTGAACTCTGGTCTGTTGGGTGCATCATTTGAAAGGATAATTGTGTTGGCTTGGTTTGATTGGATATGAAAACGTTATATTCATTTAATTATGGAGACCTGCAAACACAGCGACACAAATTCTTAAATTCAGGTTAAACAACAAGTTGGCATAATCCCTCATGTATATGAAATCTGTATGATGTAAGATTTAAAGGTTTCAGTTAGAACTCGTCTCCTCTCTTCCCCTTCTTTTGCTTATGGGAGTAATTATGAAATGGCATCTTTGTGTTGATGTTATCACATTCCCATGTAGATCTCAGCTGTTAAATTGGTAACCATGGCCCAACCTATGACAATAATATCTGTTATAAATCAGGGTTACCTTTTGAAAACAAAATCTTTAAATGGAATATGTACAAATTAAAACTTCATGAGAGAGACTAGGGAAGTTTCGTTTCGTCCCAAGACAGAAGGTAAGTGTAGAAAACGATAAGATGGCTCCCTTGACTTTTTGATAGACTGTGATTTGTCTACAAAAAGTACAATAGTCAAAATCTCTCATTACAGGTGTAGAGTGCAGTTGCTATCAAATCCGTGGTTCACATCCCACAGGATGGCAAGAAAGGTAATGTGGGGTAAGGAAAGAAGAAAAGATTTTTCTACTTCAAAAAATAATTTCCTGCGTCTTTACAATCGTGTAAATGTATAAAAAAAACGGGATCTGACATTTTTAGTAAAACCTTTGTCCAGGCCCAGCTTTTCAAAGCTTCTTTGGGGCCACAGAGGACAATACACAGCTGCTTTACAGACTAACCCAATAAATCACCTTTAAAAGGTAATACTCACTTCCTGATTTGATAAAAAATTATCTTTGTCGTTTGCAATGCAGTGGAGAAACCAACACCTCGATGTGAGAAAGAGAGTTAAGCAGACCATGTCAGAGCTGTGGGGTCCTAACACTGGCTGATGAGGCAATGTCGGGTTCAAATCTGGCTCATGACCTTTATCACTTGCCTCTCCCTCTCGCTACACTGTGAGTGAATTTTATTGAATCCTATCTGAAGCAGAAATGCCCTGTAATAATCTTGGAAAAATGAGCAGGTCATGGTGTTATAGCCCCGAGGTGCAAAACTTCAATGGCGAGGCAATCAGATTTAAGGCGGCAGATTCATGTGCTGAGTGGCTTTAAAAGGTTTGCATTAGGGTGCCGCAACACAAGCTGAGGACAGACGGACAGACGGAGAAAATATCAGGTGTAAAAGCTTTCTGTCGATCATACCCACTCCATTGTTGTCCCCTCTCAACCGCCTCTCTTTTCTAACTGGCTCCACTCTCTCATTCTCTGTCACTCTCCCTCTCTCTGTCTCTCCGACAATTGCGTTATTTGGCCTTATCGAGGAATATGAAACGCCGTGGCGCGACATCTCGGCCCAACAGCCCCACAGATATGCCAATTCATTTCGCAGCCGGCGATTTGACAAGCTAGACTGCTCCTCTTGAAAGACATCATTCAAGCGCACAGCCCGTCACCACCGATCCCCACTCCCTTCCCCTCTCTCTCCCTTTTTCACTCTCTCCCGCTCCTTCCTTTATCCCCCTTTCTCCTTTCCATCTCCCCCTCTCCTTGTTGCAATCTGTAGAGCTGTGGCTCTTAAGATTGAAAAGGGCTCTCGGCCCGCGACAAAAACCCTGAAAAGAACAGGGGAGCAAAAAAAAACAAAAAAAAACATACCCCCTCCTCTATTACACTCCACAAGGAAAAAAATATCAAATGATGGGGTGGTGGAGGCGGGCAAGCAGGTGATAACATTGTGGATATTAGGGGTGGAATTGCGGAAGATGAGGAAAGAGAGTGAGAGCAAGGTAGAGGAGAGACAGAAAAGAAATAAGAAGAGCGGGAGACAGAGGGGGAGAGGGGAGATTGGTGCCCTAAGCTGCGGGTGTTTGAGGGGATGACACAGCCACTAATACAAGTGTTTAAATATTTGATGCAGGGAGGGATAAAGCGGGATCGTCTCGCCACGGAATTGAGTGTCAAGACGAGAATCTATTACAGAGAATCTTTGTGTGTGTGTGTGTGTGTGTGAGTGAGTGAGCGAGTGTTTGTGTGTGAATACAAGGCAGATTTGACAGTGTGGCGGAGCAGAGCAAAGCCTTGTGTGTGTGTGTGTCTGTGTCTGTCTGTGTGTGTGTGTGTGTGTGTGTGTTGTCGCCGCAGTCTCACCGCCACCATCCCCACTTCACCCCAATCCCTGTTTCCACCAGCACCTTCTCTTCACTTAAATGTTTTTCTGCCGTGCTTCAGTAGACGCTGATTATCACGTCTTTTGGAATGGAGGTTTTTGGGCACGGAGTGAGACAGAAAGTGGGGGAGAGAGAGGGACTCTGAGACGGAGAGACTGGAGTGCAATGAAGGAGGAATAAGAAACACTTCTTTCTTTGAGAGAGAGAAAATACTATGGACACCCTGCATGTGAGTGTGCGCACACACCCCAGGGTCGTGCATATGCATGGGTGCCTGAGCTTTGTCTGACATCACTCCCTATTTGCTGCCTTGCTCACTACATTAACCCTCAAGCCATTTTATTTGCCCCTTATGGTGGCCATAACAAAAAGTAATGCCATGGGATGTGCAATACTTTTTTTCAAAATATAACACAATATAATACCTCGGCTTTCTCCAAATTATTTTTTACCAAAACATTTTTAAATGTTTTTTTCCTGTAATTAACTATTAATTTGTTACTATCTTACCGGACACCGTTTTAGTTGTTTTGAGTGTAAATTGGATATATTATACAAATATCCAGATTCACATATCCTGAGAAATGTCCTTTAAAGCACTGCTTCATTATAAGTAAAGTCAATATTTATTCAGCATTCATTTATTAGTGAATTATTGATTTGTCATATCCGTTACCTAGTGTTGTTTTGTGTAAAAACGCATGATGAATATTTCACAGCACTGTATGTTCACGTGTGCATTCACTAAAACACACCTAATAAGGTTGGCTTATGTATGATAATTAATTAATTGGAAATCAAACAATTGAACACATTTTTGCTTTGTGGTTAATCCCTGACAAAGTGTGATGAAAAGTTCAGGACATTTAAAGGAAGGTATGACTTTTGAAATAAAAATAAAGCTATAAGCTGAAATGATGTGTTTCAATTCTAAACGTATTACTTTAAAAAGTAGAAAAAAGATGATATCTATAACATTCACTGGAGAGAATGACTGTTTTCATTGCATTGAATGTAATTAGGAAACACACACATTCACCTCTCAGTGCTGACTTGTGGTCTGGTCAGCAGTGAAACTGAGCCACAGTATACTCTCACCTGTGTGTGTGTGTGTGTGTGTGTGTGTGTGTGTGTGTGTGTGTGTGTGTGTGTGTGTGTGTGTGTGTGTGTGTGTGTGTGTGTGTGTGTGTGTGTGTGTGGTGTGTGTGTGTGTGTGTGTGTGTTTGTGTGTGCCCTCTTTAGCTGTCTAGACAGGGCAGAGTGCCACTTTAACCTGTGTGTAATGAGGGCATGGTGGAACATTGTTAGGGAATAAAGCTTGTTACTTTTAGTCCAAACACACACGCATACACACTCACACACACACACAGTATAGAGATACACACACATTTCATCCAAACAAGCCTTAGCTAACTCTGGGTCAGGGCTGACCAACACCATTGACTCCAATTTCATCTTGCCCTGTAGCTCAAATGTGGAGCTGCTTGTTTTCTTTCTCGTTCTCATTTTTTTTTCGGATCACTAGAAACTAATCGCTGTGAAGCCAAAGTTTAATAGTGTGACTTGAAAGCAAACACCACAGGAAACAAACCAGTCTCTTAAACTCCTCTCAACACGAATCTTAACACAAGATGCATTCAATTTAGACATTTTATGTAAATGATTAAGAACCTTTAAAATTGTCATTAACATCTTAAACCACTCACATAATGAAGGAGACTTTCAGCTTTCCTAATGCTCTATTATCAGGTCCATAAGATTGATCTATTTGATTGTGTAGATATGGGGTTGAAAGCTTAAATATTACATTTGTCTTTGATGGATATGACTTTATAGATCCCCAGGTACCTTTAACAATAGCCTAATATAAGATATAAGTGGTCTGTTTTCAAATGGAGCTTTTCTTGTATCGATGACCATTCAAAGCTCTTGACAGTACCGTGTTTGCCATTCACACACACACACATTCATAAAGCGCATTTATGTGCAGCACTTTTTCTAACATACGTCACTCACACACTGTCAGGGAGAAAGTTGGGGTTCAGACTTACCCAGGGACACGTGACTTGTGGGATGGAGGACCCAGGGATTTGATCACAAACATTCTGGACTGTGGAAAACCCCACTCTGCCTCCTGAGCCCCAGCCAGCAGAAATAGAAAGAAAATAAATATTCTTTACCATTAATACCCATTTTTAATTAATAGTGTATCTTGTATTTTCTAGTGCGGATCTGAATCTGTTTTATCAATTCTGAGGTATTCTAAAGTTCTGAAAGTGAAAATAGAATATGGCATATTATACAAAACAATAATTATAATATTATCATAATGTTCTGCATTTTTATCCAGTCTGAGGTCCAAAGCAGTCAATTATTCTATACCATTGGTGTTGCTGAATTATCGACACAATGTTGTAACATGAGCACTTGAAACAAATGACTTCCTTCTGAAAGTCCCCTCTAATTTCCACCAATGCATGGAAATATAGTCATTTATAAATGTCATTAAATTATTATTATTTATGAGGAAAGCAAATACTCAAGAAGTACAGGCAGGTTAATGAATCATTAATATTATTATTTTACTTTTATACTATCTTTAATATCTTGGGAACCTATCTGCATTTACCTAATGCTTAAAACACATGACACAATCTCACTTCTATTGAAACTACAAGATTTAACATTGTATAAAAACGGAATAAAGGCCTGAAACACACACACACATACACCCACACCACACACACTCACATACACACACACACACACACACACACACACACACAAACACACACACACTACACTTGACTCAATAATGCACCTAGTGAGTGTGGCCACAATATGTGTGTAGCATCAAGATCAGACACCCTATGACACCTCACCTCCCCTCCCCCTGTACACACACACACACACTTGCATACAAGCATGCAGAGTTACGCACACACACACACACACACACACACATACACACCTCCCCCCTTATCCACCCACTAGACAATGATTCTATGTTCCATGTCGCCACCCTGTCTTGTCACATTTCCTTCTTGTCTGCCACGCTGTCTCTGTCTCTCTCTCAGTCTTCCTCTTTTGTACTCTTTCTGTATTCTCTCTTTCTCCCTCTCTCTCTTTCCACTCCTCCATCCGATCAATAACTGCTGGCACTTCCTTCCACAGCTCAGGAAAAAACAATTAAAAGCCATCGATCCCGGCACACACTCACACGTGGACGCGCAAGAGTACCCACAGTTCCACACACTCACACACACATGCAAACACGCGCTCAACCATGAATATGCAAGTGGGTCTCCTTGACCTTCAAAGACAGGGGAAAGCCAGGTGACTTCATTCTTCATGGGACTGCCACTGGATACATCTGTCGCCCCCTCTCTCACACACACACACACACACACACACACACACACACACACACCACACACACACACACACACACATTATTGACAGGAAGAGACATACATGCAAACTTAAGTGTCTCTTTGGGCGCATACATGCATATCTTAACATATAAAGCACCCCCACACACGGTGTGATGCAGTCCATGTTATTCACATTTGAAAAGACGTGAAAAGACTAAGTATAGTGTGTGTAGTAGTAGAGAATTTCTTTCCATCATGTGGGTGTTCATTAAGCGCAGGGTAATGTAGGTTTGTTATCCTGGTGAGACAGTTGCAGCACAGTGTCTGTTCCCAAGTAGAAACTTACCTCAACACCAACCAGGGCCATCACGCAAAAACCTCTTGTGCTAAACCCTTTTATTCTTTATACGTGCTTGTTCCAGCACACTTATTTTTTCTTTCACAATTCTTACAATAAGATAAAAGGTTTGTAACTTGGTCCGCTCAAAGCTATTTGGAGCTGATGCATACTTGCTCTGTGGCCCATAACGTTTTTACTGTCCACGTAGAGAGTCAAGACCTCATTGCTTCAGCGGTGGCATCAATGCAATTCTCTCTCTCTCACACTAGAGCATACCTTTCACTCTTCAGTCTGTGCACCTGTCACTTGGAATCTGTTTACATGTGAGAGTGACCTTCGTCCGTGTTCACCTCTGTTACCGCCATAGATTTAATTAATTGTGTGGGAAACAGATTTTAATACAGAGGATTACAATTCTTAGATGTTTCCTCCATTCTTACTCAAGGGTTTATGAAGAATGGCAACTCATTTATTTATTGTTACATTATCACTTAATTTTTCTAATTAATCCACTTTTTGTTTTTCTTTTAAGTTTAGTGGTAAATTATGCAATGACTGGGTCTCTGTCTTGTCTAAATGCTTGTGTCAGTTGTCCGAGCTGTTCTGTTCTGTTAAGTCTTGTTTCTCCTGAGGGGTTTTACATCCCTGTTACTGCTGTGTTGTTTGTTTTAAAGAAAAATCTATATACACTGGGAGAAGATGGTGTTTTTTCAAATGTTCAGGTTTCCCAGGGAATAATTAATGGATCTTGATGGAAAAATTTGATATATTCCAAAGACTGATATCTATGAGTGTGCAGAGTTTTAACTGAATGTAAGGGGACTGTCAGACCTTGGCGAAGGTATGGCCGATTGCCATTCTAGATGTTGAAGTATTTGTTCGAGCAGTCACAGGTGAGTCGGCAACGCATTTACCTGACCAACCGAGGCCTGGCGGTCGGTTGCTGCTGGCGCTCTGTGACAGTTTACCACCACTTGGATTCCACGTCAGCTCCTGAGGAACTCGAGCCAGACTGCAGCTCGAGCATACAGCATGAAATAAAACCAGTACCTGTGACTGCTCTGATTTATCAGGTTTTGTTCAAGCTGCTCAGCTCGGTCCAATCCATCTTTTCTTCTGGCCAGCTTTATGTCTCAGACAGGTGGAGAAATGGAGGAAAAGAACAGGTATGAGATGGATGGATGGATGGATGGATGGATTGAAGAAAGAAAGAAAGAGATAGAAAGAGAGAAAAGTAAGAAAGAAAGAAAGACATAGAAAGGAAGAAAAAGAAAGAGATAGAAATAAATAAATAAAAAAAGGAAGGATTTCTGTTGCAGGGGGCTAAACAGAGGGAGAGAGTAATAGAGAGGGACAGCAGTCACACTCTGGCTGTTGCTCAATGAGGGAGTGGCCTGTAACGCCACCTCTAATCTGTGTCCAGTCAGCCCTGCGCTTGCAGAGCCGCCACGGTTCCAGCTACATGAAAAATAGTCACATCTCTTTGCTGCTGATTGACACTGGGGTTAGAAATGGAATTCTTTTGTTGCCGTGAACCTTTTTTCAGGGTTGCTGTCACTGCAGGCCAGGTGTTCCTCAGGGTCTGCTGGTTCTCTTTTGATTTGGAGAGTTTGATAAATGGAGAGAGAGAAAAGGAGAGAAGGAGAGGGATAAAGAAAGAGAGAGAGCTTGATAAATGATTTGAGAGTGACGGATTGACTGCAGTGCTCCGCGATCTGAGGCATCTGCTGCTGTGCTGTTGGCTTCTGAATCTAACAGTGGACATGGCGCTTTGTCATTTATGTCTGATACCTGCTACTGTACACGTCAGCACTGGTGTCAAGACCATTACACCTGTCACCATGTCCTTATTAATAGATATTTGTTGTACAGATTTAACATTACCGTTAAAGTTTGAGAATAAATGTATAATAAGGTGAAAAAGCATGAAAGCAACTTATGAAACACAAGCAAATAAAGAAAACATCACTTTGACAACACATACACGCTACAAGAATGCACTACAAATACAGAAAACACAGGAGCACTGGAAATGGCTAATCACAGTCACGTGTGTTGCCCTCAACATAACTGAAAGAGTTGAATAAGTTTGAGTTGTTCCAAAGATACTGGCTGCAAAAGTTGTATTGGTTCAGTATCGGTTCGGTGAGAATCAAAGGAGCATCGATTTCCTGGCTTTTCATCCAGGGCGGTGTGGCCTAGGGGGTAGAGTGGGCGTTCTCCAACAAGAAGGTTGCCGGTTCAAACCCCACTCTTCCCCATCGAAGTGTCCTTGGCAATATACTGAATCCCCGAAATGGCCCCTCATAAATGTTGAGTGTACTACAAAAATGTAAGTCGCTTTGGATAAAAGCGTCTGCTAAATGACATGTAATGTAATATAAGTCAAGAAAAATAATCCCACTCAACAAAGCTCCTCCAGAGCCACAAAACACAATACCCAACAGTTTTAAACAAGCTGGACTCCCCATGACATGCAACTTATATCCACGTTTACATTTGGCCTCTGGTGATGCACAGGTAACCTGCAAATTGGGCAGCTTCAGGTCAGCTTTCTAGCAAATAATTGCGGGTGAAATAGTGACAAAGCAACAAAGTTACAAGTAACGTATAGAAACTGTTTGGGAAATAGGTTTTAAATTGCAAAATGGATTCCATGCAATAGTAGCCTGAGGGTCACTGGTTGGACAACAGCTCCGTACCTATCTTTGTTCCTTTGTCTCATAACGTCATGAGGCCACAGCTGCAACAGACAATTTAACAGACACAACTGTTAAATAGCAGTTTAACCCCCGTGTGAACCTGACCAAGCACCTACACCCACAGATTTGCAGGGTATCAGGTGTATAGATAAATGTGACACAATGTATGTGTGCACATAGATTATGAAGACACACTTGCAGAGGGCCACTGAAGAAAGCTTTGCTGTTACTGTCTGGTATATCACAGTGCAGTCGTACTTTTAAAGACTTAGAAGAAAGGCTAGCACTTTCCGATAACCTATTAAGGCCCATCTGTAAGTAGAAAGTAAATAAGTGACACACCAGTCTCCTCCTGAAATACTACTGATAAGATGCCCTTGAGCAAGGCACAGACTCCTTCCCTGCTCACTGAGGATTAAACAATAAGGTGGGTCATTAGTGATGAGCTGTAACTACTTAAAAGGATTCAAAAGTAACAGTTGCAGAAATATAATATTTTTGGATGTCATGCATTCTTCTTTCCTTGTCAACACTGGCCACAGACATTTCCCACAATGCAACAATAACCACGCAGTTTGAGTGTGCATGTATTGTACCAGAAGTGGCTAATGTAGCCTTGAGTAGAGAGAATGCAGATAAAACCTAATCCCATTCCTTGTTGGATACAATAACAAAAGTCACAAACGGTACTTAAAATCAAATCATCACATTCTTAAAAAAAAACTTCAATATCTATCCAGTGCAGGTTAAGCTGTTTCATTAATACCATTTATTTGACTATCTTCTGTCATAAGCTCCTGCTCACCTCCAGCCCTGGACGATCTATTGACATCTGCTCCGATTGGTTAATCGTTGCTCCTGATTTGCTTCCCAGCCTATATGAGATCATTTCCCACTGCTGTCAATCATACATGCTAATGTGCGTGCCCGGTCAATTGATTCCCAGTCATCTGAACATAATCCCTCTACAATTAACCAATTAGGCATTTAACCAATTCAGCAAACATCAAACAAGGCAGATAAGTCGGGGCCCGCTCCAAGTGCAACTGCTGTTTATTGCTGTGTGGGCTTTTGACCAAAGGCTTGAGTGTGTGTGTGTGTGTGTGTGTGTGTGTGTGTGTATTGATATTATGTTATGTCATTCTTGAATTGAGATATTAGTAACAGGTGGCTAACTAGGATCCCTGGGGCTCAATGCACTCCACATGAAGATCTGTGTTAATTGAGAGAGATATGTAATTAGTTCACAAGTTGTGCGTGTATGTGTGTGTGACTGTTGAGTGCGTGTTGGGAGTGTTTAATTGCAGCACTGTTAATTATGCTGGTTAATGCCGCGACTTGATGGTTTTACAATCCACTGTGTGCATGTACGCTTCTGTCCACGTGTATGATTACAGTGTGTCTCATTGTGTTTGTTTTGTGTGTCGGCGAGCGCGGAGCGGCTGTATTAGTACATCACTGTCTGTCTCCGTCTATGTGCTGACAGCCATAAAGCAGGAGACGAGCATGTCTCTTTCAGCAGAGTCAATTTTACAGCTCTGAGTCACAGCTCTGAACTGACAAATCAATAAAATCAGAGGGAGTTAAATAATTTAGAGCCGGCTCTAATTAGTCTTCTACTCCTGCAGTATGGATTCCTCTACAATATTGATGACAGAGTGCCTGTTTATGGAAGAGATTGGAGGACTGAACTCGCTTCTTCGCTGCCTTGTTAACAGAGACCTCGGCTCACTGACCATTAAATCTTTGTTATTTTCTATATATTTAATTGTTCAAAAAAGTTAGGTCACTGAGGATAAGACTCACACAACATAATGGCGACCCTGCAGAAAGTGGCTGAGGTTTGCAAACAAACTAGTGCATCTAGAAGCCAAGATGCTGTGTTAACTGACTGTAAACACCCCTTGACATTATAACAACTATTCATGCCAACTCTTTTTGAAACAGATATGATGAGTGAGGAACCTGACACTCGCCAACTGAGCAATAGTGTGAATTTTTCTCTCAGTGGGCATCACTCGTAGCATATGTTCACATTTCTAGGACTGGCCTAGCTGTTACTACTTTAGCGTAAATAATCATCAAGGAATGCTTAAGTCTAAAAAAGGGCAGATATTTTCAAACAATACTTGGTAGGTACATGAATACTGTATATGAAGATTGACGACAAGACTGCACTCTGGTGGTTGGCTAAAGTATAGATAATAAACTCTGCCTCCTCCATGTTAGTGGATGGGACATGGAAAAAAACTAAAACGTCAAAATACACATCAAATACATGATGTATGCCTGAAGTGTTCATTTTTACGCTAAGTTTTAATTGGCTATTTGATTTGATTAAGATGTGAGCAGCACGAGAGCTTGTCTACACACATTCGCCGGCAGTACATGGATTAAACAAAGCTTTGAGGCAAAGAATTGAATCAATGATTTTTAGTAATCGAGTTACTCAAGGAATCGTTTCAGCCCTAGTAGAGGTAGTAAAGAGTAATTGTTAAGAAGCCCCAATTTCATCGTCCATCACAATGTTCCACTGCATACATCCTCATATGCCAATTAAGCTGACATCGCCCAACCCTGGAGCAAAGGTTATTATTCTCTTAAGAAAAGCCATCAAATTAAGTAATATTCTCTTGTGATCAAGTGATGCAATTTACAGATATTGAGTTTAGTTCACACCTGTTCTGTGTAGACGAAAGTGAGATCAAACAAAGGATTAGCGCTGATTCCCAGCAGACACTGATTTTTGTTTTGCCCTTAAAGGCCTAATTACAGTGGCAGAAAAACATATAAATGTGTATATTATGGTTAAGGTATATGCAATTATGGCCAGTTGGATATGTCTTCTCTTAAAATGAAACTTGTATTGTAGTATTGGTCAATAACCTGACAGAACGGCTGAATAAGGTGCCATTGTTCCCATTCTCTATTCCCTGTTGGTGTTTCTGCATGTGTGAGCAGGTTTTGTCATGTGCATGTATGCTCGGTGCACTTGTCAGTGCATTGTCAGCATATGAGTTTAGATGTAGACATGAGTGACTGCAATTAAAGTTAGTTGGTTATGTTGTGGGAAACGATGTTCTTTCTTTTCTCTTTCCAGTGTTCTTCGGAATGGCACGTGTTTTACTGTGGGTTTGGTCGATATCAATTAGTAGCATTTCAGTGTAATTGTAAGCATGACAGAATTGATCACATGGTGGACCTCTTTTTCCTTTAGATGCAAAAATCTTAAACATAAGGAAACCTGTAATGTCGTATTTGTCAATAAAGTCACACGCTGGTTGACTATGGTGCCATTCTTCTGCCTCTTTATTCCCCGTTTGTTTTTCTGCATGTGTGAGCAGGTTCTGTCATGTGCATGTATCCTGGGTTCAGTTGTCGGTGCATTGTCAATGTCTGCATGTGAGTGTGAGTGTGTGTGTGTGTGTGTGTGTGTGTGTGTGTGTGTGTTGTGTGTGTGTGTGTGTGTGTGTGTGTGTGTGTGTGTGTGTGTGTGTGTGTGTGTGTATGTGTGTGACTGTGTGTGTGTGTGTGTGTGTGTCTTTGTGTGTTTGTGTGTGCATGGCGGTTGTTATCAGTCACGGGGGGGAAACTATCGATCATCTCTTTTAATTACCCCGAGCATAGCGAGAGGCCTAAATTAACTCCTCTCCTCTGGCTGCTGAAAAAGCCATGCATATTTCACGACCGGGAGACCAATCATATGTCACTCAGCCTTTCTCCTCTCCTCTGACAAGACAAGACTTATCACTGTTATTTATCTCTCTCTCCCTCCCTCCCTCCCCCCCCTCCTCTCCCCTCTCCCTGCCCCCTATCTTCCCCTCCACCAAGCATGTTGTCTGTGTACAAAACAAAAGCGTGAATAATAAATGTCCACATTGTGTGCGTGAGTTTGTACTGGAGCATGTTGCCCCTGGTGACAAACAAAAACGTGAATCTCAAGTGTCCCCATCTCTGGCTTGTTTGTGTGTGTGTGTGTGTGTGTGTCTGTATGCGCGTGTGTGCAGTCATGTGTCATGTGTGTGTCCTTGCTGCTATATGAGAAGCAGTAAAAACCCATAGAGGTGCATTAGAGGTGTTTTACCATGCTGCTGTCATTGTGGCTTGTCTGCTGGCGGTGACACTGAGCACTGTTTTCCTTCAGGGGACTGCTCTGTAAGGGTCTACTCTGTTCCCTCCCTCTCTCTCTCTTTCTCTCTCAGCACCGCATTGCACTTTGTCCTTTACAATACATTTTCTTTCCCCTTTCTTTGATAGACTGACTTTTCTAATGATCACACACCACCACCGCCACTGGAATACGTATTGATCGCGTATGTATTCACTCATGGGACAAAATTACCGTTAAGAACCATTTGACCTATTACACATATAGGCAGGTAAGATTCAGGTCTCCTTGAACCTTACTCACACATTCCCACACATTCCCACACACATGTTTGGTGTTTCCTTTGCTGACTGGCAAAATGATAATGCCATAAATCATAAAATCACATGATCAACGCTCAGACTTAAATTCCAGCCAAGAGCCATTTGAGTCCATTTTTGAAAACATGCACACACCAGCTGGCAAAGCTACGTACCAGATGAACTGTAACACGCTGCCCAGACCTTTCACATATGACCCAACCTGTCACCCGCAATTAAACACACATTCTACACACAGTCTCTAAAATCAAATGGCCTATGGCTTCCTCGTCCTCGTGTTTTGATGGTTGAGTTCTGTCCGAGCTAATTCACTGCTGGTAGTGACAGCTATCTGTTTGGAAGTGAGGTGGTTAAAAGTGGTGTGATTGGCTTTCGTAATTAAAAACAAATGATTGCAGCTCACTGTAGGCTTTATATGAGCTGATTTACATATTAAGCTGCACAAACCCACAACACATGCCTGCACCCATTCATCTTTACAAATGTAATTCTTACCCATTACATAACTTTTTAGTACCTGCGTGTATCTGACCCAGTGTAGGACTCAGGCTGAGGGTGTGTATCGGGATGTTGAGGACGGTATACAAGTAAGGAATCAAGTAACAAAGTTAATCCTGAGAACATGCATTGTCCATAAAGTTAAAAGTTACTGTAATGATGATCATCCTTCAATGCAATGCAAAACAAATCAAAAAACAAAAGAAGCTGGGATGACATGGCACACTGGGTGAACAGTACTTCTCTGGAGTCACAGAGTCTCTCGGTAAAGGTTTGGCTCTCCTCCTCCTCCCTCTTGTTTAAACTCTGTATTGAAACTCTTTCCGACTTGTTGCACATACTTAACACAAAAGCCAGAATCATTCCATAAAGTTTGAAACCTAAGAGTCTATCAAGATCACATCACATAAGTTTAAGAGCTTGTTTGGGGATTGAGAGAGGCCAGTTACTGTGGAAGACAAAACTGAATCTCAAGACTCATTCTTGAAGTTTGACAAAATGAGAGAAACATCTTTACAGTGTTCACTTACTCCGTGTTGTCATCGTTGGTTGAAAACCTGAGAAAAACTTCTTTCAATCCATCTCAACAAAAACCTGTTGTTCAGACACAGAGGAAAATAATGTTTATGTGCTCTCACTTTGAGAATTATTTGTGCCCCAGATACTAACATTCTGCAGTCAAATGAAAATATTCCTTCACTTGCAGACACAACAAGTCCATTGTACTTATTCTGTGGGTATGGAGATGAATATACATAGTGGGAAATACATGACATTTCAGATGGGCGTGACTGAATGCAGTTAACAATCCAATAGAATTACTAAGTCACTGAGATATAACTTTTTTCCCCAATAAATTTGAATCATAACTTTGGGGGATGGTGCTCTAGTCATGCATTATGTTCATGGATGCACAGATTCATTTATTTTGGCGTTCATGTGTACATAGGCAACATGTTGAGTTGCTTTTATGTCTTTAACAACACTCTCAAATTTGAAAATGCTGAAATTTTAGAAGTAAAAAAATGTGTTTTGAAAATGCTGTTGATATTTAACAACTGCAAAATGTATTTTGATTCTCATGCTGGACTTGCTTGTGTAAACCATAAATCACATTTTCTATTTTCAAACAAAAATTGTATATGTACAGCGCTTCAGGCTCCGATGCCCCAAATAAGACGTTTGGGGGATTTGGTGATGAAGGACAGATAGTTAACTTTTTTAAAACAATCTGATAATGCTTGTGTGACTTAAAAAGCTTCGGCGGGTAAATGCTGTTTATGGATTTATTCACATCATTTGTTCCTTCCTTCCATCACTGTCAATCTCTTTATCAACAGTGGGACGTCAGACAATGAAAGACAATTTTGTTTCCGGCTCCTATTCAACAATTTTATTTTCCTCCTCGTCTCATCTCCTGTTTTCCTCACATTATATGCATTTTGTGCAAGTGTGTGTGTGTGTGTGCGTGTGTGTGCATGAGAGATGGAGAGTTGTGTTATATTGGTGAGCTGACATGGTAAACAAGCCTCTCCTATCTGTCTGTCTGTTTTCCAACAATGAGTCAGTGAGTCAGTCAGCGACACAATCAGTCAACCTGCGAGTCAGTGAATTATCCCACAGCTACTAATGGTCCTTCCTCAATCTCCCTCTCATTCTCCTTACACACACACACACACACACATACACACACACACACACACACACACACACACACACACACACACACACACACACACACACACACACACACAGCAGCAGCAGCAGCCATCCTCTGTGTAATTTAAATGACTGTCAGGTCAGTGGCGAGAGCAGCACCTTGCCACGTTAAAAATGCCAGGCGGCTGCCATCGTCACCGCCAACAAGCTGCCCAAACTGTCACACACTCACACACACATGGACACGTGCACACACACACACAAGGAGCTGTCAGCCAGCGGTCACAATGCATTTACCTAGTGACAGAATTCTAATTAGTGGTCTGACTTGGAAAGAGAGGGAGAGAAAGAGGGAGATTTGTAGGGTGGAAGAGAGGTGTTGTGGGAGATTGGGAAATGTGGACGCGGGAGATGGAAGGAGAGATGAAGGGAAGGAGAGACAAAAAAAGAGAGAGAGAGAGGTGGGGGGATAGGTGGGTGGAGGAAGAGGCTTGTCGACATAGTGGCAACCGAGGGAGGGACTGTGACGCGGGACAAGACACACGATGGGGAAGAAGACGAAGAGTAGAGAAATTTAAGAAAAAAGAGAATCAACTGTTTTTCTCTTGGTCACATTTACAATAAAATGCACCTTATTACCTTCCATAAGTGACTAAAGCAATCCCAATAGCTCCAAAACGCCTGCCTGCCTAATTGCCACATGGAATAAGAGTGCTAGAGTTTAACCCTGCATAGACCTTATTGTGACTGCACCCTCCACTGTGTCATGCCATCACAGGGGAAGACAGGAGGAAGCAGAGGGGGAGGTGGCATTACAATTAGAGTGACATAGGGAAATATATGTGTAATATAAATACATCTGTCCTCCCTGGATTTGACTGAATTACATTATCACAATTGTCTCTGTTACTGATATTCAATAGATATAAATATATTGTGACATGTATTTCAAATACATGTATATTGTATAGGCAATTTGATATTATTAGTTGATATTATTAGTAGAGAGGTACATGAAATCATTCAGTCTCAGCTGTTTAATGCCAAGTTTCACAGTCGATATTCCAGTTCATTACAGAAGTGTTGGGTGGGGTTTGAGATCAGGACTCCGAGCAGGCCATACAGTCAAGGTTCTCATCACAAAACTGTGAAATCAGTTTTGTTTTGGACATAATATGGATGGCTGTATTGATAAAAGAGGAAAGATTAACTCTAAAATGTAACATATTTGAAATAAAAATACAGAATAAAATGTGATTTCTCTCGTTCAACATTTTTGGAAATATGCTTTATCACTTTCTTGTTAAGAGTTGGATAAAAAGATTGATATGCCTATAGTGTTTTTTGTGAGGGTGACAAAATCAACAACAAACTTTAAAGTTGACTAATTATCATGTAATATGATGTAATTTACTCCGTACAAAAAACAAAGTTTGAAAACAACTCTATGAAGCTTTACAAGCTTTTTTTGTGTGTGGCTGTTTCCTGGCAGGATGTAATGTCTTCCAGAAATGTTTTCACCAAAAGACTGGCCAATATTCTGCCTGTTATAAATACTCAAACATCTTTTACCAAATGTCTTTATATATGGCTGACTGAATAATAAACTGTAACATATTTTTCTGATATCCGATCAGTCAATCGAACAATGGCTTGCCCATGTGCAATACCAGATCATCCATAAAAGATGAAACTGCAATTACCACCCTACAGTTGTATGCCACCACCGACCAGTGCAGTGTCAGTCTACAAACATTTCCTTCCAGACTGATATCAGGTTACAATGACCTTTACCTTTTCCCACTATCCAAGAAACAACTGGTCAAAATTTGAGTAATATCCTAAAATGCAGACATTTAGATGTCATATTCAAAAGGCCAAATACCCTTTGTGAGGGCCCTTTGACCTTTGATCCTTGATCGCCACATTCTAATCAGTTCATCTATGAGACCAAGTAAACATTTGTACCAAATTGGAACGGAATCCCTGGGGCTGTTCCTGAGACGCGATTTCACAAGGCCCAAAAAAATACTTTTTGAGGTCACAGCAATTGACTAATTGTATTTATAATTAGGGCCATGTTGTAGCATCTCGGGCCCGAGCACACGCATTTTGAAGCCTGTTGCGGTTAGTGGAGAGAGCGATCAATGACAAAGCGCACGTCTCCGCATTGCATGTGTTTTGCGCACTGCAGCAAGGATCACTTCCTGCGTCTGTCATGCACCGCTTGACCACGCTCACTAATCACGCATTACGGTCCACCCAATCAAGATAGACCCCATAGTGAAGACTTTATCTAAATTGAATTTAGTTTAAAAAAAGAGGCTTACCTCCATTTGGCAGTCGGTGGCGCTATCGCAATCACTATACCTGACTAATAGACCTGTTCAGGTCAAAAACACTCTTTTATCTCTTCAGATCGTATAAATCTATCATCTTTGCATCTAAGACATCAAAGGATTCTAACATCACTGACAGAATGACATTAAAGCAAACTGACAACCAAGAATTATTTGCTTAATGAATCCTTTGAAGTGTTCTTTTATATACACAACTCATTTGAGCTGTATATTGTAAAGCAGCCAAGAGCAGTTCATCAAAGTTTAAAACACTCACTTCCTGTAGCCAGCAGGTGGCGCTGTAATGATGAGTCAATATTGATATGGATCTGATCAGGGCGGGACTGTGAATGTGTGAATGAGGTTTGAGGCTGAAAGAACAATGCACAGAGGAGTTATAATAACTCGATGAATCATCGAAATGTCCAGCCACGCCACGGTCACACCGTGTTATAAAATCAGAGACTGAAGCATGAACGCTGAAGTTACAGCAATTTCGTGTTTAACGGCGAATTGATGAACTCTGACGCCATGCCACTAATATGGCGTTTGATGAAAAGTCACAGTAATCTTATGCCATTATCAATGTCTTGAGACACTTTTGACACAGTTTTACATGGTTGCAGTCAGTGATGAGAAGATGTTCCAAAAACAAGACATTTCCTGTTGCAACCAGGGGGCGATTGCACCATGTATGTCTGAGATACAGAACATCGTGTTTTGATGGCGTGTATTCAAACTTTACGCCATGCCATGATCACACTGTGTGATGGAAACTCGAAATTCAAGTTAGTTTATATATCCATCTTGTGGTGATGACACTCATGTCCATATGAAGTTGATCTGATCAAAACCCAAGGACAAGTACGTCAAAGAAAAATTTAGAAAACGCCAACATGGCCACTTAATCCAAAATGGTGGGCTTCCTACTGCGTTTTTCCCATTGCACCTCGCATTGGAGTCTTGATACACCTGGGCTACGATTTTTGTGAAGATCGGTGAAAGCTAACTGAGGGGCTTTTCTTTAGATTTTGCTTTTGAGCCATTTTTCCACGCCCATTTCAAATTACTCCAGAATACAATTACTTTTTGGGGTTTTGAATCTCCTGCAAACTTTGGTAAGAAATTGAGCATCTCATCTCATCATCTCATTTTCGTCCGCTTATCCGGGGTCGGGTCGCGGGGAGAGCAGCTCAAGCAGGGGGCCCCAGACTTCCCTAGAAATTGAGCATGTCTAGGCAAAAGGAAAAAGCCCAAAAAGGAAATACAAATCCTTCGAAATACAATAGGGCCTCCCACCGTAGGTGCTCGGGCCCTAAAAATGGCGAACAACCACAAAACGTAATGCCTCCAGCCACTGGCTGGGCTGATTTAGAAAAATCATACTTTAAAATTTGCAATGTAACATAAACTGCAAGAATTTAATTTTAGTTTTATACTACTTTATGATTATACATCAGAAACATGCTGTAGTGTAGCTCAGAATGGGACTTCAGGATCCTGTTCTGTCTCCTCTTCTGTCTTCCTGATCAACTTTCCTCTGACCTGTGCTGATCTCTGCATCTCCTCTCCTCTACCCTGACTCCAGTTCACCACTCCATTCCTCCACTTAACTTCCACTCTGCCTCTTCACATGTCCTCTGCGCTGCAGCTCTCCCCCTCTACTCAACAGTGGCTTTGTTTCCACTTGAGCTTCAAAACTGTTATGTTGGGCTCCATTTTCACGTCATCAATTTTTAAGTCCTAAATCATAGAGTCTTACTACAGACTCTATTTGAGTGTTTTTATGGACTATTAATCATCTTCACCAGGTTATATCATGGAAAATATAACTCGGTTGGAATAAAAACTTTAATGTCAGGACTGTATTGGGAACAGTTTTGTCAGATAGTGGAAATTTTCCCAGCATAAAAAGCCAGAGTCCAAGGGACACAAGAGGCTTTTATTCCCCTTGAAGAGTTCATCCCGGCCCTATTACTGGGCCTCCAGAGTAGGGTTGTGGGGTTAGCTCTGACCCCACAGGGCTGAAGGGCTGCAGGTCTAGGACAGAGAGGGGCGTCTGGGACTCAGTGAGCCCACAATTGAGAGCTCTTCGTGAGGTCAGGCAGCCAAGAGGTTCCCCCCCATCCTGCTCCCCACTCTGGTACTATTAACTGGCAGTGTGAAGAGGCACTTTATATCCCTGCTCTGCATTTGTCTGTCACTGCCTGCCTCGTTGGCTAGACCATCCCTGGATGGTTGGAGAGAGTGCTCCTTTGGACTCATCATGCTCAGAATAAAGAGCTCTTTAAGGGGCAAGCAGGCAGTGGAGTGCCCCCTTAGTCTTAATCAACTTCCCAACACCATTTACACCTTTAGATGCTCTTCCCTAACCTTTCGTCAAGGACGGAAATATTGATCAGAATTTGAACACACATTCCTTGTTTGATAATATGAAATTCTTTGGGCCATTGTGGTGAATTTTTTGTTTACCAATGTCCTGTGATAGAAATCTGGAGATTCAAGAGGCTGGAAACAACAAAGTTATCAACATGTATTTAATAGGGGGCTTTCTGCAGAAAGGATCAACACTCCAAGAGTCCTAAGGATCTCAGAGTGAAGATGCAGAACAGTCAAAAACACAGATCTTATAAAGGAGGACTGAGGTCTGTCCCTCTGAACCAATCAAGGAAGGATCAATGGGTGGGGGAAAGAGAGGAATCTAAATACAACAGCTGATTAACATGTGTTTCCTAAGGTGATAAGAAGACATACCCCCCTTCCTGTGATGGGTAATTAAATCACAAATGGTCTCACTGTATTCACGTCACAAACAGTTCTGACCGTAAAACAGCTCAAGTCCTAAACATTTGGTCTATGTAAATACAAGTCATAAAAGTCTCTTGAAAAGGCTTCAGACACTTACTAACTAAATACAAAATAGTTTGTTAACCGTGCTTAGTTAATTTTTCTACTACAGTCCTCAATAAGTGACATCCACATTTGCCCGGAGACCATCAGACCCTCCTTTATAGACCACCACAGGAGGGACCTTTGACCCCAACATGAGAACAACTGTTCCAAATGAGTTTTATAGTTGTTTCCATAAAAGTTCAGTAAACACATAAAGCTCTAAATACAAGTATTTACAGCTGTGGTGAAAGACCACACTTTACTATGGGGTAGAACATATACCCATATGGAGAGAGCTGGGTATAGTAGAACTCTCAGACAGTTTCTTCTCGTGGTGTTACCCTCAGTTTTACAAGCATAAAAGTGAAGGAAGTAGAAGAAAAAGGGACCAGGCAGTGAAGTTGGACTGGGCATTGTACAATGTACATACCCATCTGTGTTCTGCCACAATAAAAATGTCAGATTATTACATTTAACTGAATTATTATTGAATTTGATCCTTTTCTAATGACAAAATCTTTCAGTATGTTAATCCAATACCCTGGCCTTCCAAAATCCATAATCTGAGCTCATGATAAATTGAGATTAAAGTTTTTGACTTTACATCAATACTTTCTTTATCTGATCTGAAATCGACTTTTATTTAATCGTATTCACTTAACTGCATCATAATTTGCTAAATCATAAATAAATGGATACATCTCCATCTTCATATTCTTACTTTACACTCAATATGTTTCATCTCATGTCATCACATGCAAAAAAAAACATAGCTCATGTGCATCATGTAACAGGACAAACCTTTGAAACGTAGTTTAGGATATGCGCTGCCATCCAATCATCATTTATAAACAGAATTGACTGATGTGATAGCACACTATGGATTATGAGTGTATTAAACCAAAAGAACCGATTTTAATTTCTCTCATCTGCATAACCAAAGGGCATGACAAAACGATTTATGCAAATTGGTGTCTTCATTTCCATCAAGGGGTTGTCAATATGATGATCAGGGAAATGTTGCTGCTTAGCTGTCTTGTGCTTTAGAGGGTTCTGGACGGAAAATGCACACGCAGCTTTTTAGAGAGGTGTGGTTTGGGCGTCCCAAGGACATAACCATGACGTCCACAGTTAGGATGCCACCACAACCCACCAAGGTACGAGTTGGAAAAGCAATGAATGAAAAGAAACTGCTCTGTGTGTAAATATATCTGATTTGTTGTCAAAATTAAAAAATTGTTTTTTAATCCAACCATTTTGATCAATACTCATTTAGAGTTTTTTTCTGTGCGTTTAAGTGAATTATTAAAGTCTAGTAAATGCACACATAAATAGAAAGTTGGGGGAAAAAGTGATGAGTGATGAAGCACAATTTGTTAATCTGTCATTGTGACCTCATTCAACCCCACCACACACACACACACCTCACAATCTATCCACCAATCACACTTTAACCTCTCATTTCTTTCAAAATTAAGGACATGACATTCCATGGATTTATCATGTTAATATCTGGGTATGAGTATTACTGAGAAATTTGACTGCCATGTGTCCAAAAAGGGCAAGGGTCAGCCAAGTTGGACTTCCCTTTACACACACACACACACACACACAATAAATACAACCAACACACAAGAACACATCTTATCTGAATCGCAATCTCCTGAAATAAATGGATTGAAAGAGGAGAGAGGGGTCATATGAGGGAAGACAGGGACAGTAAAAGTTATTGTTACCGTGTGGCCCCTGTGGTCCTTGTTCCCGCTGTGCAGTGACACAGCAGTGTGACATAATTAGAAATGTGTGTGTGTGTGTGTGTGTGCTCGTGTGTGTGTGTGTAATTAGAGTCATGTCAGTGAGTAAATGTGCTGTGACCCAGACCTCTGTCAGGCCACATCTAGCATCCAGTAAACACACACACATACATGCACGCAAACACACCGCAAACACACACACACAAAATCACCTCTATGACCCCTTCAGAAATAGTAGGAACCATTGGTAATGCCTGCCCTAAGATGATTGCCCAATGGGTGGACGGACGGTGTGTGCATGAACACACATTTTGTACATTGACAGTTTTGGTGGGTTTTGGTCAATTTTACCTGAGCAAATGTCAAAATAATATATCTGCGGTTATTTCACGTGTAGTATCTTAACATAATAAATCCAAGATTCTCCTGCGGAATTAGATTCAATCTGCAGCTGTAGCTGGAGTTGGGAGGGTTTGCCATTTAGGGTTGATTATTGTGATTGCATGCAGTCAACGTGGTGTGCAACTGATTCTAGTGACAAGTACACAGGTCTTAAGCAGAGCTCTGCCTGCCAACTGAGACCTGCATGGCTGTCGCAGTAACTTCAACGGCTAAAGCGGCAAGTATCGGTGTTATGACAAGTTCTGCCTGCCTGCTGAGGACGACAAAGGATATTTTGATGGCCCACCGACACACCAGGATTTTCTCCTAGTCTTGCTGATGGCCAGTCAGACTGTGAAAGACAGGTCCATGTGTTTGCGAGAGAGAGAGAAAGACAGACAGACATAGTGGCAGTGGAGAAAAAGTGCGGCACAAATTACACCACGATGGGCCACAGCAATTAGCATGCATAATGTCTCCCTTTATTTCTATATTTTAATTCTTTACATGGCTCCACTCTTCTTTCTCAAGCTGCCTTTGTATCAACAATTCCTTCCTTCTCCCTCCTTCCCTGGGCTTGTAGCAGTCGTGATGATTTAGGGAAAACACTCAAGTAGGCAAAGGAAATGTCAGAGCAAATAGTCGCTCCCTCGGGAGGGAGAGAAGAATCATCTCACTTCTCTTTTTAACTTCTTTTTTTCTTTCATTTTATTAATAATGATTCTACGCTATTCCACTAGCTCACACACCGTCAGAAAGAGTCCCAAACAAAGGGGCCCTGAATTAGTTTTTGTTCTAAATACTACAGGTAAATAAAGGTAAATACAGGTAAATAATCGTATAGGTCAAGATGTCAGGTATTCTTATTTTACACACGCTGACGTAGCTGTTCATTATATTTGACCTCTGGCATCTTTATGTAGCTGTTCTTTATCACCATCTTTTGCGAGTAAACCAATATAATCTCTTGACGAGAAGAAATCATTTATAATCTCCCTGGTGGTCAGTGATTCCTTTAGTTTAACAGCTGACCATATGCAGAGCTTATTGCCTGTGGGCATTCTTTTTTACTTTTAACCATTGGCACCATCAGGGATGTAAGATGTGAGACAGACCTGACAAGATGAAGCGAGCCAGCACACAGTGTCAAAGACACAGTGTGATGCTTCTGGTGTAAGTTACCATTCAGTAGATAGATTGACACGTTTAATTTACTGCTAAAACTTCAAGTTAAGATGGTGCTGGAACATTTGATATAATCTCTCTCTCTCTCCCTCTGATTGCTCCCAGAAGGGCCTGTACTCGCTCAAACAGTTGGTCTCACCCACGAGGCAACATCATTAATGGTGCATGCACAACCAACAGCTAAGATAATATAATGATCCATAACAACAGATACAGAGGAAAAGAAAAAAAGAAGGCGAGGGAGAGAGAGAAGTGAAGAGGAGCAGCAGCAGACCTTAGTGAATTACACTTCCATCTCTCCGCTCTCCCGGCTCTATTCATCTGGGGGTGATCTAGGACGGCGTGCTTCCTATGAATTATAGAAACGAGCCCATAATAAAGCGATAAATATATTTCTCAAGGAGAGCCACCGAGGCATTAACTGAGACATTAGCATAGGCTGCGTCCGCTCTATCTAACACAGTGATTAACTAACAGAGCGTCTGTGTTTGTGTGTGTGTGCTTTTTGTGTCCCTTATGGTGCACGCGCAGTGAAATGAGGAGGGTGAGTGTGTTTTTAAGAGTGAACATATGTGTGTGTGTGTGTGTGTGTGTGTGTGTGTGTGTGTGTGTGTGTGTGTGTGTGTGTGTGTGTGTGTGTGTGTGTGTGTGTGTGTGTGTGTGTGTGTGTTTAAATAAGGATGGGCGATGGCGTGGGAGATTTCGATGATGAGCATTAACGTGCAGTTGTGTGAGCGTGTTTTGGATTAATGTGCAAATACGTCCATGTGTGTCTGCGTATGTGTGCATTTGCATGTGTGTGTTATTTTTCCATATGTTTTTTGAGCCTATTAAAATTCTACTTTGAGTATATATACTAGGCATTACTTGTGCATTATTTTGTATACACATGCATGGTATGGAAAACTGTGCACTCGATAAATTACACCCAGAAACCTAGTGGCATTTAAATGAATGTTGATATGGAATTAATTCAGCTTGTCCCTTCAATGTGAAGAGGAAACATATTTGTCACTGATAACAATGCAAATAGTATATTTAACACCTGGTTAACAATATATTCCACTGAGATGATGATACAAGTTTTTTCTCCACGTCCAGTAAATAAAATGGCCTCATTAGCATACAGCATGTAGTGTTTGTATATAGAATGAATATCACTTAACTCCTGCATGGTGTCATGATACAACAACCCTGGCAATGGCTGACAAATACCTTCATTACACTGTGTTATCATGGGTGAATATAATATATTTAGGATACATGTGTAGGCTGTGATCATTGTGCTGCATGTTTTTCTAACGCACCAGTTCATCATAGAATAATTATCCTGCTTCATGACAGAAGAGCAATAATTAATTTCACTGTTTCTTAGGTCCTCTATAGGAAATATGCACGTTTGAGTTTACATTAGTCTTTTCATTAAGATATAACAATGAATGCTATTGTTTTCTACAAAGTGTTCTATCTGCCTCGCTGGCTGAATGTTAGCAAATAGGTGCCTCCTATCATGTGTGTTTATTTACTCACACGTATGACTGTATATAAAGACGACATGACAGCTCCTCAAAGGTGAACCCAGAGCAGCTAAACTGCACCCTGGTGGCTGGCTGCAGTATGAATATTAAACCCCGCCTCCTCCATGTTAGTGGATGGAACGTGGGCCTAACAAAAAAGTCATAATACACTGGTTTTTACATGTCAACGTTGTATCTTTAGATAGGACAAAGTAAGCTTGAGCAATGCATTATGTTCATTTTCTTTGAATTGGTGCAGAACGTCTCTGTCATAATTGTTGAAAAATGTATGCTCTGAGGAACAAACTTTTTGTTCAGTTAAACTGGTTTTATCTATAACCAATTATGTCGACGTACAGTATCCACCGGACAGTAATGATGGCATTTTCTAGTATAGAGAGATTTCTCCCTTCCTGTGAGGTTAATTAAAGAAGTCTCAATCTGTCTGTCCCAACATCAATCTAAACTCCTCTAAACAGTGGGGAGGAATGGAAGTCTCTCCATCGTTTCTTTCTTCCCTCTCCTCTTTCTTCTCTATTTGCAAGACTGCCTTATTAGCCCTGCAGCTTCTTGTCCTCACTAGATGGAGACCCGTTGTCCGCATATGCCCGCGTGTGTGTGTGTGTGTGTGTGGCAGTTGAAGACACTTTGCCTCCCCGTCAAGTGAACATCTCTGGCCAGTTTGTGTCTAATGAGCAATGAGGGAAGCATGGCCGCTAATGACGTATCGTTGCGTGTGCTTGTGTGTTTGCTGCTGTATACATTAAGTGTGTGTTTTCACGAGTTTTGAAGCGACCAAGGCGCTAGTTAGCAGCGTGGGTGTGTCTCGTAGTGGCTGCTTTTTATTCGATGCGTCCCTGGAAGGTACCAGAGGTCGCTGGGTCAGGCCAATTACTTCCTCGTTGAGAGATGTCTGCTCTTTGATTCGACGATTCCAAAGGTTTCCGGGGTTCTGAGGGTTCTTCTCTGGGTGTGGGGGGGTGTGCTGAGCGCAGATTAAGGAGTTGTTAATTGGAGCATGTTGTTCGGACCAGGCAGGGGTGTGTGTGTGTGCGTGCGTGTGTGTGTGTTTGCTGGTTGGTGTGTGTACAGTAAGTGAGTGCATCTGTCCTGCATTATTATTTACTGGCTGCATGCATGTTTTTCACAAATTATCGAGGTAGCCTTTATTTTGCCTGTGGGTAAATCTGATATGGGTGTTAAACAGCAGTGTGTACATAAACATCTAATTTACTGCAGCAATGCGTTGTATTACTGTTTCACTCACAGCATTTAATTGCAAAGTCTGAAGACACTTCACTTTCCTTCTCCACCAAATACAAAAACAATAAGAAAGCTATAAAAAAACAAAACCAAGCACCTCAGACTACAAACACACTCACTACTTTCCTCAAGCTGGGAAGAGCATGCACACAACTCTGGTCATTCACCTTTAACTGCGTCAATTATGCTTCATTGTGCTTCTTTGTTTGTCCATTGTGAAACAGACACAACCTGACACATTTTACATGACGTGATACGTTCACATGGACATCTCGGCCTTAACTGTAATTTCTTTGGCAAAACGTCATCTGTAATTCTGGATGGATTGTCAACAGTGACTATTTGCATATTTAGCCTACACACTTTGTTGTACCGAATGACTAAAGCAAAAATTTACTAAAACTGTACAAATTGACTGCAGGTCTATGTTAACATGACCCAGAGACCAGGTAGCAGCATAAATTAACAGAGTTCAACCTGACTGAAGTATCTAATTCCTAATGTCTAACTACTCCACTATACAGATGAAAAATGCACATGTAAATTTCAGGTTGAACAAAGTGAGCAACATGAATGGTGGAGATTTGCTCAGTTTTGCTAGATTCCTTCGGCAAAACAGATACTGAAAACTGAACTGTGACACAGGACAATATTAAGCTTTAAAGAACATGTCCAGATAGTAACTTAAGTTGTTTTTCCAAGGTGCAACCTCTCTTCTTGTTTGATACTCTATTTGTTTTCAACCTCACAATATGCAGTACCAGAGGGACACGCCTGGCCTTCAATACTTTACATTTCAGTTTTTACTGACTTAAGTCTTCAGACTCTCACTCATCTTCCAACTATTGATGTTTTGTTTAGTTTTCATTTGGTTATTACGGGTCGTGTGTGATTACTGTTATTATTGTGTATGTATTCAAAGTGAGTATGTGAACGGTTCCTCAGTGTGACTGTCATCTTTTTAATGGACAATTTCTGGGGAAATGAGTTCCGGTGCAGAAACATCCGTTTTTGTGTGTGTGTGGGTGTGTGTGTGTGTGTGTGTGTGTGTGTTTATGTGTGTATGTGTGTTTATGTGTGTATGTGTGTGTGTGTGTGTGTCTTCAACACAGCACAATTTGGCACATGTGATGAGGTATTGAACTAGGCAGCTTCTCACTGGGCTCGTTTCACTTGTCATAAAACATACTCCCTTTATTGGCCTGACCACACACACACATACACACGGCAAGCACTTAGTCACACGTTCCACCATAATCCACTTCTAACAGAACAATCTCCTGGGTTTTGACTTGTACAGCTGTGTGTGTGTGTGTGTGTGTGTGTGTGTGTGTGTGTGTGTGTGTGTGTGTGTGTGTGTGTGTGTGTGTGTGTGTGTGTGGACTAGGATCAATGGCGTGTGGTTGTCAGGAAAGTGTGTATTTAAACTACACAGCAGTCTAGGGAGCAAGAAGGAGTCTGGATGGGCAGAGGTGGAGAAGGAAGGAGGGAGGGATGAGATATTTAATGTGTTTGCTCTACTCGCTGTTAAGTAATGATTCCCATATCCACCAAACCCCCGGGGGAAACTTGTTCATGTTCACAAATCACGACTGAGTGTCCAAGAGAAAAACACATGCAGAATTCATTTTACTCAAAATTTCTGCTTTAAGCATTTCCTTTAAATATACACAGAGTGCCACTGTTATCGCCTAAGAATCAGTTACATCCATAGAAGATGAGTAATGTGGTTTTTAGCTGCACAACTTGAAGAAGTCACAAGGTGCTTAAATAGCAGTTGCTCCTCAAAAGTTAACTTTTGAGAGAGGCTTTCTAAAGCTTGAGGGGATGTTTGATGTTACTATTACCTGACCACAAAAAGGACATCCTGGATTACTTTTCCTGAAAAACAACCATGGAAAGTCTGATAGTGAAGAAACTATGCAGTACGTTAATATTGGGTAATAGTAGGCCACATATTACCATCAGCTAAAAGAGAACAAAGTGAACAAAAGTGAGTGGGGAAGGAAAATAAAGTGAGATGTGCAGATTAAAAAATGAGACACAAAGGTATGAATAACCTGAGGCCATGATTAACACAATGTGCATGCATCGACGCAAAGAGCCTAAGGAACTGATGGATGGATGATGAGAGGCTGACAAAATAGGAGATGGTAGAAGAGTCACAAGGACTTCAACAAATGCAGTAGATTGTGGAACCACTGCATAATCAGGTGCATCACTATTATGCACTAGCTTTAATGACAGTTTTTCCAGCTAAAAAAACCCCCACCACACTAGAATGGCACTCGAATAACGCAAACCTCCATCAATTTTTTTCCACCAAATCTAAATTATTAAATGGATCTCACCCAGTTCAACAAACTCATTACTAAAAAAAAGCAACAGATTTACAATCAAAAATATCCAAATATTTATTTTCTCAATGATCTGTTTAAAATGTAACAAAATACCTTATCTTGTTATGCTGACAAAAGTGAAAAATCCAGGATCAGCCCTTTTTATCAGATCTACACCAAAATGTAATCTCTCCCAGATCTTTACACCATCCTGCTGACAATCAAACAAACACACTAACACATAGGGTGAATCACCTCCTTGGCAGAGTTGAATACAGTGGTTACATATTACACCAAAAGGCCTGTTTCTGTTGGGTACAAATGTAAATGTAAAACGTAGAAGATTAATGTTTTGGCCAAACTTTATCTGAATACAGTCATGACAATAAAAACCCTTAGAATTACTAGAATTACAATTCATAAGAAAAGAGTATGGTTTATAAAGTATGATCCATTTTGAATAAACTTGATAATCAAGCATTTTAAAGCAGTAGAGGAGCAATATAACAATTGTGTGATTTAGCGTGTAAGCTTGTTCCAGTCCCAAGGTGAGATATTTAGAAGAGCAACAGTCCCGCCTCTTACTGATGGAACGTGGACTCTGCATACACAACCCTGTGATCAACATACTGTATCTGAAAGGCATGTGCTACCATATCAACATGCCAACATTACAAAGACTATATGCAGACAAAGACTTTCCAACATACACATTCTCGCACACATCCTAGACTTTCTTCCACAAGGTGGGTATAGCCCCCCCCCTCCTCCCGCCCTCACAATGCTGAGACAGGCCCATTCATCCATCCTTTCACCCTCCCTTGGCGCCTACAGCTTTATTTATTTATTCACTGGCTCACGGCCGGTTTGTTTTTTAAGCAAGACAAATTGAAAGGAATAAAAGTCCAGGCTTGTACAGGCTGCTGCTCCTATTGCCTTTGTGTCAAAAGGCAACACACTGGGTTATGAATCATGGGGCATGCAAGTGTTAGAGTGTGTGTGTGTGGGGAGTGTGTGTGCGTGTGTGTGTGTGCAGGTAGTTAGTCCCATATGTTACCTAAACCTCACAGCTGGCTAAGTTTCTGAGGGGTTGGTTAGACTCTTACTGCTACAGATCAAGCTGAGCAAAGGAGACCAACTATTCTTATACAACCGTAAAGCCACCGTTCACTAACTTATCTCCACTGAGAGCTTTCAATTGGTTAAAATTACCCTAACATTAGATTCAGTGGCAAAGCACAAAGTTGGGGGTCGCTGTTAGAAGAAGGAGTGAATGGACGGGAGTAAAATATGTTTGACTCTAACACTCCAGATTGAAATTTACATGGGCGTTGCTTTATCTTAGCCATGAACACAATCATTCTCTTACCTTCATCATATCATTATAGAGACTTACTCACAAGCACCAGTAGAGCACTTATGGGAAATTTCTCAATGACCTATTTTCTCCTTTTTTAATCAAGTCTTCACCACATCTTTTTATGGATTTTTCTTTAGATTACAAGTTATGTGTATTGTTTTCTTTTTTTGTTTTGTTTAGTCTTTGTTTCTGAAACAACTTTTATCATAACTGTTGAAATCCTCTTCAGGTTCTGATTGCCATCATAAATAAAGTGGTCTGATAAAAAGAGGAAAATGCTGGTGTCTGTGGCGCTCGCAGGACTGTAATGAACATGACCAATCATTTCATTTGGACGGAATAACATGACTAGCTGGCGCACTTGTCTGTCACTAACTGACCTGCTTGCCTATGCACACCCTGCTTGTGATCTCACAGCACATGGCCGGAGTCTTCAAAAGCTGGAAAGGCGGTGAGGAATAAACTGGTGTAGCAGAGACATTAGGCAGAAGTTAGCAAGCGAGTCACGTATAAGTCTAACAGCTGTCAGACACGGCACATTCAGGTGTTTTAGGGGCGTAGCTTTGATGCGCAGGGTGACGTGAGGGGGTGGTGTGTATTGGTTGCATATTTTGGTTATAAGTTTATTATCAAACCTTACTTTGGTATGTCCACAATATTGGATGAATTAACAATGTGACCGCTGTTGTTTCATAACAAGAAGCGCCTGGATTTAAATGTGGCTGGCTGTGTCGAGCTTGCATGTTCTCTCAAGGTTTCCTTAATGTGCTCTGGTGTCATTCCACAGTTCTCAGACACGCAGGTATACGTCTAAGCTGGATATGTGGTTGTACAATGAGCAAAATGCAGCAAATATATGTTTCCTTCTATTAATGTTTTATTCTGATGTATAAGGAAGTGGGCATGTGGAGAATAACATTAGCTGGTGTTAATTTAAAACCAGCTGTCCGCTGAACCTTTGTAAAAGAGCTTCTGGACACTATCTTGCAGTGTTAGAGAAAATGAAATAAAAATCCTAGATCCACCAGTTTATCCTGATGTGCTCCAAACTTTGAGGAATTCTTCTTTGGGTCCTTCCCCGTTCCTTTATCAAATTGAATGGAAATTAGTCCAATATTATTTGCGCAATCCTGCTAACTTAAAAACAGACAAGCCTACGCTAATGAAAACATAGCCTCCTTGGTGGATGTAAAAATAATAAAATAAAGGAGCCCCAATGAAACATCAAATAGTCACAAGCAACAGCAGGGAATGTGTTGGAAAAATGTTTTGTTTGATGTATAACAGACGTGTCATCATTCCACACATAATTTCAGTCAACCATTTTTTCATCTCTCCCGTGGAGTGGAAGGTTGAGTGGATTTAAGTCACATACTTAATTTACTGTACATCATAATTAATTGGCTGCAATTTGTCTCTTTCTATTGCCCATACTTCAGCTTGTCCCTGCAAATAGATAATGCACATAATAATGGGTAGAGTGAAGTACAGTGATACCTAGCCCTGAATGGAGAAAGCACAGAATGGATGATGAACATGGTGAATTAGTCCTAATTAGTTAAATGTCTAAGTAACAAAGCAAATTGTAGCAGCTGATTGAGATTCCGTCTTTGCGATGCATTATTAAAGTGATGTTTACAGAATGACACGTGAATTGATTTAAAACAGTTTTAAATCAGTTTCACAGTCAAAGCCAGACTCTTTTACCAAACAACATTTTGTTTGGTAAAAAATCAGATGTGTACTGTTATTTGTTCAAGTACAGGAGCACATCTATGATGCCTAGACATTGTTATGTTGTGGCTCGTTTCAATGCTTCTGTTTTAACAAGTTTACATATGAGTCGATTATAACTGAGCAAAGGATCTAATGTTAGACTGGTTTATAACTTGATCCATGTAGTGTAGCAGGCACCCAAACACCCAACTCAGTAGGATTAGATGTTGAATTTCAACTGGATAGTGTGAAATACATATATTTTCTTTTGCTCATTTGGAGAGATTTAGAATTACTGCTCTGCAGATGTATACCTCCACCAACCAATACAGTTTCAATTTCATTTATATATTTGGTCAGACTCACATGAGATTGGATAGAGACATAAAATCAGCTAATCTTTGAGTCCAGGTGATGTAACAATTTGGTGAAATTTACTGATGGCAGACCCAAGATATTACGTTTAAATGGTAAATGGTTTGTATTTATAAAGCGCTTTTCTAGTGTTGATGACCAATCACAGCTCTTTACAGTTTATAGCCCATGTTAAGAAGCCAAAACTTTTTTCGTGAGGCCACTTAGACCTTTGACTACTCAAATCTAAACAGCTAATCTGCGAGTCTAAGTTAAAGTTTGAGACAAATTTAAAAGGATCACTCGAGGCCTTCAAAGATATTGCTTCACAACGGAAAAGAGTGTTTTGTGAGGTCAGAGGGACCTTGATCTTTGACCTCCAAATTCTTAGTTGGTCATAAAAAACTCTCCAAAAAAATGTGTTCCAGATGTATTGAAATTCCCTGTTGGTGCTCCTCTTTACATTCACAAGAACATGAGGTCACAGTGACCTTGGCCTTAGGCCACCAAACTATAATCATGTCATCCATTAATCCAAGTGAACACCTGTACCTAATCTGAAAGGATTCCCCTGCAGATGTTCCTGTGATATTCCATTCACAAGGCAAGACATGTGATTTGTGAGGTCACAATGGCCTTGATCAAACTCTATTCAGTTCATCCTTGGGTTCAAGTTAACCTTTGCTCCGGTAGCACTTCATCTATGATCCAAAACATTTTGTATGATGTACTGAAATAAGTTTTTTGCGTATATACATTCTCAGTAAAAGCCTAATGTTTGATATTTAAACATGACAAAGGATGGGTGTAAATAATAAAATTAATGTTGCATGAATGTATAGCTTCATCATGTTCAGGGTCACTGTCATACTGTCATGCCTTACAGCCAATGCTAGCATCATTAGCATCGTTAGCATCTTCTAAGAGACTAATTATCTACAGTGAAAGAACCCAATAAATAATCACAAATCTACTTGGAATGTTGTTAGTCACTGAAACGTGTTAAACAAAACAAACAAACACACACGTGCAAAGCATTTTAACTATGACCTGTAAATATTTGTGTATCTATCTGACAACTGCAAGATTGCACAAGCTGAAACAAGCTATTTTCTTCAAGAGGTCAGCTAGGGAAAAACCAAAACCAACACTGAGCAATACTCTGTGTGTATGTGTGCGTTTGTGTGTGTGTTTGGTGTGTGTATATATGTGTGGCGGCTGAGTGCGCCGTCAGATGCGCTGTCACACCCTGCTTTCATATCTCAGTGTGTGTCTGCGTGACTGACGAGCTGGAAACAGAATCAGAGTTTGTGTGTGCATGTGTCCGTGGGCAAGGACGTGTAGGTGTGTTTTAGGTGAGTGAGTGACAGAGTGGAAACAGAATCACAGGCCTGGCTTTGAAACACAAGCTGAGTGGAGGCATGTGAAGGAAGGAGAGGGACCCATCAATCATGGCTGAAATGCAACTGCTCTCACACAATCACACCACACAGTGTACATTCAGTACACAAAACATACAAATGCAAGAGTAAGTTCCAGTGGATTATATAATTCAATTTTTAGAGTTTAACTAAGACATCCTTGTTCTCATTTAATATTTCTTCTTGCTAAACTATTTGTATTACATATTACTAAAGTCTATTTTATCAGATGTTCCATTTACTTTTATTTATCTACGCTTGAGATAATTTCGTGCTTGAACTGGTTTTGGTCTGGATTTTCACCTGAATAACGTTACTGTATTAAAGGTGCTCCGATTGATAGCCACCGATCGGTAATGGATAATATTCCCTATTAGGTTGACCGGCGATATCTATAAACGACGATCACAGGAGCCGATCAGATGAGGCAAAACAAACTGCCTCATAAAGTGATGAGAAGAAATTGAGAGGGATCACTCGTCCAATTTTTTTTTGTTAATACGTTTGTATTCTAACTGAGGAATGATTTCATGACTACTTTAAAAATGTTCCCCCGGAGCTGAAGGTGGAAATACTGTAGCTGACATATTGATTAAACATGACAATGGCTGAATCGTTGGCTTCACCGGTCTGGGAGTTTTACCAGGTGTCTGATCACCCTTTGCTTCTCTGTGATGGAAATGAGGTGTTTGTGCTCTTGTTTAATCCTGCACATCGCACTCCTGTAGCTGCTTGGAGCGCAGGTAAAACATGTGACACAGGCTGATACAGGAGTTTAACATGGTGCTGAATAAAAAAAATAAACTTGAAAGTAATAATGGACATTTACTGACAACATTCTGAGTAGGATTCAGCCCTGTAGTGTTTATTTGCATATAGAGCCGAAATCAGATCATGAGTGGTGACTTGGATCAGGTACCCTGTGATAGGTATCGGCCGATGCTACTTAAACCCGGTGATCGGCCATCTGCCCCAATAATCCTGATTGGAAGGAACACCCTTACCTACAATCTATCGGTAAATCAGAGGTCACCTGCAGTAAACATATATTTAGGTTCAAGACAAGGGAAGGAAAAACCACGAAGGACATGAGCACAGGCCTTTGAGGCAGCATCTTGTGACTTTGTTGCTTCCAGAAGGAGCACCTCACCGAACCCTAACATATAAACATGAAATAACTTCTCAAAGAACACAGAAACGTCCATTGTGTCATCCATCATACTCTGGGGATAAGAGCAGTGTCTACATGTTGACCAGACCAGTGCATTGTTCTGGTAGGCCGCTTTTCCCCCCCCCCGCTGTACATAGTCTGAGTCACGATTTGCCGAGAGAGACGGAGAAAGACTTCCAGGGTTAGATGGTCAGGAGGAGAGCGCGAGAGCAAGAGAAAGGGAGTATGAAGAACACAGAGAGGGAGGAGTAGAAGGAGAGGAAGCCCTGGAGTGTAACTCAATATAGTAGAAGGTGTCATGTTGACAAATGTAACACAGTGTGATCTATTAGTTATACCACAGACTATGTTAAACAGCTGCCCAATGCTTTGGTGTTGGTTGGTGCACACACAGACACGCACACACACACACTATAGAGGCCATCTCTCTCATTGGTTGGAGAGCAGGCAACTGTTGGAGAGGTTGATACTGACAGAAACAAGGAGGAGCTAATTTAGTCATAGTCTCTCTCTCTCCCTCTCTCTCTCTCTCTCTCTCTCTCTCTCTTAGACAGACACACACACACACACAAGCGCACACACACACACACACACACACACACACACACACACACTCTCTCAACCCCTTCCCTCCCTTGATGTTGGAACAAACAAATATTTGTCCTCATTACTAATTAAACAGCAACAAGAGAAAGCACACAGAGGGAAATTGACGACACTGTGCACCCCTGTTCCACGGACACACACAAGGCTCTGCATCTTCAGGCTCCATTTCCTTAGGGTGGGGGGTAGTGTGTTTGTGAGTGTGTACGCGTCTGTGTGTTGTGATTTACGAGCGGTGTTTCTCAGTTGCCGTTGTAGCATCCACCTGTAAGCCATTCATAAAGCAAGCAGCTGAATAATGAATGGCTGGTGTCTGGGGCCAGGCCGGGCTACGTTGTGCCCTGGTGGCTGTTTTAAATGAATAGGAATTAGTGGGCTAGAATTGAGTGCCGAGCCCCTTCTGCATGAGCGTATGTATATATGTGTGTGTGTGTGAGAGATTTGTTTATAGGCACAGGGGACACCCATTTATCAGGCAGCCGCCATGTTGGCAAGTACCTGGTGTGTGGGGGCTGCTGGGCTTGGACTATGAGACACTTAGGGAAATTTCTGCTTTGTGCAACTTGCCTCTTGTTTGCACAGTTTTGCCTATGGTTCTGTAATAATAACATTTGACTAGGCGGGTGAAATGCTGAGGTCTCTGCACCAGTATCACTAAACCAAAGTGGAACAAACTCATCTACTTAGACCTCTGTTCAAGAAAGTGTGGGAGACGTCAATCAAGTACTGCCTCAGAAGCCATGACATTAAAAAGTCTGGCCTGTAGTAGAGGGATAGATACACATGTATTATATCTATTTAAACTCTCTCCTTTGCTGCTGTAACAGCAAATTTTCCCCTTACAGGACTAATAAAGGATCATCTTATCTCGAAGATAAAAGTTAGTAGAGACATATAGGGTGTTATCCAAACACTACGTTGTAGATATCGATCACTTCTAGGTTCAACTTTGACAAATCTGTATCTACTATATTTCCATCCTTTCCCGTGTAATGATGAATCAGCACTTAACTGAAAAATGAAAAATACAGCATTATCGTTAGATTATAAACTACAAAGCACAAACATAAAGCCCAAGTTGTAATAAACTGGACTTTTCCTTTTCATTGATGTGTGAAAGGAGGTAGCAGGGGACAATGGCAGTGTGCATGTGTGTTAATGTCATGTGTGGCAATCGTGTTGTCCATCAGTGTTTCACTTAAGAGTGAGTTAGATTTAAGTAGAAACAGTCTTTAAAGTGAGAATATAAGTAATGTAATGAATCAGTGCTGCCATTAATGACTCTACTTCTCCAATGAGTGACAGCAAATGAGTCATTCATCACTTATTTATGCACATTTTCATGTGCAGGAACACCGAGTTATGGACATTTCCTGTTGTTCACTTACTTTCTAACTTACTCACAGAGACAACACACACACACACACAAATAAATAGTGTATTGGCCAGGGATACTCTCCAAACCACAGATGTCACATTTGCTCTCTGCCTCTGTGTATTGCTCTGGGGTTTAACTAGGGGAAAGTGCCTGATCATTTGTGTTTCCAAATTGGCTACTTTGTTGCCTTGGCTGCTCTGCCATTCAGCTCCCATGGTGCTTTGGCTTGAATGGACACTGCACTCAAGTGGGGCAATTGGAAGAAAGTTGAGGATTCCAAATAATAGTTTGAGTGCTTTATGTCGCCAGAAGGAAGCTCGGACATTTTTAACTTGATGGAAAAAACTTTTACATTCTGAATGTTCTGTGCAAACGGTTCAGTCTCCATCTTGTGGTTGTTCAGTTCTCATTGATAGTCACCACTTCTCTAACGCTAAATGAGAAGATATGTTTCACCTCATATTAGTTCTGCTAATTTGACCACTTGAGAGCATTTACACTCTATGCTATGTTAGCTATACGCCAGCTAGCAAACCACAAATTAACTGTGTTTGATGTTTCAGTGTACCAACACACCGTGACCTCACCATAAGCCCCTATCTCTGCATTAGTTTGGGCAACACATAGAGCTGGCACCCACTTAAACAAGTTCTTTAACATTGTATGCAGTAGTTTTCCTTTACATAAATCACTTTGCCTTTTCTCTGAGCTCTGGGTCTATACCTAGATTATCATCCCAGTTGGGCTGGCCCAGGAAACTCCATTGGAAGGTAAACAAGATGCCTGAACCTCAACTTGGTCATTTCAATCTACAAAGAAATTTCATTCTCTCCGCTTGTATCCTATATCTCATTCTTTCCTTATCTCTCGGAATAAATACTTGAAATATAAATTAATGGCGATTAACAGTGGTGGCTGGTTATCACTGGAGCGCTATCCGCTACAACATCCTGAGACAAAATTTCTGTATGAAAATGTTACACTTAATTTAATTAAATAATCATAATTTACTCATACAATGCACCTGGTGGACCGTAAGCGCCTGTGACAATTCAATATAAGTTGTTTTTAAATTTCTGTCTAAATACATAATCACGCATTACAGTCCACCCCATCAAGATATACCCCATAGTGAAATCGTCTAAATCAAATTTAGTTTTAAAACAAGGCTTACCTCCTTTTGGCAGTAGGCGGTGCTATCCCTATCACTCTACTAGACTAATAGATCTGTTCAGGTCAAAAATTAGTCTTTACTCTCGACATAAGTATACATTTTTTGTCTTTGCATCTAAGACATCTAAGGATTCTGACACTGACATTAAAGCAAACTGACAACAAAGAATTATTTGCTTAATGAATCCTTTGAAGTGTTCTTTTATATATACAGCTAATTTGAGCTGTATATTGTAAAGCAGCCAAGAGCAGTTCATCAAAGTTTAAAACATGTCACTTCCTGTAGCCAGCAGGTGGCACTGTAATGATGAGTCAATATTGTTATGGTTCTGATCAGGGCGGGGATCTGAATATGTGAATGATGTTTGAGGCTGAAAGAACAATGCCCAGAGGAGTTATAATAAATCCCTATTTTTTGGCGAATCATCAAACTGAAAAGCCACGCCACGGTCACACTGTGTGATGAAATCATATATACTGAGGTATTTTATATCTCCATCTTGTTGAGATGACATTCACAGAAGTTGAAATTGATCGAATGAAACCCCAAGGACAAGTTCATCAGACTTATATGTTTGTCATGAAAAGACAAATGTCCCTATTGATTTTTGTACATATCGGCAAATCTCAGTGCCGGGGCTTCACTTTAAGGGGCACTAGTCAGTTAGTTTGTCAAGCCCATTCCTTAAATCCTTATAAATATCTTCAGGGGAGTGCTGTTTTTACACAAATGTAATTTGACGCCACGCCACTAATATGGCGTTTGATGAAAAGTCACAGTAATCTTATGCCATTATCAATGTCTTGAGACACTTTTGACACAGTTTGACATAGTAGCAGTCAGTGATGAGGAGGATACTTTCAAGTGTAAGATGTTCCAAAAACAAGACATTTCCTGTTGCCACCATGGAGCGTTGTGATTTTAATTCATAATTTCTGTGTAGATGTCATCAGGCCGGTATTCTTGTCTTACATGTCTAGTTTGGAGTCGCATCATGTATGTCTGAGAAACAGAACATCGTGTTTTGATGGTGTGTAATCAAACTTTAACTTTTACGCCATTCCACGATCACAGAGTGCGATGAAAACTCTGGGACGAGTACGTCAAAGACATTATTTTGAAAACTTCCAAAATGGCCACTAAATCCAACATGGCGGGCTTCCTGTTGTGTTTTTCCCATTGCACCTTTAGACTTTTTTTTTGTCTAGTCATGATACACCTGAGCTAAGATGTTTGTGAAAATCGGTGAAAGCTAACTGAGGGGCTTTTCCTTAGATGGCGCTGTTGAGACATTTTGCGACTCCCATTTCAAATTACTCCAGAATCCATTCATACTTTGGTAAGAATTTAAGCGTGTCTACACCCTGAAAAAGCCCAAAAGGGAAAAAAAAACTTTCGAAATACAATAGGGCCTCCCACCGTAGGTGCTCAGGCCCTATTAAAGGAGCTTGGACAAACCCGGTGTACAGCTTCAGCAGCAACGGATTAGGACGAATTTACACCCGGGGCTCATTCCACTCGTTATAAGAAACAGAGTTGTGTGATATAAGTAATGTCTTTTGCTGCTTCCTCTGTTTGTTGTTTAAAAGTGTCAGCACAGACGTACTGTGGGCATACATTTTTTTATTCTGATTATGCAAGTCAACTTGGAATCGGTCAAAGCTTTTCAATTTAAGGTTTAGAAAAACACAATCATATTTAATATTTACTGAAGGATACTGACAGCATGTCTGGAGATGAAAGTCACGCTGCTGTGCCATCCATGTGTAAAATTGCCCACAGCCCCTTTCTCAAATCATTTCTGCTGTTGTGTGATGAGTACAAGTGTTAATTAACTTCCACAGAAAGGATCTGACATTGTATGAGTGGATGTGGCGGCTCACTCATCAGAAAGAACAACAGTATTGACGTTCCTGCAGAACTCCGGGTCACAGGATTACACTCGTGTGAAGATGTTGTTGGTAATCTTTTTAAGTCCTGAAATGTATTTTGATGCACACGTCAATCTGCAGTAAATGGAAAAAGTGTAGCAAAGGGAAAGAAGCCACGCTTGACCAGATTGAGAGGTTTAAGTATGTGCGTGTGTGCTGTGTGTGTCTGTGTGCCAAATAAAGACACAAAACTGCCATGAGATTAAGACTGCATCTATAATATTATGTTTTCATTTGAAAACGGCAATTTCAAAATAAAACGATCTCTGTCTACCCAAGCGTTTTGGCTCTGTATCCCCATCCATACAAACAAGCCATGAAAACACTTATATCACAATACTTGATGTGCGTGTGTTGGTGTAAACAGGAATTTCTTGAATAATAAATATTGATAAACTCTAGCTTGTCTCCTACACATGTAAGCAGTTATATCATTTTAAAATGATAGCTAGCAATGCTTAATTTAGTTTTTATTTATTACCCATGTTCTACACTAGTAGCCAAGGATAATTCTGATGTTTGATTCCAGTAAGGGGTCATGTGATAGGAGCCTGACAAATCAGTGAAGGCTAAATAGTGAGCAAAACCACCAATCAGAAAAAGTTGTTAGTGTATATATCCTCATTTCAAAACATCTCAGTTTCTGCTATCCGGACTAAAATGTAGCAGGTGTATGCGTAGCAGAGTTGATATATTTTAAAATGTAAACATAATAGAGTGGATGTAGCCCCAGAATCACACTGTACCATCTAACCTGCATTAACAAAGCCTAAGTCTTGAGTCACAAGTGGACAGCATAGTAAGATAAACTCTGATCCTCACAGGTTCTATGTGCCAACTTACTGTGGATGGCTACAGTTTTGAGTGCAATTGTGCATCACTCATAACACTGACTGATGGCAAATGCTAGATTGGATCAGCCAATGGGAGGCTTCGGTTAATATTAGGCAAACTATTTCATAATGATAGGATACAAGACTTCATGTGCACAAGGGAAAAAAACTGAGAAACGAGGAGGAGACAAATTTGATGTTGGATTGTTTGAACATTGATTGAAATACCACCATGTGAGAAGTTAAGATGAAACCGATTTAGTAGGTGAACCTCGGAAACCAAACATAAAAAGATACATTTCATTTGTTCAGATGCTCCCAAACACTCTTAATTCTTGTATCAGGTTAATATTTATTCTGCAGCTGTCCAGAAGCAAAGATGAAGAAGGGAAATCTACATACACCACTCTATAAAGCGTGTCTGTTAAGGTTAATTTGCGTCGGTTTATTAAAAGTCGGACAGTGAAGCACTGAGCAATGATGTGTGCATGATCCCAATTAAATCCGCAACATCTGCTGGAATCAACATTTGTCCCCGGATAAAAGTGTGCAACATGGGCCCAGGGAAGCTGCCAGTCAAATGGCTACCAGACACTGACCTTTTGTCCTGTCCAGAGGCACACACACAAACACACACATATGCTCGCACACTCAATCCATCATACAACATATGCACTGACACACACAGACACACACAGTGCATACGGTCTGTTGCTTCTCAGGCTATGTGACAGCTGTCAGTCAGCAGTCAACCTCTCTCTCTCACACACACACACACCCACACAAGATGGGGGCAGTGTTGATGTTTAGTGGTCTGTGTGATCAGATTGGTGGACAGGCAACGTACGGCCGATGTTAGGACAATAACAACCCTCCAGGACATGATTTCTGAATACCAGTTGTGTGTGTGGTTGTGTGTGTGTGTGTGAGAGAGAGACCCCTCTGGCTCTGGTGCTGTGAATACCAGTGTGACGACTCCCACCCTGTGCTGATTGACGCATCTGGGTTTTAACGGCACAGTCCAAACACACACATAAACAAAAACGCACACGCGCACACACACTCATACTGACATAAACATAAATGAGTTCTGGAATTTTCACTCTGGACAGGATGCCAACTTTCTGAAGCCGTCTCCCTGCCAAGTCTTTGGCATGATCCAGCTGTCATGTCTCCACTTGTGGAAACAAACTGATGGAGACATGAGTCAAATAGCTCGGCTTATTCTTTGCTTTACGTTCAATAACAATAAAAAACGGCAGAGCAGTCACTTTGACTATTTTAGAATTTAGAAGGTAACAGCAGTGTTAGAGCCACAGGCTGCAGCAGATGCACAGCAGCTTCTGGTTAGGCGTTTATAAGGAGGAGCAGCTGGTGAGTTGACACCCTTGGCAACGTGTTTGCTGTGCCACACAGATGCAGCCAGATGTCCTCTTTGCAGCACGCTAAAGCAAATAAGATACCTGGACTACTGGGCTGACTCCATCTTTATTCTTTTGAATATTCTTTATTTATTGTACATACACGTGATGAATACATCAGAATCGAATGTTAATTATATAATCCCGTTGTCTTTTACACATCCCCCCAAAAAATAAAAGGGTTAGGGTAACCCTAACCCATGCAGTTTGGTTTGAATTCTAGCGTACAGTGGCTTAATCAAATCTTATTGTGACAAACAACTAGATTATAGATAGATTAGAGTGGGGGAGAATCAGTCAAAAGCATTAACTTTCAAGGCATAAACCAATTAATTTTTCTCGTTCAAATGTTACACTTTGTAGATTTTTTTCCTGCAAGTTGATGAACATCAAATCTTTATCTTGCATAAACTTTGCAAAAACTGAACAAAAACAGATTTGACAATTGAACAAAATATCTTGAAAATAATTGAATCTCTATTACTATTTACTATTGAAAGTACAGACATTTTCCATCTTGGTCCTATTATAGGAAATGCTAAAGTCATAACTCAGCCCACAAACACCTGATGTGTCCCTTGAACCGAAGAACAACTCCAGGCATTACTGAGACCAACCTTTAACATATATGTGGGTTTCACTCTCTGATGTTTTGATAAAAAAGGGCTGATGAAGTAGACAGAAAGATGAAAAGGTAGATTTGAGGGAAGAAATGATATGGAGAGAAATGCTAGACAGACAAAGGAAAAGAAAGAGGACGTGAATGAGATTGTCATAAGAAACAGGAACCACGGAAAAGAGAGAGAAAGCGACCGCAAGAGTGACAGAGATAGACACACACACACACGTGCACCGCACACACACACAATCATACAGAGGTGCCTTTGGGCAGTGCTTTCACCTCCACTGACATTTAACTAAAAACCAATCTCCATGTCTGCCATCTCCAGCCCCTAACCTCAGGGCGAGGAGGGTGGAGAGGCCTGCGCATGTGCATGTGTATGTAAGAACAGCAATTTGTAAGCATGGATTTCGAGGGTTGGGGCGCACATACTGTATGTATCTGTTCTCAGTGTGTGTGTGTGTGTGTAATACATTAACAGAGAGAGAGAAGGCCACACATGAACGTCCATTGTCCCCTGGGTGAGGTCAAGGTCTCCGTCCCCACTCAACATCAACACCTCCTCCATCTACACACACACTGCTCCAATAATCATGCCACTGAATCAAATATATGAGAGGAGATGTCCCCCTCGTCACCACCATGCCATAATCCAGCAGGAATTGGAATTGGAAAAGTTATACAAGGGTTAGCTGGTGCAGTCAGATGGTGCCCCAGGGCCTCAGCAGAGCAGGAGGAGGGGAGAGAGATAGCGGGGGTGAAGAGATGACACTAGGAGAGGGAGCGATAGTGAGAGAGTGAGAGATCCATAAGGATAAAGACAGTGTGAGGTAATAGCAAATGTAAAAAAGTGAAAATGCAGAGTAAGATTATGATGTGAGAGAGAGGAGATATTACAGGGGAAATGTAGGGGAGCTGTTGAGATGGTACGAGTGAAGAGAAGACAGATAAAAGCATGTCCGTCCTTGTTTTGACACACAGCCCAGGGTGTTACAAGTCCACTCACCCATTCTCTTCTTTTTACGCCCCTGCAATCTTCAGCGTTTCATAGGAGAGGGGCTCTGAGCTCAGGTTAACTGCTCGCCTCGGGGCCTGCAGTAACACCCAACTACCCTTCCATCCCTCCACCCAACCACCACCCACTAGTGCCAGCATTGACAACCCAGACAAAGCGTCCATTCAGTGGCACAGTGAAATTAATCAGATGATAAATGTATTATACGGTGCCATACTCAAACTTTTTTGCCCTCATATTTCATCCGTCATCAGTGGTCACTTAGAAATTGTGGCAAAGAGCTGTTTCGGTACTTTATGTGGAAGAGTTATTCGGTAGAGACAGCAGCCAGAACTGTATCCACTGATAAAGGAAGGAAATGTGGTGCATTGCAAAATATCATCAGGTAGCACAAAGGTTCTTCTTCTTTCCTGGACTCCTCTGCCAAGTCGACTTTACCGCATCAACAGACTGCTCTCGTTCAAATGATTAAAGCAAAGTTTATGCTCGCCATTCCCGCCCTTGGCACGGCATAGTTTCAGCTGGTCACGCACCTCCGAACTTGTATAACTTTTCTGTGAACAGGTTTGTCTCTACAGAAATCTCTATGCCCCCTCACTACTTTGATCAATCACTTATTTTCCTTTTTCCAGCAGTGGTGTTGTATTTTTCTGGCAACACATATTGATTTATTGATTTTTATTGTCGTCCCATTTTCCTAAATTATTGTTTAGCCTTCTATATGATGCAGATCCCCCCCAACCATCCTTAAAGCCTCTTGAACCAAGCTTTTGGTTGTTATTCATCTTATGTTCATCTTAGTATTTGTTTAAGAGGATTTGTTTGCTGAGTAAAATCCTCAACTGTGATTCTTTGCAAGCTCCCTACTACACAAGCTATTTTCTGTCAAATATAACTAAACAGCTATTTGCTGAGGATGATCTTTCCTTACCTGCATTTGCATTAAGTTTCTGGGTGTCTTACCGGTTTAGCTGGTGCAGATTTTTCCTAAATTACTTTACTGGCAAGCCCCATTCGATAAACATGTATTATGGGAATTGTCAGTGTTTACCATTGTATAATGAAATTCATAATTAACCAAAAGTTGTTTTACACTCATAATAACATAAGAGATCTCTAACTTGGTGTTATGCTCCATTGCTGCATTGTAAAGCTATTTGCCGCGTGCTCGCTCGTGCTATCATTAATAAAGTTGTTACCATCCATGCAGACAGTCAGACCTCATAGTTTCAGCTGCAGGTGTGCACATAGCCACAAGTTGCATAAAATGGAGTTCTCTCTTTCACTCTTTAGTCTCTGTACCTCTCACTTGGACTCTGTCATGACCTTCATGACCTTGCACATACACCCCCACTGCCGCCTTAGAGTGAATGAATTTTTCGGTCAACGATGATCGTACACATGATCAAAGAGAAGATGACGTACACATAGGCACAGAAACCTTACTTACTTAATTACACACGTTTTTTAATATCATCTGAACATTAATAAAGCTTGTCTTCTTTTGTCCATTCTTTCTTTACTCATTCCCATTAGCATCAGTATAAGCTTTGGCTATTGTTCCTAAGTTCACAATGACCAGCTTTACCTGTAGTTGAATCAAACTTACAGCTCAGGTCAAGGTTGAGTTGCCACATGATCTACTACTTGACCGGATCAGTCACCCGCAGCAGCCAGCACTTCCCGTCTCAAGACGCCCCCACCAGCGTTTCCTTTTCTCATTCCTTATCGCAGGACACTCTTGTGACATTGATTTTTTTCCCTCCATTCTCTCTTCCTTGTTTCCCTTTTTTCATCCAGTCTTTCTCTTTCTCATCTCGTTTCATCTATCTCTGTCATTACCTCAATTTGCTTCCTCCATCACCGCGTGTTGTCTTTACCTTTCGCTCATTCTCCTTCCCCACCTATCCCTCCTTCCATGTTGTCACTGAGAGGCCACCACTGTCGGGGAAGTTTTCCCAACCTCCTCATCCTCTCATTTTTCATCAGCTCCCCTCTGACACCCCCTTCACACACACACACACACACACACACACTAGCTCCCCATCTACCCGTTCATCCCCTCCCGCTCCTCTCCCCCTGTCTGTCCGTGGCACAAATGCATTTGTTCAATATCTCCAGCAAACAGATTAGCGAGCTGTTATCAGCGACAGGGAGACGGTGATAATGGTTTTCACCACATCTTCCCTCTGCCACAGATTAAAATGGGCCAGGTCACCCACCGCACACACAGAGACACACACACACACAAACACACACATTCATGTTAACTCACAAACATATACACGCACCTGCATAATCAAAAACCCTATCAAACATTACTGAAAATTTAGATTTTTTTTTAAATGCGCTTCTCAAATTAATTCCTCCACGTCTGTATTGCACAAACTAAAACACACACACACACACACACACACACCTCCACAGCAGCAGCATATTAGCAATCTGTTTTCTCTGTCTGCTCCTCCATCCCCCCTCTCCACCTCTCCTTGTCTCTCAGCTCGCCATTGGATTTCCTGTCCAATCTATTGTCGCAAGCCGGGGCCAAAAGATACAAGGTGAAGTCAGTTTCAATCTGATGGGCCATTGTTTTGGCTTTGGCTTTCCAAACACAAACAACACACACACACACACACACACAAACCTGGTCACATGCACACTTATACTTGCTGATTCTCTCGGCCATTGATTGTGGCTTTGCCCCTCTACTTGTCACCCTGGTGTCTGTTTGTAAAACATTATCTTGATGCTGCTTCATTAACAGGATAAGAGGTATTTTTTTGACATCGGTCAAGTTTGGTTGAATATCACAGAAGAAGGTTGGCGCACAGTTCAGTCTCTCTTTATCTTTAAATTTGCTCTAAACCTGGACAGTGTTCATCCAGAGATTAAAATGGTGTTACGTTCACGAGTTTGAACCAAAGTTATTTTGAGTCTGTACCTCAAAGCACGCTTAGGTTAAAGGGTTAAAACATCTAATGAAATTATGACTGAACTGAACATTGCCTGCCCTTATCGCCAAAAACTCTCGAATATATTTTCTAACTAGCATAGGTAAACGCCCCATTAATGCCCATAAACGGGCATGAGACTGCAGAGCCCTGTGCACACACAAAAATCACAGGAAGTGAAAAGAACATTTCAGAAGCCAGGAATGATTGAACGGAAATCTAAAGACTCAAACTGTAAAAAAGGTTGTTATATTTCTATTGTCAGCAGTGGGCGTAAAGCAGCACACATACACAAAACACTACATGCAATACAGTAACATATTCAGTGAAAGCTGTATCGGGAGAAGGTTGCCTAATTAGGGTTAGGGTTAGGTGGGTAGGTAAGGGAAGGTGCACAGAGCTATCTGAGCTGAATATTCTGTGTTCTCCTCTTCAACCATAATTTGTTAGGCACTTTGAAACAAATTGTGATTTGTGAATATGGGCTTTTCAAAAAAGAATGGATTGATTGATTGACATACAGCTCCTCTGGATAATTTCAGGAGATTATCCAGAGATACTAGTGCATGTATGACAGCAGCTTCAGAGAAGCACGCCCATACATTGGTATAAAGCTCAGGATCTTGCTTCTAACTTTGGCATCAATATTCTAAACACTTAACAGTTAAGACAGCATGTGGTTTGCTCATGTGCTTCACTTTCTCTGAGCACTATCCAGTGTCCATTAGTGATTAACTATGGTGGTGGTCAGTGCAATGTTTTCTCCCCTTGTAAACCCCTCCAGCGGCACCTTAGCCCTCTCAATAATTAATGCCAGGGATGCTCTGTGCTTTACAGGAGGCCACGGCCGTGTTTTATCACTGTAGCACATCATTCTCATTAGGCCAAGATTCGATCAAGACTCACTGTAGATAAAGACACACCGAGAGACACAGTGAGATGGATGGAAGACATGAGAGGGAGAGGTGAAGGAGTGCAAATGTACATGTATCTTTTTCTTCCTTACATAAATGGCAAGAAAAAGTATTCACCATTTAGAGAAAATACTCTCTGCTTCACTCTTTACACCGCCATGCTCTTGCTGACCCATTAGTAGGCCAGTCTCCTTTCTCACCTTTTCTCTCTCTCTCTCTCTCTAAAGCCTTGTCCCTGTTGCTCGCTGGAATTTACTGCATGCAAATAGGCGTCAGTGCGCGTGTGAGAGAGGAGGCGTTTGTGAGAAGGTTGTGTGATAAGATATACATATTTAATGAGATGGAATGAGATGTGGGTGAGGACAAGGTCAGGGGTGACACACACACACACATACGCATGTTACACACGTCTCTCATACGCATGTTAACATATGCACAAAGTGAAGACCCACACACACACGTAGACCCTCGAAGGAGAGCGTGTGAAGCATGGTCTCATTAGGCAGGCTGGATGGGATTAACAATAGCCGTGACATTTGGTGGCTTGTAAGCGACCAGTCTATAAAAACAGAGCAACGGGGAAAGGTGTGTGTGTGAGTGTGTGTGGGTCTTCACTTTGTGTGTGTGTGTGTTAGGTATAAATGTTTCTCCGTTTTCTTTTTTTTCAAGCTCACACACAGACACACACTTGTGCACGTACACCTGGCAACAGACGTGCTTGATAGGAGAACCTTATTATTTGTCTCCGGGGTATTTTAGCGACTCTAGTTTTCCGCTGAAGTCAAAGTGATTATGTGATCCGACTTTTATTACACAGGTTTGTCCTAATACAAAGCTCCCCCAAAGGATTCTGGGTGAACATGAGCGTATGTGCACCTACCCTACCTCTGTCATTTCCTTACTTTGAGTCTGACATTCTTTTTTTTTCTCCCTTTTTTTCCCTGCTTGCTTGCTGCCTACCTACCGCCAACAAACACATGCAAACCCCATACGAACGCACAAACACACTGCGACATATTCTAACGCATACACACACAGACTTTTCCATTTTACTGTCCTGAGAAAGGTTGGCAGAAGAGGCTCGGCATGTGGTGGCTGCCAAGTAAGTCAATATAAAGGAATATTCTAGTTAACGAGTTGCATTAATAAGCCTCTCACACGGTGCCTACACGACGTGCATGTATGTTGGAGAGAGAAAAGCCAGAAGGAAACTCAAAATCACTCTTGTCTTTCCACTAACTTCTCTTCCTCGTGCTTTTTGACACTCTGCCCTCTTTCAGATACAGAAAAAGAGGCTGAACTTATCCTTTTTATTCTTCAGACAGCTAAAGCATGTTTAGATTCTACTGTTAAATCAAACCCATTTATCTAACTTTCTCCTTATTAAACCAGTTTGAGCTGTGCAATTTGTTAGCCCTGCTGTATTACCCAGTGACTGACATGTAGTATCTCTTATGTTGGAATGACGCCTTGATGGATGATTCAACAGCCAGTTTTGATACAACTATTGACTAGAGCTAATTTCTGTTTAAATCCACTGAACTCATACGAGCCTATAAAAATATTTTAATAGAGGTTTGTGCTGTTTGCAACAAACTTCTACAGGAGAGTTGTGAGGGTGTAATAATGGAAAAGCTCAAGCTAAGGCTGTTGGGATTGTGGGAAAAAAACAGTGTGTGTTTTGGTTGAGAGAGAAACTTGTGTCTTAAATCAGATACTTCAGTTGGTACACAGTTCTCACCTGTGTGATGCCAATCAAACACAACCGCACCTACAAGTATTCACAATTACTACATGTGACCACAATTGTCAACCATCAAAATATCAGCCAGCTGTGTTGCTCTCTTATTTAGGTGTGCCCAATGTCATGTGACATTGAAATTACACCACTATTCCGAGTGACATTATAAACTCTATTCTCATTTAGACATGTTTATGGGGTTTATTGGGTTTTCGTGTTAACATGGTAGATGTTAGCATTCATCTCGTGCTTAAATTCTAATATTATATATCCGGACCCAGAGTGCAACTTTATTAGACCCATGTTGTACAATTATAGAACGACTGAACTTGTAACAACGTTGTCATTGAGCCCAACAATATGCCTAAGGTATGGTTTAGGTTGAACATTTATAACACTTGGTATGGAGACAGATGATGATAGTGGTTGAAACAATGGCAGGCAAAACATATTCCAAACCTAATGTCTTGCATTAAAGTTGCCCTAGCTTCAAGACTCAAAAACCATTCAAGATGTTTGATTAATATTGTACAAGAGCAAGAGTAGATATTTTTCCACATTGCTTTGTGTGATATTGGCGCTGCCGATTGCAGTCATCCAAAACTCTAAATAACATATCTGTATACCCATAATACTCTCAGTCAGGTAACACTGCTACAGAGAGGCAGTACTGTGCCGGTGTGGAGTGCATTCATTACAGAGGTAATTCTAAAAAACAGTGCAGATAGAGAAAGACCAGCACCTATTGTGTCTGATTGAGTTTCATTCCCTTGACTTCTCCTCTTGTCTTTCCTCCTATGCACTCTCTTCGTCCATTTCCCCTTTTCCTACCTTCCCCACACCATTTCACACCATCTCCTCTTCTATCATACTATCCTCTCTTTTCACCATCTCACCTCCTTTTCCCTCTCCTCTTCTCTTTCCACATCTCTCCCTCTGTCACGGCCAAGATGATTATGACTAGTGAGCATAATGCATAGCCATGAATAGGACTGTCCGGCTGATTGTGATGTATAGTTTTTCATTATCGCTCCCCAGCCCCCGTCATTAGGCACAGGGTGGATGGGTGGAGTTGGGTAATAGTGAGGGGGGGTGAATGGTGGTAGTGGCGGTGGGGTATCTATTTATCCGCTAATTTGTAAGAAAAAACCCTCCCCCTCTCTGTACGGTGGCAATCAGGGGACAAGGTAATCGTCTGCACGTGCAAGAGGCCCTGTCGGCCAGCACCTGATGAAGAGCTATGTGGTGTCAGGCTATTGTGTGGAAGGGAGAAACAGAAACGGGTGCAGGAGAGGAAGAGAGAGTGTGTGTGGTATCCATCTTGTTTTATATAAATAAGTAGGAAAAGCTGCCAGGGTGTTAAGGTAATTCCACTTGTTTCCAATGAGTCATTTTCTTGATAGCAGTCCACCTTGTTCCAGCGGCAAAGAGAGTTGTTTTAGCTGCACTGAGGACAAATCCAACTGAGTGCAAATGACTGAATACAAACAAAGTAACTTCATTGATGTAAAGATCACTTACATTTAATTTCTCGTGACACTTTGTGAGGAGAAACAACTGCTTGTTAGTTTGCATTCGATAAGTGTCAGTTTTGAAGTAATACCTATTTGCCACAGAGTTAGATGAGAGAACACAGGTACAAATCGGGCTGTTTTTGCAATGATTTAAGTATTCCAAGTCTTTGTCAGCGCTGCAATTTGCTGGCGTCCTGTCCGCCTCTTGTACAATGTCAGCTGGGATTGGCTCCTGACCAATCACAATCCTTAAAGGGTAAGCAGTCTATATAAAGGATGGACGGATCTTCATCATGGTTGCAAACTTCAGTTTGGGCAGGAGTTCGGTGAGGGGAGGCCTAACATTAGTATTAGCTAACTGCTAGTTCAGACACGACTTGTGTTCCCTTTGTTACATACAGAAGATACATCACAATCTCTGCACTGTCAACAATTTACTGTCATATATTTGAGAGCGTTAGGCCGGCTGTGTTGTGCTTAGTCGCCATGCAAAGGCTTAACCCACCATAGAGATACTCCTCTGTAATTAACACACAATAGGACAATTTTGTTCTAATTTGACTTTCAATAATACAAAAAATTTGTTATTTTGTCGAAAACTGATTGAGGAACAGCTGATAACAGTTAATTAGTGAGAGGATATTGCTGGTCAATGGGAAACACCAGGCACAGATGTATAAGTGGTATTCACTTTCACATAAAGCTTCTTGAAAGAGAAAATTTGCAAACTTCTCAGAATGTCACATTAATCCTTTAGAACCATGTAGATACCATCTGTATGAACCATCGTGGTTTAGTCTTATTTATCAGCTAATTCCAACAGAATACATTTCTTGATTTAAAATATTTCAAGGATAAGAAATTATCTCCATAGTCAGTGTGAGAGCAATGAACTGTAAAACCTTTAAGACCAAATGAAATGGCTCTTTAAATGGGCTGGGATGGGATGTATTTTAGAAAGCATGCACTAAGCCAGCTGGCTCCTCCCAATCTTATTTCGTCTCATAATTAATAACAATTTTTCGTAAATGGCAAATGCTAGAGAGAGGTGTTAGACAGCTGCCTCCTGTACCTCTGATGTCTATGTACACACACACTAACACACACTTTTCTGGTTGTCAAGGAGTGGAATAAGTTGCAGAAAGGGGAGACACATTTTAATATAGGTCTCAACAAAGGTGGAGACAAGGACAGGTTTAGCTAATAAGGATTTAGAGGCGAGGATTCATGTTTGTTATATTGAGCACATACCGAATTCACAAATACATATACAGGCACAAAGACAAAAAAAGGAAAGGCAATGATCAAAAGTGTCAGTGACTGACATTTACGTCAGAGTGGTACTTAAAAAGTTTGGCTGTTGACAAAGATTCAAACAAACAGAGCTGCGCAGTATTTTCACTGTAGTTCAAATCAAATTGTATTAAATACACAAAATCATAATTTATTATTTTTGACGTCATTTCAGCCTTTCTCGGCCTTGATCAGCTGGATCAGTGTAATTTAGAATCTCTAACTGATACTAATAGTCACCATTTTACAATGTTGCCACTGAGTCAATTCCAGTGTTTCTCTCAGAGTCCCTCGGCCTCATTGTTCTGTCTGGAAAGCTGCTTGTGTAGTCGTCACTCCTCCACACAGCTGTGTCCTGGTCAGTCTGTGTCAGTAGTCATCAGCCGAGTGTCTGTAACAAGCAAGATTGTGTTGTTTTGCATGGAAGGGAAGTTTGATAGCGTGATACGGGGACAGACGGTCACAGCTGTGTGTGATCTGGACACAAACACTGCAGGAGGCACGGCAAAGGAAGCACATGGTTCTCTCTCTCACACACACACACACACACACACACACACAAACACACAGAAAACAAGCAGGATGTCAACATGTTGTCATTAGTTGGCAACTGACTACACCAACATTCTCAGATGTGGTGTTAGAAGTTGTTGCTTTTATCAACTTTAAGTTCCACTCTTGTTTCAGACTTATATAAACATGTAGCTGGTCTTTTCATGCAGGGCCACTAACAGCTCAGACACACTGACATACTGAATACTGTACATATGGTGTTTCTCTTCCTGTGCAGATCAGAAAGGTCCTGTCATCACAGCACAGTTATTTTAGTGGCATCCTTTCACAGTCAGTTGATTAGGACCACTGAGGGTACAGTCAATATCGGTTTCTCGGCAGGGCAGGGAGGCAGTAAACTACGAAGCAGTTTGAAGGATCTCTATGAACCCGTTCAGACCTGGTATTAACATCCGTCCTAAGTGATCCAATTACAAGAGTTCAGTGCTGAGTACAGATCTGAACACACCATCCTGAGTTTCTTTCACTCAGGCCCCCATAGACTTAGCTGTTTGAACGCAAAAGTTGTCTGAGCAAGAAAGCACCACCTACACAGTTGATATCTCAGAATCACACCAATTTCTAAATGAATCAAACATAAATTACACTTCTCAAGGCCCACCCTTGGATTGGTTTGTGGCCACCATCCCTCTATCTACACTGACCACATAATGACTTAAATTGGTCAAATCTTTCTTCATATTCTCACACATTAATCCATTCGTTCACCTCGTCCTGATGCCGACACACAGACCCACACAAAAATTGCCATCTGACACATGATGAACATATGTATTTGTAAGTAGGGCTTGGAAGAGAGATCCAATCACACCGTTTACAGGAGACACATTTAGGATACATTTTTAACAAGGTGTGAAATCACAAACTTTAACGCTGATCACTTGTGTTCAGATCTTATAGGACGGATGTTAATGATTGCCACTCAAACTGTTTCACATATAGCATATGAAGCTTCTGCTAATGCTAAATAAGTGGGAATAAGTGGCCTTGCTGCTTTGCACATTAGATTGTAAGCACTGACCTATTATTAGGATACAATGTGTAATAAAACACCAGCTTTGCTCAGAAAATGTTGCCCTACACTGCTGGAATGGCCGAGGCGGCGCTCAGGAATCTATTAGCCTCCGTGTAAATGGCTTGTTGCTTTTACACACACCCTCGCTCTGGAGCGCTGCCACTCGCTTTGTAATTAGTGCTGCATTTCTGCCAAGGCACCGCTGGCTCACCCCATGCATGCACTCCCTCATACAAACACCCGCACTCAACAATTAGTGTGTTTTAACTGATAATGAAATTATGTAAATGGACGGGGAGTCCAGGAGACGCTTGCTTATTCAATTCAAACAGGTCCCGGCACCATTACCATATTTTGAAACATCTGACTTAATTAGGAGGATGAGGAGGGTCGCTGGACCCGGGGAGAGAGACAAAGACTTTTAACGGCATCCATTCGCCTCATAAAGAGGTTATTAAGAGTCGAGGCTGAAGATGGCCACTAATGATGTGTTGGGGAAATTAGGCCGATCAAACATTAAAAGCCGAGGCCCCCTCCTGTGGGCAGAGAAGCAGCCAAATGGGTCAATTAGAGAGGTATTATTTCTCTCTTTCTCGCTCCCTCACTCCCTCACTCAAGAAACCGAAAACAAGTGAAAGCTGATCTGCATAAAGTGTTTATCAAGACAGACACGTCCACTTAGGGGTGATCACGCCGAAATACCTCACCCAGCTCGATGCAAACAAGGGGGGTAGGGGACAAAGTTGGGGGGGTACGTGCTTCTCTGAATGAGTGTGGTTTGTCTTAATTAACAGGGTAATTTTGTCTTTGAATGGTGCTCTTGTGTCTTTGAACGTGTTCTTGTGTGTATGTGTGGTTTTTGGCCCTAAGCAGACACCATATCTGCATTTGCTTACTGTAGGTGAGATAAAGAATATTTATGTGTGAGTTCACATGCAGCAGGATGTGAAGGTAAGGGCAGAGAAAGAGAGAAACAGAGACTATTAACTGTCCGCAGTCAAGAGCTAATTCAGTATTAACTGCATAATATCCTGGTCATAAATTAGAATAACCAAATTAACGTGCAAAGCACTTGAAATTGCCTAAAATAAAGTGCAGGCATACATCATGGAGGAGGAGGAGAGTAATTTTATTGGCAAAGGGTCTCCCCACTTTAGATTGTCATTTTATCCCTTTGCCGCCAAGTTTTTACCTCACCTCAGAGTGGCATATTCTCAATAAATTGATACCACACAAATGGATTTGAATCTTAACTCAGGCAAGAGATAAATTCTTCAAGCTGGTGCTTTGTTGTGGGTTAAATCCACTTTAGATTTGCACTTAACTTCTGTCTCCCTGCTTGTCTTGGCTTCTGTTTTTTTCTTGTCTCTGCTTTCCTTCGAGAGCCAAGAGGATAGGGAGAGTGCGAGGGGTTGGGCGGCATGCGAGGAAGGAAGTGTAATTCTTGCAGAGGGTTTGAAATAAATTAGCTCCCAGCCATTCGGGGTTAGGCTAACATATTAGAATTTTCCATCTGCTTGCTCTAAATCATCTGCGAGTCCGCTCAGCGCAAAGGGCAGACTGCTCATCTCTCAAATCGGAGGACAGATTGCATTACTGAGCAATATACCTTTATTTTCCCCATTTAATCCCAGGCGCGGGGCCGGTCCGTGCACGACTAGAGATAATAAGACAGAGAGGCATGTATGTGCACAATTAAACCCAAAGAAACACACGCAAGCCATGTAGACATTATTAAACAGCATGTTCCAGGAGCGGGGAGATGAATGAAAAAGCACACACAGAGGAATACACCCACACCGCCATCAGGTGTCATTTTTAATCAGCTGATAACGTCTCTCTGTGTTTACTCACTGTTCTGTGTAACAGAGAGTGGTGTCGAAACAGTCTTGACGGATCTGAAACACTTAGTGAAAACCAGCCAGACACCACACACACACACACACACACACACACGTGCGTACGTCACTCTTTTCTCCTCAAGTAGTTGGTGTCTTGCCCGTCTCTCCCCGTGCATCAGTAATCAGCCTTGATGCTCGCTGCTGTTGTGGCCATTGATTTTTCTGTTCCACATGTGGGTGAAAATTGCACTTTAAGTTACCCTGAGTGTTAAATTAATAATGAAACCGCAAGGGTGCCCTCTCCTGACTTTCAATTAACACCATCAGGATTAGAGGGGCTGGATGGAGGGATGGGAGAGAGCGATAGAGAGAGAGAGAAAAAGAGAGAAAGAGAAGAACTATCCATGACACTGACGCACAAGATCTGGGTTTCGATCGTTTCTGTGTCCTTTCCTCATGGGGGTGTAAAAAAACTGGGGGGACTCCTCTGAAGCGCGGTACTCCCTCTTTATAGAAGTAAACTATAATCTTGGATAAACAAGTAGTTATTCCTGCTGCCAAGAGTGAAAAACAATGCAAACAAAGAAGGGGGATCCGATCAGGATTTTTTGGGTCGATCACGATCACTGTTCCTCTGAGGTAGTATCTGACGATAAAGGAGCCAATCACAGGGTCTATGGCTTTGTTCACGCCTGATTAACATGCGGCTTATGATCAGATTTCTTCTCCCCGCTCTATATGCAAATAAACACTAAAGGGCTGAATCCTACTCAGAATTGTGTCTGTTCCATTATCCCTGTCAAGTTGTGCCTTTTTTTTCACACCAAACTCCTGTATCGACCGGTGTCTGTGTCATGTTTCACCTGCTCTGTCAGCAGCTGCAGGGTGATGCTGCTGAAACTATATGAGCAGGACACACACTTTAACTTCCTCTGACTGTGTGGAAGTCTCATGTTTTTTACATCGCAGATAGATGACAAAGAAAAGCATTAATACCAGAGAAAGGAGAAATGTGCGTCCTGTTCACACTGCGCAGCGTCCGTCCTGCTGGGCTGTGACAGGTTCACACACAGGAGTCCCACACAACGTTAGAAGAGGTTATACAACCCGATCAGCCAGGGCACTAGTGATATAATCCCCTGCTCTGTATACAAATAAAACACCTAGATCACGCGGTTTGCAAAGATGAAATGTGTTAAAAAGAAGAAAAAGACGAAATGCGTCGCATTTTAACACTACTGAGTCAACACACGCTGACAAATGTTTTTACACAAAGAAAGAAATAACTTCATGGATAACGTTTGTCGTATTTACAAGAAGGCTCAAATAATTTAGAATGAGTTGTAGACAGCGTTAAATAAAGTATATAGAATTTCTCTTCACTCAACAACTCTCAAAATTGAACAACTGCTGTTTAAACAAGATCACAAACACGTAATTTTTTATGACATAGAAGCAAATGATGATCAGACACCTAGGACAACTGTCAGACCAACAAGCCCAGGATGCAGCCAATGTCATGTTTAATCGATAATGTTCATCTGCAGCTCTTAACAGAGGTGAGAACAGAAGCAAGATGCCTCACTCGTTAGCTATTTCAAGCTCCGGGAGAACATTGAAAAAGTATTCATCAAATAAGAGTGAGCCCTCTCAATTACTGTTGAGAGTTGCACTTCATGAGTAACAGCTGTTTGTTTGTATGATCGGCTCCTGTGATCTGCAATTATAGAGATCGCCAATCAAACTAATTAGAGGGAATATCGGCTGATAAATCGAGCACCCTTACAAACCACAAAAGAGATCAAAAGCATTTATATGGAGAATATTTGGGGAACAGCGTGAGTGCTGAGGACAGTTACAGAAGAGTGAAGTGAGAGGAGATGGGAAACTACTTTCCCCGAATGAAGAGACGTGACATACTTGAGGTTTCAGTCACTTGTGTTACATTCCCCTACATTACAGAAATGTCACCTGAAGCAAACTTGCTTTTATTTTAGGCTTAAGAACAAGGAGTCTCCACTGCGGCCAGCTTACACACCAAGACAGAGGAACACAGGTGCCTGCTGGCAGCTTGTCCTGTTTGACACACACACACACACATATATACAGTATACGCACACACACACACACACACACCCACACATTTCCTTCAGACCCTGCCTTCCCGTCTCTCTGTCAAGGGAAGCACCTGCCTGATCGAGCTCTATTTAAGGAAAGTGGGAATATCCAGGAGCCTGTTGAGCCAGCATATCAGTGTGAGTGTGTGTGTGTGTGTGTTATGACAGTGTATCTTTTTTGGGGTAACAATACTGTAAGCATAATAGATGACTCAGCCAGTCCGCCTGCCGACTGTTGCTCAGCCAATCAACACACACGTCACATATGCTTCATGCTCAGGTATGATGTCATAACGGTTTACTTTGTATCTTGAGCAGCAGAACCTGAACTCGGCCCCCTATGAGGTTACTGCCTTATTTCTGTCCGTGATTGAGATTGTGTTTTGTTGAGCATCTCATTCCCACTGGGTCACAGTGTATTCAGTCAGTCTCATGGTGCTGCAGGATGTTGAAAACTGCACATCAGTATGTGATCCAGATTCACAACACAAGAAAGAATTACATGTTTACTTGTAGGCTGGTATGAGGATGAAAATGTGTAATATGGGGCAATCGTTAAACAGTTCTGAAGCATCTGTTGGATTCACCTACTCAACCGGGATAACCCCCCGGGGGGGTCCATAAGGTCATGGGGGGGGGTCATAGAGGGGGGGGGGTTCGCTAAGGTCATGCCTTAGCGAATATTCAATTAATTGTTCAATAATGTTATGAATATTCGAACATGGAAACTCCTGTAAAGTCCCATCCCTACTTCCAATAATGAGCACAAAATGTTTTTGTGAAGGTCTTAATGCTTCCATTGATCAAGAGAGCAGCAGGGCCCATAACTAGCAAAAGAAAATTCAGAGCAGCGCTCTCAGCTCATACAGAGTCTTATATGCTTAGTGCAAACTAAGTGATTGGTCACTTTTCACTATAGTTAAAAAATTTAGATTTTGTAAACAACTTACAAAAAACAAGTAAACATGTGGGTCACACCCTCTGACACATTCAAGTGCTAAACTGTAAGACAAAATAAAATGTAAAAAACTAAACCACTTTAATATTATACTGGTTTACCTCCCAGAGATTTTTTTGAGGTATATCAGCTTACGACGGCATTCATCATAAAGCGCAGTTTGAGAAAAGTACTTTCTGCCAGGGAGCTCGTACCTGGAGTCTAACACTTTGATCAGTTTAGCATCGCTGAGGGGCTCCCGTCAGCGATGCTAACGTGAGCCCCTCAGCGATGCTAACGGGAGCCCGTCAGGACGGAGTCAAGACGGATTCCCGTCCTTTTTCCAACTTCGTTCTCTCTTTTTCTCTCTCTCGCAACTGCACCTACTCTCACGATGGGAAGTGGGCGTGTCGTGTCCTACCTGCAGACGGCAGCCGGCAGACTCCGACACTGTTGTTGCGCTTACTTTTGCCACGTGAGATCGAATACATGTCACAACGAGATTATCGAGATCGATTCAACATTTTATCGTGATCCCGAATCGAGATCGAAAAATCGCCCAGCCCTACTTGATCAATATTTAAAAAAATAAGCCAACCTTTCTCTGCTGGATGATTCGTCTCAGAGGGGTCAAGCGATTCTCAAATTTTACCAAATCACCACATTACAAAGAAAGTTTAATGTCTAGCTATAGTAATATGATCATCAAAAAGTATTTTTGTTTTTGTTTGTATTTCATGTTTATTGGTATTAATTTGGTTTAGTCTACCAAAGTAAAGGCAGGAAAACACACCACACACTTTTTACACACTACCACTCCTTCATTTATTCAGGTGCTTCCTTCATTTCCTTTATTTTGCAAGTTTACCTGCGCGTGGTGATGTTTTCAGGAAGTGTTGACTGTGATACTGCAGGTGTGTACACACGCACACACGCACACACACACACGTGTCAGTGTCATTCTTTAGTTAAGGACAGCACAATATGGTCTCAGACCTCTGTCTGTCTATAACGCCTTCCCCTTCCTACTGTGACATGCACACACAGACACACACAGACACAAACATAGTCCCAGGTGCTGTGTGTGTCTGTTGTTGTTCTCTTGATGTACTCCACAGTCCAGTGTGCTCAGATCATCCTGGCTAATAACTTCCTGCTTCCTGTTTCTGACTCTGCTACTTCCTGCCCACGGAGACACACACATCCAGGCCCAGCAAACAACACTGACATGTCACCATAAACCTTCAGCCTTTCCTTTCTCTCTTTCATATCCGCATAGAACGCACGTCCTTGTGTTGTAATTTAATTATGTAGAGTAAAAGATCCTGAAAGTCCATTGAACAGAGGAGGTCACATCCCATGAGTCTGAGCTGTTTACTTTAAGAGTAGCAGAAGGTAAACAAACTAGGTCACTCTTTATTAAACACATCTTAACATCAACAACAACACGTATAACGCCCTATCTACAATGTTAAAGAAGTGAAAGAAACTCCTGGATCTGCCCCCTCAATTGAATCGGATCCAAAAGTTTCTTCTTTGGCCCACTCAAAGCACTTTGAAGGACCTCTCAGCCACAGCCATCCCTCACTCCCTTACACACCTGCAGTAGCACTGCAGACACTAGAGTTGCAATTGAAAAAAAATAGACCTTAATTAAATGCTTCTTTCCCTATTTGCTATGATATAAAAGCATTAACCCTATGGCCATTCAAATATATTATACATCAATACTATACTCCATCCTTCCACCAAATTTCCCTGAAATCGATTCAGTAGTTTCTGCATAATCCTGCTGAGAGTCAGACAAACAGCAATGAAATCCTAAACTCCTTGGTGGAGGTAATAATTAGCTAACATTATAAACAGAGTTGTAAGATCTATAGTGGAGTTAGAAATGCTAACCATGTAACCCTGTCCCGTTGTGTCTGAGGCGGTGGTCTAGTGGCAGAAACTTGGACTATGGGCAGAGAAGGTCTCTGGTTCGTCTCTGGTTCGATTCCACGGAAAGACAACAAAAAGACGAACCTGGATTGATCTGCCCAAAAATCCAAGAGTCTCTCTAGACCCTGTCTAGTGCCCCTGAGCAAGGCACCTTACTCCTCCAACATCTGCTCCCCGAGCGCTGTACATAGTCGCTCACTGCTCTGTGTGTCCCGCACACAGATGGGTCAAAAGCAGAGATTACATTTCCCTACCTGCATGAGTGTGCGTTTGCATGTCTGTGCATGTGTGTGGGATAAATAAAATGCATCTGCATCTACTTAATTTATAATACCACTTTGAACCTCAGGAGGCAGTAATGAGTCACTGTAAAATCCAGTGTAAACTCAGCACAACACAGACTTTAAGTTAGTTTTTGATGTTCCACAAACCCACTGATCCGACAGTCACGGTTCAAAGTGAGGAGGGAGCATGATTATTTTCTCCCTGCTCTACCATCCAGGTGCCTGAAGCCACGGGAAGTTTACAAAATCTGTGTCCCCATCCCCTTCACCTCTCCCACTCTCACCACTAAGCTCTCTGCCACCTCCTCCTCCTCTTCATCATCCCCACCCATCCTCCCTCTCCTATGTTTTACTCACCTTCTCTTGTCCTTTGGCCCTCCTCTCTCTTATTTCCTCCCGGTCTCCATCCACTGCTTGTCCTATTTTATCAGCACAATTCAACTCACTCAGCTCAATGTAGTCATAGGAAATAACAGGACGGTGAGTGACTGTCAGCTTCCTGTTTGACACATACAGTGTTCTGATGCTGGTCAAGGTGAACCCTGTAAACATGGGCAGACGCAGCAGGACACGAACATCAGGGGTCAACCATCGGTTCACTGGGGCTACGCACCACATCCCGTGAGTTCATTCGACAATGACGCGGGTTCGTAATCAAACTGAGGCGATCAACCGTCTGTCATTTCCTCCTGCTGTCAGTTGTTTTCCTGTCTCCTTTCCCTATGGTATGTTAGACAATGAATTAGAAATGTGATTTCGCTCATTTCTCATAAACTCACTCACTTTTAGCAGGTTAGACAGAAGGCAACAAAGAAGGAAGGAGTTGGTCACTGATACACTGCATATTATACTATGCAATTGAAAGGGGGAAACACTGTTAATACCATCAGTGATTTAGGAGGTAATGTGTTCACTGCATGTTCTGACTCTCCTGTCAACGCCTGGGTGCTCTCACAACATGCACTAATGAGTGAGTGACATCTGCTGGGGGCCTGTGTGACAGAGCGCTGTCACCCTGCCTGACGCTGGGAGAACACGTCTGTTCAGCCGTCCATCCTCCTGCGACTGCAGCAGGCAGCGTGATCTATTTTAAAGAGGGTCATTTTTATGCTGAGGAGATTTAATAAATAAATGAATAAATGCATCGGAAAAAAGAAGATCATAAAATTTATGATAAGAGAAATTTCCTTGACTTTTGTTTGGTTTACTAATTTCCCAAACTGTCTGTCTTACTGTCTGTCTGTGGAACGTTGACATGCGATTCATCTAATCTGCGTGACACTTGGCAGGTGTATTTTAAATGGCAGAGGTAAGTGCTGTGCATTTTTGGTACGATTTGTAAAAAAAAGGATTAAACAGGTGACCAGTGTTATGTAGCAGTCAGTGGGTTGTGGGACAGTGTGCCTGCAGTCTGAGGACCTTGTTGAACATGTCTTCTTCTACTCACTCTGATAAACTACAGCGGTGGTCGGTAAAAGCCGTGGGTCAAAATCACCACAAGATCATTTTGATGATTGGATTATTTTGATCTCACAGACACAGACAGACTGATTCACGACTGCATATTTCTTTAACCGCAACAACATCCACAAGATCCCTTCCTGTTTGGCCATTTGTCTTCAAAGTAAAAACATAAAGTTGATTTTGCTACTGCAATCCTTTATACTGAGCGGAATTACAGAGCTATTTTTCTATAAAGCTGTGAACCTGGTTCTTAAGATTGTGTCGGTTGCTTTACAGACCTCTGAACTAGCCGACATGTGATGTAGGAAAAAAACAGGTTTATAACTATGAACACAAAGTTTTCTTAATTCACTCTGCACAATAGACTGTCTATAAAAAGCTCTGCACACAACGTCCTGCACACAAACAATAAAAAGTGACAGTTTATTGTAGAACTATTTGAGGAGTAGTAGCTAATGACATGAGCATAGAGCAAGAGAGCAGAACATTCCAAACAGGCAGGTTAATAACAGGCACTGCCATACTTGTTTCTAATTGGTGAGACAGTAGGAGTTCCTTACAGCTTGCTCTGTATATTACTGACACCTGGTGTGAGACATCTCCTTCACCCACCTCACTCATAAAGCTGCAGAGCTTCTGCTTGCATCAGCACTCAACCTCATAACAATTTGTGAGCAGTGGATTATGAGCTTCTTCTGCATAGTAAGACTCCCAGCGGTGTCCTGACACCAGACATCCCCTCGTTCTCGCCAATTGATTGGCGACACAAACCCCCACATAGTGAAAGTTTTGATAAGTTACTGTAAAATTGTACAAATTTCCAGTGCTTTATGCCTCACCGTGTGTCCCTCGGAAATAAATGGTTTCCAGGGGAGACATCTCTGTCTTTCCAGACAGCGTGCCGCGAGTAGAGATTCAAAATGACATGAAAGACAGCACCTAAAGAGTTTGAGCTCTCCTCTGAGAAGATCATTCATGACTCTTTTTCACACTGATTCTACAACATATTTCTTTTGTATCTTCCACCATAACTGGACAGAATTCAACCTCTTAAAGAGGTGAAGCTCACCCTTCTCTAGTTTTTGATTAAATCCATTCATTTGAATCAATCCATCCATCAGTTTTGAAGCTGTCCACTGCTTTTACTTTTACTATCCTTTTTAAACACTTACTTTCAAGGTGACCACAGAATTATCTATACAGCAACAATGCAGCTCTTATGTCTTCTGCTAAAGTTTCATTGAGTAAGACACTAAATTCCTCTACAGCTAACCCTGACCCGGGATCACACTAAGGAGGAGAGGATAATTTAGCGACTGAGATCAGTAAAAAAATCACATAAGGATTGATACATAGAAAGCAGCTGAACTCTGCAGTGTTATTATAATTCTGTAATTCAAATACAGTTTCTGCTGCTAGGCTCTCATCCCATTCTTTAAATTACACACAGTGCAAAGCTCTGTTAAACGTCACCATGATGGAGAGCTGTGGGGAGGATGAGAGACGGTGGTGAGATGGGGAAAAGGGTTTGGAGAGGAGAGACAGATGGGGACGAGAAAAGAGGAACAATTTAAGGTAGCAGGAATAATGTATGATATCAATGAACAGTTTGAGCTTCTAAATTACAGCACGAGTAACTTTTTTTGTTCTCAACAGGCCCATGTGCACAGGTTGCGAGTGGAGGCTACTCCCTGATGCAAACACCTGTAGCTGATCCAGAGTTTACACAGACAAGCTAAAGTCTATGATCCAAACGTGACAGAAAATATCAACACCTGTAGATAGGAGGTACAACACACAGCAACAAAACACAACCAGTTAAACTGACCCCAACACGTGGAGCAGCAACAGAAATAAAATACAATATCCCCATGTTGAGCTTGATAAAATGTTAAACGAAGCAGTTTTCAGTTCAATAACATAGTAACATATTTATCTATATAAAATACGGTGGCTCACCATAACACACCCTGCCTGTCTATATGTACTTACTCTGCTTGAAGAACTTAACAGGATATAATCAGACAGACAGAGTTTAAACTATGGTTAAGTTCTCCTATTCATAATTTATCCTCTGACTATTTAACAGGGATCAACCCGTGGTCCCAGTATCCTGTGATGAATCATTTCACTTTATTTCATCAAAATGTATTAATGTATATATAACTCTCACCCATTCTTAACAGCCAGATCTGAGTGATGGAAATACAGGTAGCTAATGGTGGAAACAGGTGAATGTTGAGACTGATAACTGGAGACCTACCTGTCCTCCTCCTGGAGGGAAGATGATGAAGGTGGCTCAGTGAAGATGATGAAGATGAGGGTGGCTCAGCAGAACAGGTGAGGGTCTCAGTGAAGATGATGAAGATGAGGGTGGCTCAGTAGAACAGGTGAGGGTCTCAGTGTAGATGATGAAGATTAGGGTGGCTCAGTGGATCAAGTTAGGCTCTCAGTGAAGATGATGAAGAAGAGGGTCTCAGTGAAGATGATGAAGATTAGGGTGGCTCAGTAGAACAGGTGAGGGTCTCAGTGAAGATGATGAAGATGAGGGTGGCTCAGTAGAAAAGGTGAGGGTCTCAGTGTAGATGATGAAGATGAGGTTGGCTCAGTACAACCGGTGAGGGTCTCAGTGAAGATGATGAAGATGAGGGTGGCTCAGTAGAACAGGTGAGGGTCTCAGTGAAGATGATGAAGATGAGGGTGGCTCAGTAGAACAGGTGAGGGTCTCAGTGAAGATGATGAAGATGAGGGTGGCTCAGTAGAACAGGTGAGGGTCTCAGTGAAGATGATGAAGATGAGGGTGGCTCAGTAGAACAGGTGAGAGTCTCAGTGAAGATGATGAAGATGAGGGTGGGTCAGTAGAATAGGTGAGGGTCTCAGGTCTGTTTCTCTGCTTCATGATGACGTTCAGCTCAACTCACGTGATCAGCTGCTCTCGCGTTACCTTCCTCCTGCTCCGCGCCGTTAGCATCCTTCTCTCAGGCTCTTTGCTAATTCTGCTAACAGCTTGTACCAAGTTGACTTCATGAAATAAAGTTACGTTTTTCTGGATTCCAGTTCTTTTGGCATCATTACAAATCTTCTTCTTTCTCTTCGCTGCTCCAGAGTTAGTTTTCCGGAGCATCTCTCTCTTTCTCTCCCTCTCTGCAGGTGTGTCGTTCAGCTTGTACAGTCACCACGTGACCTGCTTTGTCATCAAACAGTCATACACACGAAACAACCATTCTTTTTTAGCGTGTTAAAAATAATACAGCTCATATTAGTTCATTTTTCAACACTTATTCGTAGTTATTTTATTTCAAAAAATAAATAAAAGTTAGGTCAGGACGAAGCTATAGTTGAGGGCATGGGGTTTGGCCGCCCCCTAGAGGTCGGAGGTCCACAAGTGACCCTGTGGAAAATCCGGGCTTGATTCTCAAATACTCAAAAAACTAAGAAAAAGGATTAAACTCTGCACTGATCAAAGTCATGAATTAGTGTTCAGATCAATTTAACATGTATTTATATTCATTGGTCAATAAAAATTCATGTAATTTAACTGAAAGGACTCTGCTGGTGGTTTCACATGATATTACATCATTTCCATATCATATCATAGTTTATCACTGATTCCTTACCCATCATGCAGTCACTCATATATGTATATGTCACAGTATGACAAATAAACCATCTTAATATATGGCATATGTCCCATTTATACATTTTATAAATAAAATGTTCTGATGCAGAGTTTGAAAGTTGTTTTGATGTTGTTCCTTTTTGTTTTTATATAAATAACATAAGTTTGACACAAGATGATGCACAAAACAACATTTTGACTATAGTCTGAAAAAAACTAATGTTTCAGGCTGATGTTTCAGGCTAACCTAATGTTTCAGGCTGACACCAATATTGATAATTGGCAATAAAAAAAATATATGTCTGTCAATTTTTTATGTGTCAGTTTTAGTTAATCAATGTAAACAAATACGATGAAGAACCACTTTTGTACAGATCCTCTGAATTTTTCTTTGAAACATTTTTTAAATCACTGCCAGTTATTCATTTGTTCGTTTATTTCCTGGTTTTTGTGCTCTGTCTATATTTGTCCTTGTTTGGTTTCCTGCTCCTGACTTGGTGCATTCCTGGCAGGATATGACCCCTGGTTTCGTGGTCGGTCGCCTGTATACCCGAGTGTCATCTTTCAATCAAAACCACAAGTCACAATACCAGCCGACCCAACCTTTATTTATCTATAGCAATAACTTGCAGATGCTAATTTTGAAGCATAAATTCTGAGATTCACCATTTGCAAGCTATTTACCCAGTTAACCTGAGAAACAAGGACTAAGAACAGAGGCAAGAAAACACAACTGTCATGAACAAGATGTTCTGAATCTATCATATTCTATCTCAAAAATATGGTCTCTGGTAGCCTGGTTTTAAATTTTGGATGTCAGAGCATCCTTGAATGCACCATCTGGAGACTTCATTTAATTATTGAAAGTGCCTCACCACACAATGATGAAGTAATGGTCACGGCTCTGGATTATCTCATCATCAAGATTTTCCTATACAAAATCTGAAAAAATTTATTTGGCCACTGTGGAAATTGATTGAATCTGTATGCAATGCTTTGGAAAATATGCACAATGCTTAATTAGTTGTTAGGTTAATGGTCACAATAATCTGCTCAATACATAAACAACTAACTTTTAACCCTGGTTGGAAAAACACCAACATGTAGGTTTTCATGCAGCAGCTCAAATAAGTTTGCCTGAGACTCAGCTGACTCAATTCCTAAAATGCAAAACAGGCCAGAGACTGAGATAGAAAATGAGCAGGGCTGGAGGTGAGGTGATTGGGGAGGGCTTGTTTTGCTTCCCCCGGTCCTCCCTCCTGACATACACGCTGAACACAAATATCATTCATTAACAGTAATGTGCCATCTTAACGCTGATGGATGGGGCACAGGCCCACACACACACCCACACACACACATACACCGAGCTACAAAACACACAGAGACAATTTAAAGACGGACCTGCTGGGAAGCTGGGATGGCTGACTATCAGTCACACACACACACACACACATGCATTTACACGCATGCACACAGTCGTACACTCGGAAGCCTGGAGCTCAGGTGTCAGGCCTGCACGCTGCAAATGAAGACATTTCCCACAGCTGGCAACCTTTGATGGCTCTATGATTCCTCTGCCGCTCACTAGCACTCCTCAGAGGAAACGAGATGAGAAAGAGAGGAAAGAGTGACCAGCACAGGCAGAGAGAAACAGAGACTCGGGAACCCAAAGAAAGAGAGTTTTTAAGCCTCAAGTAAGGTGAAATGAAATGCCCTAGCTGTCTGGATCTGTATTCACACTAATAACTCAATATTGCTTTATTTTTTAGACAGTATTTCAGCTGCCATGTTTAAACAAAGCAGCTTCATTGAGAATTTCAAACATTTTACACACATATGCTGAAAATCAATTCATGTGTAGAAGGTTTTGGTTTGTCTACGAAGGCTTCTATAGAATGAGAATACCCTGCATGATGAGCCAAAATGGAATGGTCTGGTCCATGGAGGTTTTTCTTTTTGTGCACCAGCTTGTTCCAGTCTAAGCATCGTTAGCTATTTGACCGGCTTTCACTAACATACTGTCGCTAGCTGGTCAGCATCATCACCAACGCACAATGAACCCTGGGATTAGTTTGCCAAAACAGCATTAACCTCTTAGATCCTTCGTTGCTCGGGGATGGAAGGATATATATTATGGCTGCATTCGAAGGAGCCTTGGAATACGGACAGTCCAGTTGACCCAATCGGTTTCCAAATGCAGGCCCCGAAGGAAGTGGCCCCTCAGGGAAGTGATGTCAAAACATCCCAGTTCCGATCCTGAAAATAGCAAAAGAAACAAAATAGATCAAATATTGCAAATTACTAACACAGACATAACACAGAACATAATCTAGCAGTTGTGTTTTTTAGCGGCCTTCTTTGAACATCAATTTCCAAAAGACCAAGACCTTCGTAAACAGATTATCCAGATATGTCTGTGTGAGAAGTTGCAAGACAATACAATCAATAGGAGAAGCCAGTGGCACGAGTGTTGTTTTCATTTATTACAACCAAGGGAGGGACTGGGACCTAAAGCTAACACTTTAAATTGAACTAGAAAAGCCCACAGCTAATCCTTTACACTGAGGGGGATGTCGCAGGGTTTCACAAGAGAACATTGCACTTAAAAAAAAAGTTGAACACCGACAATTGTGCAGAAGAGTTCAAAGTTTCTGCCATTTAATCAAAACAAAATGAGCAGGACGTGCAACAATGGCTCCCAAATAGAAGTCTCATGAATGCTGAATGGAGTTAAATGGAGCGGTGCAGGGGTTGTCAAGAGAATTACTTCATATTATTATTTAGACAAATGACAACCAAGGACTCATCCTGTTCTACTAGTAGAAGCAAAGGTATCGTAGAGAGCACTGTCACACATGTATAGGCTGCTCTACTTCTTTTAAAACTTAATTCAGTACAGGAATACTATAGTGCAGTGCCTGTTCTTAACTTGCTTGTTCTCTTTTCCTGCTTCAGTAGTATTCCTCCTCAAACAGTTCTACAATAAACTGTCAGTTTTTATTGTTTGTGTGCATGACGTTGTGTGCAGAGCTTTTTATAAACATGTATGATGCAGAGTGAAGTGATACAACTTTGTGTTCATCCTACCTGGTTTATCTGCAGTGAAGATATTAAGATTTTTACCCATGCTTTGACCCAGTTGATGACCACTGTTGTAGTTTATCTGAGGACGAAGACACACTCACACTGACGGCTAGAAAGCACTTGTGGCTTTTTAATAAGTTTTTATATATAATATTTAACACATTGAGAGTCCAAAACACTTGCCACTGCACTTTCTCTAAAAATGTGTAATACAAATGCCAAGTGTGAAGGCGATTACATGATAGAGTAATGCATTCCAATAACAGACAGACCAGCAGACGTTTGTGGAATTCTTCTTAAAATCAAACAATATATCATATGCATGATATGCACATAAAATTGAGGCTACAACTTCTGAATTATTCAGACACTAAGAACGTATCATTAAAGGGATACAACAAATTTTCACTGAAACATAATCCCTTATTAAAATACTTGTTACTCATCATACAACACAAGTCTAAACCAAAACAGGCTGACAAACAGAACCTCTGCACAGGCGACAAACTAACACAAACAACACTCTGCCAAGTAGGCGAGTTGACAGCACCTTGTTAGAGTAAAAATAAGGAATTCTGAATTATGTGAGGACAAGTCCCATCCATGGTGCTGAGTGTCTGTGTACACACCTCACCGTGACAAACTTTACTTCTGACTGCAAAACACATACAGACACATTCAGGCAAACAAGGTACATTTCACTCATTACAAGCAGCACAGCCACTGTGAGCAGTGCCTGCAGAGAGTCGTGCACACCCCACGTGTTTGTTTCAACATTTGAAGCTCTCCGTCCTTTAGGGCAGTGAAGAAGAAATCATTTCTCACTAGATTAGAGGCGCCAAAGACAAGTCCATCTCAGGTGAGTGTCCACAGGGTGTCCCGACTCCATCCTCTGTTCCTCGCCTCAGTTTCCTTTCCCCGTCACTAAAGAAAAGTTGATTACTCTGGGTTCCCTGGTGTGATTTCAGCAGCTTCCCTTCATTTTCCAGAGACATCTGACCGTTTCACTTCTGCATGTGTAGGCAGTCATCCCACCTTTTACTCCTCCCAGTGACTGACATTTACCAGAGTTGGCCGCCGAGAGACAAGGCTTATTTGAGGAAAGTCAATCAAAACTGGGAGAAAGATAAAAAAAACAATTCAATTTGAGATTCCATAGAAAATGTGTTATTTTATTTTATTAAGTAGAATTGGTAGCTTGCATGACAAGAGTAGAGTTTTTTTCATAATTTAGTTTAATGGGTTAGCTGTTTATTTCATCTGGAGGGTACGACAGTGGTTGGACTGTTCTTTGACATTAGATTTAGTTTGTGATCATTCAAATCATTATTATTATATATCATACATCATGTTGCAATTACAAATCTTTATGGTGGATCTAAAGTTGCATTGAATGTGATTGGTTGTTGATTTCAACTACCAAATCAAATACAAATACAAATACATTGCTATTAACTATAGACACGTATCGCTTCAATGGTCTACTGATACACAGTATCCTTAACCCTCTGTGATCCGCTCTGCAAAAAACTCTGAAAACCATCTTGAGTCAGCTTTGTCCAGTAACTTCAAGTCGTGAACATTGGAATCTTTCCCATTTCTGCCATTCCTCCTTTTTTAACCGGTGAAGAAACAGTTCATGGAAAGAAACCCTAGCACCATAAGTAACAATAACAACAAATACTGAGTTAAAACACAAGCTACTAGAAACCCAAACAATGGTCTCAGTTGTTTTTGTCTCAGTTGGTCCCAATTAGCAACTTGACAATGACATATTACGACACATATATTTGAAATACCTCATTAATATATAGTCTGTATATTATACAACGAAGTCTGTCTTTTCAATCTCATGTGAGTGCAAAATAAATAAAATAATGAATAAATAAATTATCATTTGCCTGCCTTTGCCAAGGATATGCCAATGAGGTTACCGGTCAGTTCTCCCAGTTTGCCTAATACATTTTCTCAATTTGATCCCTGATCCAACATCCCATCACCTGCTGGCTATTCTCATGATAATATTAAGAGATGAGAGAGGGGGGGGTGGGGGGGGTTGGAGAGAGAGAGAGAGAGAGAGAGAGAGAGAGAGAGAGAGAGAGAGAGAGAGAGAGAGAGAGAGAGAGAGAGAGAGAGAGAGAGAGAGAGAGAGATTCAAATTATGGTATTAGAGGTGAGGAATGGTTAGAGAGATGGCTGCTGTCACCGTTATGCGTCCATGACACCTCAATGTGCGATAGTCATTTGTGTGCGTGTGTGTGTGTGTGTGTGTGTGTGGCAATATGAGAATTGATGCTGGGCGCTGACCTTCTCTGCCCCTCTCATTTCCATTCAGCCATTTTAGTTCTTTTCGGAGTCGACGGAGCCATTGTGGCTCAACCGGGGAGCAGTTTGTCCTCATTAGAACTGTTCTGAATGAAACTTGAGAACAAAGCATGGTGGGTAAAACATTTTGATTCAACTGAGAAGAGAAGAGAAGAGAAGAGAAGAGAAGAGAAGAGAAGAGAAGAGAAGAGAAGAGAAGAGAAGAGAGAACAGAAGAGATTTTTCTTGTCATTTATCAACTTACAGTTTATTAGTGTTTACGTTTTTAATAACCACCCCATATGACAAATTAAAAATGTAACAAGGTTGTGATTTATGATGAGTAGAAAATAGATAAATCATCGTCTTATTTCCAAGTGCTTCTTACTTTGTAAAATACTAAAGATGTGACACGAGCATCTGTTTATATGTAAAGCATCAGTAGACTGTGATATGTGAGATACAGTGAGCATTATCATACGGAGCAAATGTCTTGATATATAAGTGCACGCTGCCACACTGGCATTATGGTTATGGATTAGGCACATTCCATAAGTGCGGGATTGTGCTGTGAGCGAGGCAGAGATGTATCGTCCATATAAAAACTGCTTCTGTGATGTAGTTAATCATTAATTCAGCTAGCTTCTTCATTCCTTTAACACCCAACACTTATGCAGGACCATATTTTTCCAGGCAAAATGTTTCAAGAGCCACTTCCTCCTCAGCATGTGCTTGCACCATCTATTTTTTCTCATCGCCATTTTCATTTTCTAGTTTGGTTTGCTCGTCTTTGTGAAGGGATTTGATTTTACTCCATGTCCTTTCTGCAGAGCCTTTCTCTTCTTTTAGCCATCACCGGCTTTTGTCTCTCCATCGTTTCTGACCTGCTTCATTGACAGAGAGGCAACAATCAGGCTTTTTACTGGAAGCAGTCGTGTAGAATGAGGAACCGCTTCCTCATTACACCCGTCAAAGGTTGTTATACAGTGTTGGAGGAAAAAAACACAACCGAACACACTGGCACGGTGTAGAGGCTGGAGACAAATGGTGACAGATTTGTCCAGTGAGTCCAGTCTGTGTCAACTGCAACCATTGGTGAGGGGTATTCAATGTGTGCGTGTGTGTGTGTGTGTGTGTGTGTGTGGTGTGTGTGTGTGTGTTTTTGCTACTCAAAATGTCAAATAAAAAGTGAAATTGTTCAGCTGTTTACATTGTCATTATTATATTATGTAACAGTTGCTGTCAGTGCGAGGCTATAACCTATAACCAGTGCTGCATATATAACTTCAATCAACATTTTCTTCATGAAATACACAAACCACCTACACTCCCTCTGAGATAATCAAGTTTTGGATTAGTCTTGTAAAAACAGATATAAGTGTATTCCTGATATTCAACATAAATCTGTCCTGACATGAAGAAGATGGCCCTTGTTGGTGGTACACAAACCTAAATTGCAAAAGTTTTCTGACAAAAATAACTGTGACATGAAACCAAAATTCAAGCCGAAAGACAATCAGTTGGCTCTATGCAGTTGAGAGACATTGCCATTAACCACAGAGACATATCTCTTTAATGGTCTGCTGATGGAGAAGAGTTTGTTGTGTGACCAAGATGAGATTTCATTTTCTCCTTTACTGCTAATTCAATGCTTATTCAAGCCCTGTGGTCTATAAAAAGATTGTAAAAACCATGTGTGAAAAACAGAAAGCAGATCCGCCTGTGGGGTTACATCTTTGAAAATCTTTTTTTTTACAAGATTTACAAACTTTAAATCTGCTACAGATTAATATTTTGGATCTGTTTGTTATGTGAAAGGAATCATCACATTATTATCAGTTATTACAATGATTCATCACTTCTTACAGCGTATTTACTGTTTATGTCTTGTGGTTAAGATGAAATAGACAAAAAGAAAAACAAAACAAAACAAGATAAACCCTGTATATAGAGCTACCTGTCAGGGAATAACGGGAAAGAGAAAAGCTAGCAACAATCTGGTGAACGTGTAGAGGAGCATTTAGCAGCTAAATATTTCTCTCAGCGGGTGGTGGAGACCAAAGTTAAAGCCAAAAGAGAAATAATAATGGAGATCTGTCTTCATTTTTTTCAATTTTGTAAATAAGCAACTACCGAGTAAACTTTAAGGGGATGACGTGTCTTAGTTGTGTCCAAAGCTTGATCTTTTACACCAAAGTCTCCCAAAATGGTAATTTTTAATTAAATTTTCAGAACTATAGCAACTAAATATGCAGGATGTAAACACTAGATATCAACAGTGGGGATATGACAGGAACCAAATGAGAGAGAGAGATGCAACTAAATGAAATCAATCAGCAGTCATTAGAGGGTAATGTCTGCAGCAGGCTGAGCTCGGAGCCCTTCTCCACTGTACTGACATCATCCTCAGATCACTGAAGGATCCACCTCATTTCACCATGGTTTCCACTCACTAACACTACCTGCAATATTCTGAAAAGGTGAAAACGACATTTAAAACCAGGGGGAAATGATACGCAGTGATTGCCATGTCCCCCTGCTCACCACATTATTTAGTCCTCCTGCTTTGTCCTGGCTTCACCTCCCTGCAGGCTAAACACACTCACACACTCCTATCCCCTGCATTGCAATTTATGAAAATCATCTTTGTAATATTCAGCCAGAGCTTGTCTTCCAGCTGCATATATATTTATATCTAACAACCTTATTAAATCAGTTCAAAGTGGGATGATCCCATGATTACATTGAAGTGGGGAGAAGGGAAGGGGAGGGGGGAAAAAGGCGAAAGGGGGGACAGGGAAGAAAAATCAATGCCGCCCGGTAATTGCATATTACAGCGTTATTTTGCGCATTGATATTGATAATACGTATGTTTACATTTGCTGTGATTAAAATCAATGCTGTAAAGTGAGTTATGACAGCACGGCCTGATGGGACGGCTTTATGGCTGAGAGGGACTAATGAGGTGGTTGATGGGAAGGAAGGATTTCCTCCATCCATCTCTCCGCTGGATACTTCCTGTGAGGGACCGATGCACGCTGACTGTCGCCTGGAAAACGCCGCACAGGACCCGTTTTTAATCTCAACCTTTTTTCCCTCAAAATGTTTCAAAGATCCTGTCAGGAGGGGAAACACTGTCTCACTCATGTTCACTGGTTTAAGCAGGCGACTGAAAACAGCAGCTAATGTTTTATTTTAAGATCCATAGTACCCATTTAAAGGGGCAATTTACCAAAAAGAGTCCAAGGGGATTGTCTGACATTTTCATATGTATCAGCTCACAGCAAGAAGGTCCCCGGTTCGAATCCTGTTTCGGCCAAGGTCTTTCTGTGTGGAGTTTGTATGTTCTCATTGTGTCTGTGTGGATTTTCTTTGGGTACCCTCACTTCCACTCGCAGTCCAAAGACAAGCAGACTGGGGTTAGGTTAATTGGAGTCTCTAAAGGCCCTTCTCCATTGGTCAAAAACCCCACTATCATCTGACTTTTGTGTTCAACGGGAATGGATTCAATCAGCATTCACTCCCGAAGCAAAGGACTCTGCAGTAGACACTGGTTTAATCAGCTTCGTCTTGCACATACCGCCTAATTTCGGTGTAACAGAGGTATGGATTCACCGTACGTGTGATTGTGAATGGTTTTTATTCTCTGTATTTTGGCATGGCAATTCACTGGTGACCTGTTCAGGGTGTACCCCACCTCTCGCCCAATATCAGCTGGGATTAGTTCTAGCTCCCCCAATGACCATCAAAGGATAAGCGGTATAGATAATGGCTGGATGGATGGATGAATGGATGGATGGATGGATGATTGCAAAAACCTGCACTAAAGGGTTCAACTGAGATAAAACAGTACAAACCCTCCCTATTATTTTTAGTCTTTCTGGATACATGTGGCAGGCATGTATGGAAATCTTGCCCTAAACCTGTATTTACATTTTCACGATGGAGTTCCCTCCCCCTCTCTTTATCTCTCCCCTCCCTCTAACCAGCTAATGTCACTCTACCCTTAGCTTGAGCCTGGTACGCTTGCTAACGCTGTTATAAATTTTACTCTGGCTGCTAAAGTGGGCCTATGGTTCTTGGCATCAGGTGCCTCCACTAAGTGTGTAACTCCTTCATTGTGTAAATGCTTTAGAAGGGTGTTTTTGAAACAAGAGCCAGTGGTGGGAAGCGCAGCACAACAAATGCACAGCGCGTGGCGTGCTCGCTTCGAACAAACACACACGGACCGACATGAGTGGATGTGTGTACAGTAACCGCAGCTTCTTTGGAAACCACAGAAAGCCATCTGTGATGACAGAGTCCTGTAAGTGCTATCAGATATACACACCGTAAGTACATTTATGCCCCGGCTGTGTTTTCACTGGTCTCTTTCAATCGCTTTAACACACACAAATCAGGTTAAATTATTTATTTCCTGAAGTCAATTCTCACTTTCAGCTGCTGTCGTTTATCCCAGAATTTGAGTAAAATGGGTTAAATTGATCACCAGTGAAAACAAAGCACATGAGGTCACTTATGGAGGAAGCTTCAGATAACAAGGTGTTAAAGCGTTATGTTTTCAGATGGGCCAGATGGTTGTTTAATGGCTCTGGGAACTCACTTCCGACTGATTGCATTTACAGACGCTTGTACAGGAACCTGCCACAAATATGGTTTCCACAAACAAGTCAAAACAGTCCACATATCAAAGTGCCACAGAGTGTGTGTGTGTGTGTGTGTGTGTGTGTGTGTGTGTGTGTGTGTGTTTGTAAATGATCAACGCATTTGTCCATTGACTGAGGTTTGGGGAGGAGGGAAGCACTTCCAGCCTCGGTGTTGCATAATAGGGACACAACCCCTGTCCATTAAGTCAAATTCATGGAAATTGCTTTCATCACAGATGTAGGAAAGGGGTGTGAGAGAGAGAGAGAGATAGAGAGAGAGAGACACAGAGAAGAGGAAAGAAGCAGTTATGAGATGAACAGAACAAGAGCCCAGGTGTACAGTAGAAGGGAAGCCGAGGTTGAGTCATCCGCCATCAGCCCCCACTTCCAGATTTCAGGTTTCAGGCCCCTGTGCGGCCGAGGCTCTAACTTTGATTAAAAGTTTCTGCAGGAGAGGTGACCCATCGGTGTCAGGGTGAGGCAGAGAGCCACGATGGAGTGATTAAAGGAAGGAAAGAATTTCATCTCAATATGTGTGTGTGTGTGTGTGTGTATGTGTGTTTGTGTGTATGTGTGTGTGTGTGTGTATACCTCCAGCTGCTACAGTGACAGTAGACCATTATTTGTTTGGACGACTGATACCATCGGAGTATTTATTCATTGATTATTAGAGACTTGTTTCACCTGTCATTTAAGATCCATTTCTCCTGCTTCGGTTTTCCTTTTAATTTCCTTTTCACTCTGGTTCCTCCATCTGTTTCCCTTTAAGAGCCCTCCAGGTTGACATTATCCAGCTGCACCTCCCTGGTGCACCTTTACTGTGAAACATCTGTAGGAGATGTTTATCAACAGCAGGTTGACATCAGAAAAGTAGAATCACCATTGTAACGTCTCAAAGGCTGCACAGAAAGCCAGGCTCATACAAACACAAGACCTCTGTCACAGATGATGTTATGATGTTATTCATGATGTTATGGTCGCACATTCTTCTCTCTGATCTGATCTCTTCATGTTTCAATGTACGTTTGATGCCGTTTGCTGTAAATTCAACCGTTTCTCTCTGTGCTTCATTGTTGTCTCGACTAATTCAGCATAATGAACATTTCCAGACCACTAAACTCATTAGCACAACATTGATCCTGCTGTGCTGTTTTTTTCTCATTGAAAAAAATCCCAAGACTTCATGCACAAACATTTCACATTAAATTCCTTCCTGACGGCACAATCCCTCATAAGAAGGGTTTTAATGGATCTGCAGGGAGAAATGTTTGACTAATAATTGATTAAAATAATAGATGCAATTGGAATTGTTATTTACTTGGACTTCAGAAACAACTGGCCTATATATTTTATTCCAGCTACTTGACTTGTCCATTGTTTGAATACTGTCCTATATTTGTATGATGAGTTGAACATTTTTAAATCTGACAAAAGCATACTATGATTCATCATTCTGAAGCCAAAACACATCTTTTCCAATTGTTACCCCTCTTTTTTCTTACAGCCCTGATGCACATCTAGGCTTGTCGGGATAAACTGAACATGTGTATATGTGTTTTCTTGTCCCCAACCCTATCAGCACTATCTTTGGTTGTAAATGTGTGTGTGTGTGTGTGTGGTTGGTTGTGTGTGTGTGTGTGAGGGGCTCAGCAGCGGGCCAGCAGATCGTTGCGGTGTGCAAGCCACAGGGACAGTGAAATATAGCCACAATTAGCCTCGGACACAGTTCAATGATGATAGAGAGGCTCGGCACCCCTTAGACCATGATTAAAAGGCCTGCCCGGCCCACCGCTGATAGAGACAACTGATCTCACATTATTAGTAGTACGATCACCACCGACCAGCAGCAGCAGCTTCATTCTGAGGCGATCTCTGACATTCACTACTGAAAATATTTAGTTCTTAATTATCCTGTTTGTTGTATTCTTTGTTCCTTTTTTATTCTATATATATGTTTGAACATAAAAAAAACACACTGCAAGCAAATACATTGTGTTTTTCATTGGACAATTTGAAGATTTTAAGTCTTCACAATCACACTCCACTTTGTCTATTTGTATTTGTAAATTACAATGTGCTTATCCTATCTTAAGTTTATTTCACAGCCTAATTTATAGAACATTTTATACCCCAAAACAGGGTGACATTTTTTTGGGGTTTGACTGCTGATTGTTATTTATGCAGCAATAAAAAGAGATACCCAAAATTCTCTCAGAAAAAAAACTTTAAAACACCAAAATGTCAAGAAACAAGTATTTTTGATACCTGTTCTGGATTCTCTTCACCCATATTTAGGAAGTATATTCTCCTTTGCATATTTAAACATGAATTTTCATAAAACTTGGAATACAAAAAACCACTGTCCTAATCAACTGGGGAATGCTTAATGTGATAAAAGTATACAACCCTTCCTGCTTTGTTTTCATTCCTCACTTCCTTCTTGTCAGTTGCCGTCCTGCTCGTAGATCAATGCAGAGACCTTCTTTATCTTTTACGCATCAGCAGTGCAGCGCCGTTCAGCCCTCCGCCCCATTTATTCCACAACTTTTTTTTTCTTTTACAACCCCACAATAATGCTGCTGCTCTGTCTCTATTCACTGTTCACGTCTAGTCTGCATGGGACAAAACTGCTCATCAGCAGGTATCACACCACACACACACACACACACACACACACACAATGCAGTATACATGAATGCATTGAATGGGCTATATACACATGCACATACACGACACACACACACACACACATGCCCACACACACGCACAGATAAGCGCAAACTAAAAGCACAAGTAAAAAACTCTCTCTTGCTCTCTTTCTTTATATCTCTCTCTCTCACTCACACACACACACACACACACACACACACACACACACACACACAGTTGTTGTGACCGTGGGGCAGATACACACCCACAGTCACAGCGCCCCCTTCTAAAACTGTGTCTGAGGAAAGTCACTCCTTAAAAAAAAAGAAAAAAAGGGGGATAAGTTGATAGATGGAGGGCTGGTAATGAAATGGAGACATCAAGGAGCATGAAGAGTAGAGGAGGGAGGGAGCATGGAAGCAGCTCGAAAGAGAGGCAGACAGAGCGAGAGAGAGAGAGAGAGAGAAAGGGAGAGAGAGAGAGGGGAATAAGAAGAATAGCCTTTCGCCTGTGTTCCATCAAGGGAGAAATTACACATTTGCTAAGGTTTTTTCTTAAGACGACGGCCCCCATAGATCAAACCGCTTGGATGTACCAGCCAATTTTCAACATGAAATATAGACACCAGAAATCTATTACACCTGTGTTCTCTCTCCCTTCTTTCATCTGCAGCTCTCTGTCGCTCGCTCTCACAAAGGTTGATGCATCTATATCACTGTCGCCTCTCCTCTCTGTGTCCGTACCTGTGTCTCTCTTCCCTCCTGCCTCCAGGCCATGGATCTCCCACTGTCTCCCTCTGACATGTACATTATGTTATCCACCAGTACATCTGCTCAACAAATGGGGAAGTCGATCATATTCAATAATTATCTGACCTTTCCCCTCTGTTGTATTTCTGTGGCCTCGTTTAGTGCTGCAACATTATGAAGACTGTAAAGTTGATATATTGTCTTTTTAAGTGCAAAAAATCTCAGACTAATACTAAACTATTTACAAGTATAAGGTTTATAGAACATTAAAAGACTTATGGGGCACAAGATAGGAAAACGTCTAACATATGAATTTTATTTATTCTGTTGAAAGTCACTGATAGAAATTGAGTAAAATGTGGAAACATCAGGATGATAAATAAACAGTTTGCCTGATATATTGCCAACAGTTGTAGAAATGCCAAACCAAAAAAGCTTCAACTTGATTCGAAAAAATTCAAGTTCATATACCCTGATCTGTCGTTATAATATTTTTTTACTTGCTCCACAACTTATACAAAAAATTTGTGAAGCAGCACTTTAATTTAACCCCATAAGTATTTATGAGTACATATATTCATATGTTCAAGGAAATCAAATTCTTATATTAAATCGTGGGTTTGACTTATTTGTCTTTTCGAAGATTATAGTACTCACATTTGGAAACTAAGTATTACAAAGCTATATTGATTAAGTATAAAGGAACTAGAAATGTAAGGATTGACGGTTGAGTTAACACATGTAGTTGGGCATGTAAAGTACTTAAAGATCATTAACAACATAAATGAGATGCGGCTGCACCGTCTGGTCACTGTGCCGAATTGAGTACGTAGCTCTAAACTGATGTGAAGATGCTGTAAACCATTATTGTTAATGGAGAGAAGTGAAATCAATTAAAAAAAATTGATAAACATCGATGTAGCATCTGTAGATGAGCCAACATGTCAAAGATATGGGAAAAAGGAATTACAAATTTGTGTATACTTAAACTTTTTAGATTTGCCCATGTTCCATTGGATAACAGGGTTTACAGTCACAATTATAAGGCTGATCTCACAGTTGCAGCCCTGCCAGTGTTTATGTCCTGCATCCTACAAGAAGGTGTGTTCCCTGGGCCTGGTTGGTGAACCTTGGCCTTTCAGAATGGAGGTAAGAGTGTGGTGAACATGGGGGTCTTGGGAGTGAGTGGAGATGATTCGAAGGGAGACATCTAAAGTCCTCGTTATAGAAAGTGTAGTACATGGATATGTACCAAAAAGAATATACTGCAAAGGTTTAGTCTGGATGGTCAGCCTTCATTGGTACACAAACACGCAGCATGTAGTGTACTTGGACACATGGTGCATTACAACCTCATGTTTAGTGCCAATAGACCACTACTCAGCTGCAGGAGTGCAGGGAAGGGTGTGATGGCCTACTTTTGAACACCTCACCTGTATAAATAAGGAAATTAGAGGTTAAAAAGGGGCTGATATCACACATCCATTGTTTTGAGGGATTGAATACTGTGGCGTCAGTGAGTTGTTACAGTTTGACCTGTTGAAGGATCATTACGGATTCTGCACCATGAACAAATAAAAGTAAAACAGCTGTCACCTGGACAAGAGGATGTGTTATGCCACTGCACATCCTGTACACACACACACACACACACAAACACACACACACACACACACATTTTATACAATATATACTGGGTTTCTGAATTCCATTAAAATGTCAGGATATTTGTTGGGTGATGTGTCAGAAGCCGAAATAAAACACTGAAACCGTTCAATCGTTCATAGAGATCCTGTTGTTTATGACCATGATAGTTATTTTATCTGCGATATCTAAGATGATTTTAAACATTTTGTAAAATATTGTTGTTTAACATTTTACATATTTAAAGCTGGACAAATATTTCTTATAAATGGTAACTTTGTGACAGAGGTCGCTCTGTAGGCTTCTGTTCAAGGGAAATTCCCCCCCCATTGTTCAGTCATTGTTTTGTTTCGCTGCTCTGACAAACTTGTCTCTAGCAACAACAAAAAAAGTGATCTGTCAGCTGGTGATTGTAACATAAGCAAGCTTTAGCTACAGAACCAGGGTTTGAGGTTGGAGGAGACCAAAATGGAGGTTAAAATTTAATTAAGTGAGTATTTAAGTCCAAAGAATGTTAATGTTGCTTTGGTTTCCTGGATGTGTTAATATGTGCTTACATTTAGACACCAACAAATTATAAGGTTGTTTTCACCTTTTTGTTTAACTATTAATGCAGTTTTAAATTCCAAAGTATGTTTTTTTCACTTGTCACTTTTACATTAAACACAGCTTCTTCCTCAACATCTCATCACAAGTTTGACACAATAATATATTACATTACATTATTACATTACATGTCATTTGGCCGACGCTTTTGTCCAAAGCGACTTACAATTAGTACACTCAACATTTATGAAGGCCATTGTAGGGGTTCAGTATCTTGCCAAGGACACTTCGGCATGCCAAGGACACTTCGGCATGCAGATGGGAGAGAGTGGGGTTTGAACCGGCAACCTTCTTGTTGGTTCAAACAAGCCTAGTGGTTAGAGTGGAGAACCACCACTCTAACTACTAGGAGAACCACCACTCTAACCACTAGGCCACGCCGCCACAATATACACACGCAGTTGACACTCCCTCCTCCCTTCATTACTCAACCCGTCGGCCTGATAGATGCCGCGATACAGGAGAAAGGCGGGTAAGTAGAGGGAGGATCTTCATGTAAAAATCACTTAGCTGCCATATTTTTTTCCTCGAGGACAAGATTAATTGTGTTATAACTTGTTTCGGGTTGGGGTGGAGGCTGTGTGGAGAACCCGAGCCCCTTCCTCCTTCCCCAACTCCCTCTGCTCTCCCCTCCTCTCGATGGCGAGCATCTCTTAATACATCCTGAGAAATTGAGGTTAAGAGGGGATATCCAGGAGGTTATCTGGCGTCGCGGCACTCGGCGTGGGGAGATTGATGGTCTTAAGAGCCGGGGTGCCGTGGTCATATTCATATGGTAATTCCTCCCTATTGTCCCCACGGAAACCAAGGCTTTCTTTAATCTGAGAGGGAGGCCTCTCTCTCCCTCGCTCTGTTGAAACGAAGCCCGGCGTCACTTTATCATCTCCACAGATGCTGATGATGACGACGGGTGGCCGGTGACGTCTGGATGGATGTATCACAATAACCAGTTTTTCCCCCCCCGTAAATTAAAAAGGAGAAGAGGTGGGAGCATTGTTGTTAGGATAATGTTGGTGGGTGATTTGGGGGGGGAGATAGTCAATACAACTATAGCTCTATAGTAGAAGATATTTTAATCCCAAATCCCTCCCAGAAAAATAACTGATAACCTCAATCAATTTGAGAATAGGAAGCATTCAGTCCAATTCCGAGATAGCAATACTGTGTGATAAAGGTATTCTGCTGTTACACTTGTAAATCCATCCATTCAAAGGTGCAGGATTGTATAAATGCCTCATACCTTCCTATTTTGCTATCTAGTATTTTTTGGAACATATCTTCCTTTCGATTGGCTTTGTTCAAAGTGAGCAAACACATTTTTGAAGAAGAGGAAAACAATGCATTGTGTTAAAGCTTAAATCTACAACTTTACACAGGTTTCTAGTCCCAGTATGAAAAATGAAATGTGGTTTTCGCTGCTTTCTGCTCATTCTGTCTATTTCCTGTCCGTGGAACACAAGGAAGCAAATGTAAATTTACCAACCATTTTCTCTGGAGGCACTGAGCAGCGTTTGAGCACAGATGTAGATATTGTGCAGTAAACCTGTCTGCCGTCGATCTATACACACACATGCTGAATCTATACACGCGGACTGCCATAATAAATGGCTTATCTATATACTTGGTGGATCTATATATCCAGTACATGGCTGATCGATAGTAATGAATCTGAGCTCAGTAGATAGACAACGAGATGTCTCCTCTGAGAGTCAGCTATATAGGGCCGACAAACACACACACACACATATTAAGTCTATACAAGATAAGTCTGTCCTTGCATTTTCAGCAGTTAATGTAACATTATAAATAATACACTTGAATACAAAATCACATACATCTTATGTTTTCCCTCTCATTTATTTTGTACATCCTGTGACATCCTCTTACATCACGGTCATGAAGGGGCTGTAACGGGTACAAACTAACGTGTTAGCAGACAGACAACCTACCAAATATTTGATATTTTATTTAAGAGGGCATCTGTGACTTTTTATTTTCATCCAATTAAAGTCACTTTTGGCAGCTCAGATTACACTGGATGTCATCATGTGGCAGGTCATATTCTAATTGGAGAGAACACTTACATATGAAAGTAAAATAGAGAAATATTTCTCCATATGCTGTGAAACTGACACAGAGATCTATTTCCACACTGTAGCTGATAACAAATATGTAAGATTGTTTATATGACTATTGAGTTCAAGTAAAAGCTGCGTTGCTACAGTCATGGGTGAAACAGGACAGGATGAAATACATACCAGGATATTGAGTTTAAAATCTTATCTAAACGCTGTACGGCACTTTAAGTACAATTTGAACAGTTAATCCATAATGACTACAGCACTATTTTGCCCATGTTATAATGTTATTGCCTGTGCATTGTCAATAAGCCTGTTTTGAGCAGTTTAATTATTTTCTTTAATTGTTGATACAAAATCACAATTATTCTGTATATGAGCTTCCCCCATTTATTTTTGTCTGGTTTCATTTTAATAAGTTACTTCTCCAATCACCTGGTCTACACAGGGATGTAACAATTCATTGCAGTGGTTTAACTGACAAAGCTCATAGCTGATGTTGGTTGAGATGAAGATTTTCATTTGGCCCTCCCAGCACACACTGGATACTCCAAACAAGTAGAAGCAGTAAAAGTATTTGTGATATTTCATCCAAGGATTGAATGCCATAATCTTGCTTATCTGGACCCCTGATGTTGGAAAAATTAATTCTTAAGACACCTTTGTAAATATGATTACACTAGTATCTAAATAAATGTGTTGAGTCAAGTTGGTTAGGGGTTTAGGGGATCCTTTTCAGCAAAGTAAATTCACTAGCTCTGTGCCTTTTGTAAACCTGCCTACTGGGAATGGACTGTTCTCTTGTCCAATGTTAATGCTCCGGCGCAAGTTGAGAATTATTCCTTACCACAAAGTTAAAACTAAAATTCTGGTCTGATTAAATTGCACAACAGTGAAGTTGAGACAGAAACAGAGTCGGAGGCCGAAGCCAACACTCAAACCACAGCTCTGATTAACTTTGGCTGCAGCGATTTTCTCACCACTGCTCTGATCAGTCTGTTCACCGGCCAACCATTGACTTCCTGTAGCCCACTGCTGGTGTGCGCACTTTCCTCATTCAACCCCTCACACACACACACGCACACACACACACACACACACACGCACACACACACACACACACACACACACACACACACACACACACACACACACACACACACACACACACTTCTCCTCTTCTTAATCAATACTCATATTAATCATCCAAAATATCTGTGTGACAAACCAATTATTAATCTGCACCGTCAAGTCCAATACAGTGAGATAATGAATTTAGTGGGAATGCTGTGGACTCCATCCGTTCATTAACTGCTGATGGCTGCTGTAATGACTGCTCAATGTCACCTGGATATTCTACCACTATTGATGAAGCGGAGCTGGTGGATGTGCACACTCACACACACACACACACACACACACACACACACACACACACACACACACACACACACACACTTACACATGCATACATATACAGTATATGCACAGTACTTAGGGAGGCATCTTTACATGATACAATTGCAGATGAACAAGTAGAGATGCATAGGTTAGATATCTGCCTCATCCACCAGAGGGTGTCATTGTTTTCTCGGCTCCCTCTTTCACCTTCACTCTTCTGCCCCTCCTTTCATTTCGTCCCCTTATCCTCAACTTTCAGTTCTCTTTCTTCCTCTCCCCCCTCCTCCTCCTCCTCCTCCTCCTCACCTCTCCTTCATATTGATGTCTTTGCTCCTCGCTCCAATAAGCGTCTAATCAACGGCAGAGGGGATCAGATCCGATCACAGCCGGATGATGGATCTGGGAATCATTTACTAGGACTGGCCCACTCTGCTAAACCACGGATACGAATCTTCAGGATGATAGCTTGATGAAATGATGAGCTTGGCGTTCCACACCATGACCTCTCAGTTTGCACTACATAAGAGCAGGAGAAACTAAAGGGATAGTTCACCCAAAAACAAAAATTCACTCATTATCTACTCACTGGTGGTGTGGTCGAAGTGCTTGAGTCCAGAAAAAACTTTTGGAGTTTCAGGGGTAAACAGCGTTGCAGCCTAATCCAATACAATTTAAGTAATTGGCGACCACTTCTTCAAATGTAAAAACAACAGCAAAAAATGTATGCCTCAATACTGATCCTGTGGTGTCACCCAAGTGTCCATTAGCCCGACATTTAAATAAAAAAATTGAATTCATACCATGTTTTTTGACAGCACTTTTTCTATGAGAACAGGGGGAAAAAAAGCAGCTTCTCTTCAAATGCTGCAATTTGATGACACAAATTGTTTCTATTGAGGAAAACTTTGTATTTACTGGGATTAGAATCATCCCTAAAGTAGAAATGTGACAAGTGACGGCTCATTTCCAGATGCACTGAATCTTGACTTTCTTCAGAATGGAGAAGCCAACACTCATCCCACACCTGGCAAGGACAGGTCAGATCCACTCTGTGTTGAGGTGACATCAGCAAAGTTCATCATCAGCCCTTCACTAACATCTTCAACTTCTCCCCAGTAGTTCCTGTCTGCCTGCTGTGTTTGGAGCTGCTTATTTGGAACCTGAAGCATTTCCAGTTCAGCTAATTCAGGCAGATCAAAACAGAGGCAAATGAAATGGTACCAAGTAGCAGCAGAGAAACCCCTATGTGGAGAGTGTATAGATCCTTATCTTCTTCTCTTATGCTCTATTCTATGGGCCTTGTCTTGTCAAAATGAACGTAGGTTCGTTAAATCTCCAGTGGTTTTCTGTATATGAGGTCAGCGTCAGAACTATGTCAGCTGTTTCCCCCCCTCCTGCCCGTCTCGATGCAGATCTCAGCTAATTGCCTGCTGGCTAGCTTTATATTTAGCATGCAGACATGAGAGTGGTATTGATCCCTGTTTGCAGAGAAGAATAAATATACAAGCATTTTACGGAGGATGTTTAAAGTCTTTAAGTGGGTATTAGAACGATAATTGTCCACCATCGACAACCAAAAACTCTAACCTTACAGGTGTCTCCTCAGTTTAATAAACTCTATTCAATAAAGTTATATCTGCATCTTTATCTGATTTTAATTTGAGATAACTTTAAACACTTTTCAGTGGGTCAGACTCCCATCGCAACGGCTTCAATGTTCATGATCCGTACACCCAAAACAATGATGAATCATGTCACACAGGCTAATGACTCTCATTAGAAATTGGTAGTTTAGTTCATTTGAGTTTTTTGTTGAATTCTTGTTGAAATAAAGAAGCACCTCATTATTGTGTCATATTTCCTAAAGCTTGTATTTATTAAACTGTTTTTTACATCATGTTTAAGCTCATTACCATCAGTAATTATGGAAAACGTCAACAGTTGCTCATTGCCCATGCCTAACATATCTTTTCCTATTTTCAGATCAGGGCTGCTGATATTTTATCTTGCAAAATTTGCATTATACAAATTTTTGAGCAATGCTTCATTTAATATGAGGCTCTGTGGCGCAATGGATAGCGCATTGGACTTCTAGCATCAACACTGAGGAAGTGATTCAAAGGTTGTGGGTTCGAGTCCCACCAGAGTCGATATCTTTTAGCATGAACATTTAAATAAGGCAAACATGTGACATATTATTCTTGAGCAAGATACTGAACGCTATAGTTAACTCTCATAGAAACAGTGCAGCCCATAGATGGACTGGTTGAATATGTGTGAATTAATCCAGTAGTCATCACACAAGCACCTCAGTATCTGTCATATTTTCTGAAGCTCGGATTTCTTACCCTGTTTTTTACATCATTTTTAAAACTCACTTTTAAGATTTTAATGTCATTACCATCTGTAGTTATGAAAAATCGCAACACTTGCTCATTAGTAGAAACTTGGACTATGGGCAGAAAAGGTCTCTGGTTCGACTCTGGTTCGACTCCACGGAGTGAAAACAAAAGACGAACCTGGATTGATTTGTCCAAAAATCCAAGAGGATTCTCCCTACCCTGTCTAGTGCCCCTGAGTAAGGCACCTTACTCTGCTCCCCGGGCGCTGTACATGGCTGCTCACTGCTCTGTGTGTTCTGTACCAGATGGGTTAAAAGCAGAGGCTAAATTTTCCTAAAACTGCATGAGTGTGTCTGTGCATGTCACACTCTGGCCAACGCGCCTCCGTGCGGGTCATTGTTCAGTGACTACTCCTGCCCTCCATGTTGTCTGATGCCAGCTCCTCTCTCCACTCCCAGCAGCCTCCACATTTGCATACAAATGAACATCTAAATGGGCTCAATAACATAATTGACTCACAATTAAAAAATTCTTGAGTTGGTCACTTTGCACCGGACGGACCATGTGCACAAAATGATTATCAAGGCACGCACGCACCCACACACACACACTCCGCCAGACACACACACACATACACACACAGAAGCAGAAAAAAATTGCTGCTATTTTGCATATTAATGAGAGTCATTAGCTGTCGCTTGGCAATGGCTGACAAGGGGACTTATTTATGTCGTGGCCCTCGATGCCTGACCAGGGGAAAGTGTCCAATTCAGCGACTAGTGCTAATTGTTCCTGAGCATGTTGTCCGGACGATCATCATCATCATCACGGGAAATTAGGCTCGCCTCAGAAAGACGACTTGGCTGACGTGGAGCATGGCCTATTATGATAACTCTGTGTAAAGCTTTTAACTTTTGCTGCACTACAAGAGCCAAGCTTTTAACATGGAGCCATTAAGGGCCTCTTATTTTGCTGTTTCACTTCGAGTAACAACTATTGGATTCCAAAAAGCTGCAGGATGAGCCAGAATAGCAAGTGACCCAAGATGCAGACCATTATGCTAATATTTTGATCAATGGAAGAGGAAGCTTTGTAGACGCTAGAATCTAAAGAAAAAGAGTTCTTTTCTGTACTTAAAACAGACCGAAGTCAGATAAATGTGTTCAGATTCATTCTGATAATATTATTGGATTATAACAGGATGCCACTACGCCCTTCACAGTGACTTACTGTCATACGTACCTTGACAAATGGTAAAACTATCTAAATTCTTACAGTTACATGTTAGTGAACATTGAACTAAACCTTTCTATTTCAAATGATAAAATCCCCCATGTAAAATGACACACAGCTAAAAATAACTTCCTGTCATCCGCCCAAATACCACGTTGGAAGAATATATGATGAGAACCTCAGAATATTTTTTTGATTATCGATGATGAGGGGTAAATATGAGGCTCTGTGGCGCAATGGACAGCGCATTGGACTTCTAGCATCAACACTGGGGAAGTGATTCAAAGGTTGTGGGTTCGAGTCCCACCAGAGTCGTCATTATGAATCATCAACATCTTGTCCTTGGGGAACATTCTGAACCATTTATAGGTCAGTTTAGCCTGCGTGAAACCATTGTCAGAACCAAAACAACAGTGTCACCTGTACATACAGTGCCATTCATCCCTGTTCACCACAAAGTACCATTGTTTCATAGATGCAGATGAATTTGAAAGTGAATTAATAAAAATTATCATTAGCTGCATGGTACTCAGACACTAAGTGAGCAAAGTTCTCGTTTTAAATGACCATTGTGACTGAGTACCTGTGCTCATCTGTGTTGTCTATTCCTCTAGAATATAGAGGCTCCTTCAGCGAAAAGGTCTCTCTCCCCCTCTCTTTCTCCATCTCTCTCAGCTGGAGTGCCAGGCAATCCAGCAGAGGAGGAGTGTGACAACAAAGAGGTGGGGGACAAGGAGGTATTAGTGCACACACACACATACATGCACACACACACACACACTGAGCAGTGTGCAGTAGTTATGGTCTCGACAGCTTTAGCACCCCCATATTGTAAACAGGGGGGTGGTGACCGCCTCCCTGTGCTTGTTAAGATCATCTCCGTCATTCAGCAGACGCAGCACTGTCAGCGCCTCGCTGTGCCCCAACACAATCAACATTAACCATGACACACACTCACACTTGCACAGACACACCGACTCTGTGCATTCATGAAAAAGAAACTGCACATACACCACATCCCCAGCCTCTCAGTAGCCAATTTGTGTACGTATGCTGCGACAAATTTGCACAAAATAAATACACAATTTTATATTTATATTGAGATAAAGATACTCGTGTATGCACATCAAACCTCTCTAGCTCCTCCACAAACACAAACAGACACACACACACAGCATATCCTGGCAGCGGCCGGTGCAATCAACATTATCCTTGTGAGCCCCTTAATGGGCAACTCGTAAAACAGACGACAACACTGCTACCAAAAATATCAAGAGACAAACTACCTGTGGTAACAAACACACACACACACACACTGAAGATACAAAGAAATGTATCTCAGCGATAAGAACAGTACACAAACAAATGTGAAATTGGTAGTTTAGTTCAGTTGAGCTTTTTGTTGATTTCTTCCTCCATCAGTTAAAATAAAGAAGCACCTCATTATTGTGTCATATTTCCTGAAGCTCGTATTTATTGCTCTGCTTTTTACATCATGGAAAACGTCAACAGTTGTTCATTACTCATGCCTAACATTACTTTTCAGATATTTTACCTTGCAAGATCTGCATTATGCAGGTTTTTGGACAGTGACTCACTGAATATGAGGCTCTGTGGCGCAATGGATAGCGCATTGGACTTCTAGGATCAGCACTGACGAAGTGATTCAAAGGTTGTGGGTTCGAGTCCCACCAGAGTCGATATTAGATTTAGTATGGAAATTTAAATTAAGCACACAGGTGACATATTGTTCTTGGGAAAGATACTGAACGCCATAGTTATCTCTCATAGAAACACTGCGAAGATACACTGTTTGAATGTGTGTGAATTAATCCAGTACTCTCAGGTGGTCGGCAAACAAGCACTTCAATGTTCTGTCATATTTCCTGAAGCTTGGATTTATTACCCTATCATATTTAAAACTAACATTTAAGATTTTCATGTCATTACCATTTGTAATTATGAAAAACGTAAACAATTAAGCATTATTCATGACTTACATTACTTTATGAATTATTAGCAATAGTAATTATATTACACGTTCCATTATTTTTCCATTACTGAGCCCAGTAAAGGTGCCAGGGTCACACACTCTCCGACCATTTCTCAACTTTAAAAGTCAGCTATAAGACAACGTGTGTAAATAAAGCAACATTTCAAGAAGATTCAAGTTAAAATGAACAAAAACAAAAGCCTGATTAGCTCTGACAAACAGGAATTCAAACAATAATGCAGACCGCCTCTTCATGTACTATGACAGCATCCAAAAGAGAAGAAAAGAACCAACAAGGACAGGAAATCAACACACACCACAAAGCAGGGATGCACTTCAAGGCTCAGTCGGGTAGAAGATCCTATCAGGTGAAGCTGGTGCCATGCCACGGGGTGTGTATATGTTTGTGTGTGTGAGTATGTGTGGTCACCGGGACATAAAAACAGGAGCACGGCACCCATGTCGGATATGCTGCCCTTTCTGTTAACGGCTCCAGAGGCCACAGAGGCTAACTGCCCTCACTGCCCCCACCTCCGCCAACCACACACATCCTCTCTTTCTCACATGCACACACACACACACACACACACTCAGACATGCATAGGGCTGCAGTCTGCTCAGCCACGGTCATCCTATGCGTCTCCAGCCAGCTCGTGGTGACGTTCCCGTCACAACTGCCAGTGCATTTGACCTTTCCCATCCAGGCCTAATCGGATTGTGTCCCTCTTTATGAAATCAGACGCTAAAGGTCAGCTGGCTGTTTAACATGGGGTGGAGGCCCAGAGCTATGGAATTTGCCTTGGCAGTAAATTACCTTTATTATGTTTGGTGCGTGTGATTCTATACCCTCCCAAAGGCCGCAGGGCGCTGGACATGGTGATACATGGAGATGGGCTACAAGGCCAGCACAAAGCACAAAGCAAGTCCTCCCTGTGTTGAAGGAAGACTGAGCTCAATATGTCTCAAAAACTGTTGCAGTGTAATGTGCACAACCATGTTTATTTTGTCCTAAAGATAACTAAAGATTGTTACCTTTGAAACAACTGTCTCATTAACGCAACCTTTTTAATGGGTTTTAAAGGAAAGGTGTGTTATTTGACCATGACAACAGTACATGCCATTTAGTAGCTGTTCTGGAGCTTTTGCTCACATAATGATCTTCCCTGACATATAGATAGATATATAGATCCTTTAATAGTCCCACAGTGGGGAAATTTGAGGGTTTACACATATATAATGTTTTGGTAATTGTAGAGGCTCAAATACACATTGTTTTTAGTCAATGTTGGCTTAATTACAAGTCAAATTTGATTGCAGGGGAAATCATAGACTGGGTCAACAAATCTGTACTTTAAGTTATTGTTTTGTAAACCAGTAAAGCCCTTTTTGGATTTTACCCTCTTTAGCATGCAATGATTTGTCTTTTAAGCTTCTTAGTTGATTGGGAAGAGTATTACTTGGTCTGTTGTTGGAGTAGAAGTATTCTTAATGTTTTACTAATGTTAATAACTGCAGAATTCCAAAGTGAGTACATAATGAACCTTGTAGCTACAATATGCAAGTTCTGCAAATCAATACAAGAGAAAAGGCTTGACAGAAAACCACTTTGCTTCTTCCATCACCTCCCTCTCACTGCTCTGTTACACTGGTTGTCACGTTTGCTGCCTCAGCTGATGCAGGAGGAACAAAAAACTTTCTTCCCTGTGAGTCCTCCAGTATTAGCCTGTGTAAGAGAAGTAAACCAGAAGTGTCTTAGTGTATACCCATCAGAACCACCCCACCGTCTCTTAGACACATCCACCTTCAACTACCCCTCTACAAAGATGAACTCTTCATCATCCTGGCCAATCTGTCTCTCCAACGGCTATTGACCGGCTTAAAAAACATCCTGTTGACCAACCACAGAGATGGTCCTTCAAAAACAACATGTTCATGGTAAGGAGTGTGTGTGAGAGACAGAAACAAGGACAGATCAGAGACAAGGGATGAAGATAAAGACACAGACAGACAGAATGACCTGAGATGAAGAAAACACATCATCCTGGATACTGGACGCTGTCTTTTTCTATTCTAGGGACTGATCTCTCTCGTCGCTCTCACACACAGACACACACACACACACACATATCATGACACGTTGCGCTGTCCATTTGAGGGATGCGTCTGTCAACCAGGAAGTCCTCGCTTGGTTGTCATGTAACCCTTTGATCCATCAAGCAAGCCACTTCCTGATCCCTCACCCCTTCATTCCTACTGATCATCACTCTCTTCACACTGGGTGGGTGCCTATGTGTGGGATACTGAACACATGTTTGTGTCACTAACTGACTAAAAGTCTGCTGTATCCGTGTTGACATCCGTCATGCTCCTGGCTACTGGCTACATGATGATCGAGATGAAACTGATACGGGCAGACAACAAAGACAAAACCTCTTCAAGGCCTTTTACCCACCGATCATGCAAGACGGCGGATAGCAATGGGGGTTACCAAAGATAAAAATATTTACCCTCACGTTCTGTCATTTATTAAATTGTGGCAGTAAAAATGTGTTTGTACTCATAATCTATTGGTTGTGTAAGTATGCATTAGATACAAATCTGTATGAAAGCAAGACAGAAAAAACAGAAAGAAAAGGTGAGCAGTGGATTCTAATAGAATCTTTAGTCATCTCTCACTAAAAGCCTCCTCCAGAAACAATTACAGATAACAAATGAACATTGCCTATTTCAAACAGAACATGCACCCATTCATAACCCCCTAAACCAATTGTAAAAATGGCCTCTTCTCCGGATGAGCTGCAAATGTTTTCAGACTAATACCACTTCCCTCATCAATCGGCTGCTAATGACTGCAAGGTTTCAGAGTTGATGCGAGGGAAGGGTCGGCAGCACATGACTTTGTCTGAGGAGCATTCTCTGCAAACTCTGGGGACTGAAGCTTTACAGTAGAGGTGAATCCACACCGTTTACATATGTGATTACCATGAACCAGGCCCATTAAATCAATATTGACTTTCTATCCGAGCCTGAGAACAAGGAGCAAAGATTGTAATTCGTAACGTTAGTGAGGGGTACTTGCTAACTATCAAACAGCAAGCTCGTTAGCTTGGATGTGAACACGACAGTAAGGTCACACAATTAATATCCTTTTATTTTTTTCCTCATCTCATTATTGGATTGTATTGTCCTTGACAATTTGTCAATATTGACTTTGTTCACGGCAATAAAGTATAGTGATTTTAATCCATCTAACAAAAATTGTGCTGTGGAAACCTGTCATTTAATTTATAACAACCAAGTCTCTTCTTTGAGTCGTTAATATCCAAGCAGAGCGTTAAAGTGGATATAACACGCTAATATACTGTGATAGCCTCTTCTGTCTGTCCTCTTTAAGAAAAGCACTGTCGTGATAGTTAGCTACTTGTCAGTAGAACGAAAATGCACCAATAGATTAGAGATTCTCCCTCTCCAACAGAAAGGCTTTAGATTTTCAAGTGATTCCATTTTGTGGACTCTGGTCTCCTCCAGCTCTTGTCTCTTCTTTGACTGCTACAACAGAGAGTTCTTTGAGGACTTGTCAGACTTTCCCTGCCGTGAAAAGCCAATGTCTCTCAGAAAGAGCTCCCTTCCTATGGAATTGTCAGCCAACTATCAGGACACCCTTCTCGGTTGCCGACCAAAAGACGATGTCGGGTCTCAGAGTGGTGGAGGGGATGTCATTGACCTGTCATTTCCTGGGAACAAGACTGATGTTCTGTATTGTGAGGGGCAGTTCTTCACAGACTCTGTCCAACTGTTACGAAATGGGCACGTTGCTTCTGACGATGTTTGGGCTTCTCGTTTGCCAGTACTCTCATGTTCTCTGTGTGTTCTGCCAGCATCCTTAGCACCTGGTCATGTCTCTATCTTTAATAGACCTGGGCAAAGGCGGTCTTGCAGCCTCAGAGTATATGGTGAAGATTTACCTGGGCCATTGCACACAGGCCACATATCTTATCGTTGGCAGAGTGTAACAGGTAGTAGAATTGGTAACAGACTTGCAAAGAATGTAACATCCTTTCAGTTGGTCTGTGACTGTAGTTGCCATGAGCTTGTCTGTGAGATCAGTCGTATACCCTTGCAGATTGAGAGGCTAGTGCATTAGGAAGTTTTTTTTTCATCCTGGCCTTGAACAGCAGTTCTTCATGACTTTTAAGGATCCTTGCTGTGCATGCAGCTGTTGTCGGTTGGTTTTATACATCATCCGCGAAGCAAAGGAGGGATGGCAACCGTTGACCTGCGCTGTTGCGCACTCTTTTGTCCATTGTCCTCCCTCCAATCAGGCATTGCTCAAAATATGCTATATATATATTATCAGTTTCCATATCCCTTTAAGGACCTGAGGGCATCTATTGGCGAGCTTGTATTGGATACCATTCGACCAAGGGGGCAGAGCTAGACCTTGCTCTTCTTACCACGTCATTTACTTCCACTCTGTGGATGGAGCAGTTACTTGGGTCACACAGCCAGGGGACCCAAGAGAAGATATTTTCTTGTATCTGAGAACTGCCCTCTCCTGTTGTCCTCAAGTTCTTCCTTCCACTGTGCCACTATTTCTTTCTTCAGGTAAGCTTCTGGCCATCCTGAAAGGATCTTTTAGGAATTCTAAGCAATGACTCTCTTTCTGATGTGTTCAGCTCTCCCGAGTTATGTTAGGCTGCTGTAGACCTGATTCCATAAGGCTTTCAGATCACCCCTCTCATGTTTCTCTGCCTTCTTCCAAGCCTGAGTTAGTGTTCTTTGTTCTAATTGTAACCAAATTACCACAAACTTGAACATACACCATTGTGAGGAACCATCTTTAAGAAAATAATAATTTGACAATCATTTTTTGTTTGCTTTATGTTCCATCCACTTACAAGGTGGAGGTGGAATGTATAAAAAAACGAATGGAACTAAAACAAAGACACTTCAACAACAGGCTAAAGCAGGACTGGCACCTGTGAGACAAAAGTTTGGCTGAAATGCGACTTAACGCTCATTACATTACTCCACTCATAAAACTATAACCTGCATGATAAAAAACTCATTTACACATTAAACACTCTACACTTGTTAAGCGGAGACTCCGTTATCATTACAAAGTCCACCACTTAAGCCCACAACATAAATACAACGCTGCAGTGGACTGTACAGCGTGAACATGACTTCAATCAAAAATTAACTTGAGTAGCTTTGATAATTATACGATAGTGTTAAATATTTAACAGCGGGCGGTGAGAGAGCTGTTCCGTGAAGCTCGAATGAGCATCAACTTCATCCAGCGCCATAACAATTACAAATTGCTGACTGCTCTCTCTCTCAGCCACTCTACCCATACTGTTTCACTTTGGCTCCCTCTCTCTCTAGTTCTTCTCCTCTCTTTCAATACCTTTCTATTTGCATCTCTTGCTCTTTCTCTCTCTGTGATGAAGGGAAGGAGGGAGGGAGGGGAAGGGAAGGAGATGATTTAAGGTAATGAGAGGAGTAAAACATCATTAGTGCAAATTAACTTTTGTCAGCTGAGGTGATCTTGGTGGGGGCGCTTCTGCCACCGGCGGCAGCTCAGATAATGGCAATTTATGCATTAACGTGTGCTACAGTGTGTGTGGCTTTCAGTTTGTGTGGATGTGTGATGATGGCCACCAAGGACGCTTTCAGTCTGAAAGGGCAAGTCCAATCTCATGAGACCTTTCTAAGGCAACCCTAAATACTTAATAATGCTGTAGTTTGAACATTAAGGTGGCCAGAGAACACAGAGAATGGCTTATATTTGATTAATTTAAGAAAAACAACCATCATCAGGAAGAAATAGCTTTGCATATATGTTAAAACTGGGACTTTAATATCTTCCTTATTAAGAAGTCCTGAGTTTCCTGATGCCTGAATTCCTTTGGTAAACTGGAGATTATTGCCCAATGCTCCCATTTGATGAAACAACTTTACTTTTATAAACAAAATCCCTTCCCATTTAAAAAAATCCAAACTCCATGTTCTTGAATCGAGCTGGACATCTAAAGAGCTTCTGGTTCTAGAATTATTAGTTTGTTGCCAGTTCAATTCAGCTGTAGAAATGTCCCTCAACATGGATGCACAATCGATTGGTGTCCCAACACTTCCATGTCGGCTAATCCCTACTGTAGCTGCCTTGCAGTCATGTGGGGGTTGGGCTTTGACTTTCTACCTTTCACACAGCAGGTTCTCCCGTAAAGATTTCTCAATAGCATGTTTTTCAATTTAACAGAGTCCCCTGCTGAGTAGACATCAATTTTATTCATTTTCAGATCCACAGTTAGTTGGTTAAGGGAAGTCTTTGTTGCTGAGTGGAACCACAGGCTTTGAAGAGTCACAGAATTAATTCAATATCTTGTCTTGCCTTATGAGTTTAAAGTAATTTGTGACGGTATAAGGAGTGAAGATTTAAGTAGCAAGGACTTAAATAAGTTAACATTTGCATGTGCAACAAGAAGTTTCTTTTATATTATTCAAGGACATCATATGAAAATAACAGTTCATTAAGATTAAAATAAATCGTTTTAATATTTGTTCTGCAAGATATTCATTACTTCTTTTCACTTTTCACAATTCAATAAGTTATGTATTTTGCCATGGTGTGCTAAAACGTTGGCCTCTCAAATCTAACACCACTTTGTTCTTATCCATCATGTTATAATGTCATGTTACAGTGTTGCGGGTGCATGTTGTTATGTTTTGTCGCTTCCCTCTCTGTCCCGCTCTCCCTCCGTCTGTCTGTCCTCCCAGCTCTGGCAGCAGAGGGAGGCATGGTCATGTTTAATGCATGGGGTTTGTGTTGCACTCAGCACTGGAGAATGGGCTCCAGTCCATTAATTAGTAACAAACGGTCGTTGGAAACAAGACAGGCCCAGCACAGGTCATCCAGCTCCAAGGTCTGGAGTGATGTGGACACTGATGTCTGCCCTGGGCCATCTACTGTCTGCAGCCGGGCTTCACACCGAATCTTAACTGAGCCACAATGGCCACAACACTGGGCATATTCTTCTCTGAATTACTTATCTAGGGGCTTATTGGTTTTTGTGCATGCTTCTGGTGGATTGTTTAAGAAGAAAAGGGCATAATGATTATCTGAGTCACATTCGAAACTGCAAAAGGGTCTGGGAATACGAATTAGGCTGTTTAACATTTAGTTAAAATCATATATTTTGGACCAGGGAAATGTGTGAAAAGTCGTGTTGTACATCAGCAGCCACAAGCCCCAAACGCCATGCTATTTTTGACACAAAAACATGTTAGCATTAGAAATTCAGCAGGTGCAAAGTATCAGTGTTATGATCTTTGCACATTTGCCTTGAAATGTGTTTTTATGGGTCAAATGAAGTTAGATTAAGTATTTTAATTGTCTTCTATTTACAATATTTTGATGTGCTTTGCAATAAAAGTCATAAAATACAAAAAACACAAAAATAACGTTGCACTTCAGCTTGCCTTTCACATATGGATAACACATCAGGAGATTCTCTGGGTCAGACACATTCATAACAACAGCAAAATGTCGGCAGGGTTCACATGAGGGGTTATGTCTGGTTCGAGCCTGCAGGAGGTAGGACATATGAATACTGCTGCGGAAATAACAGGATTTTGTCTACGGCACAATTGAACATATTCTTCTGCATCTTCTACTTGTATGTCACCTCTTTTTGTTCTTTTATATTTTTTCAGTTTTGCATCAATTGCATATTAGAAACGTTGTCTATGCAGCCACTCACTTTCAGTGAATCCTCCAGGCATGATCCTGCTGTACTCTATTCATTGGTTTTTATAGACATTCTCTGGAGTTTCCATTTGGGGGCTGAGAGGAAAAACTTTCAAGATTGTTCAGAGCATCTGATTCTAAAAGACCCTGCACCTCAGTTGAACAGATTACATACATTTATGACCTGGTCGAGCAATCAGTGTATCAGTATTTCAAATATTAAAGTGGTACTCACAAGAGAAACATGAATTGTAAAACGTGAGGAGAAAACACAAACTGCTTGTCCTCTTGTTAAGTAGCTGTGACTTGTTGGCACACCACACTGCTGCTGAATCAGAATTCTTTTATTTGAATTTCCAGGTGAGGTTTGTTTTCTCAGGGGTCGATTTAAGTCCACACCACTCTGGAAAAATCAGAATTTCAGAATCTAATAACTTCCTCAAAGCAGACAGCAGCCGGCTTCAAGTGATTTCATCTGTGTGAGCAAATATTTAGTTTTGACTAATAAATGTACAGCAAGATCAACTGACCTGCCTTCACACACAGTCCTAAAGAACACAGTGTTTCCTGGGACTCTGTGTGGAGAATACCTGTTAATTAACCAGGAGGAATAAATTATTTGTAATTATCACCACAGGACCAAAGCACAGAGAGGAGAAGAGGGAGATAAAATCATGTATGTTAATCAAGCCATGATGAATTGTCCATGTTCATACAAACGCGGCCTCTTCATGAGTCCCCTGTGCATGGCTCTCAGACACACACACAAACACACACACACACATACACACAGCACAACAGAGTGGGCGGAGAAGAGAGAATTAATTCTATGAAGTGAGCTGGCAAGGAGACAGTGCATGTAGATAAGTAGTGGGGGTGTGGACGACATGTGTGTTTCTCTATATGTGTGTGTTTGTGTGTGTGTGTGTGTGTGTATGTATGAGAAAGCATGGGAGACAAGAGCATTTGCATATGTGGAAGTGTTTGTGTGTGTGTGTGATGTGCGCAAAAGCCAAGCAGAAGTGAGGTTATATGTAATACAGCAAGGTGATCCCCCGTGTGTGTGTGTGTGTGTGTGAGAGAGATCATAAGTAGTGTACTGTTGTCATCCTGGTCACGGTGGCACTGACATATCTTAATCTGCTTAGTTAGCGGCCAGGGGTCTTTAGCTAACGGATTATCAGCCAGATTTGAGTAATAGACTCCTCATTTAGCTTTAATGCGTTTTGCATAGAGAGCAACCTCCCCTCATCACTCTTTAAGATGAATCGGCTTCGCAGCTACAAGATAAAGGAAGAAAAAAAAATTCTAAAGATATTAGTCTGCAAGCAACTGCATAAATCATAACATTTTGCTAATGGAGGCGAGGTTTAAACACTAACACAGCCCCTGCAGTACATAACACTACGATATGCACACAGAGAGAGGCAAACATACACCCACCTGTACTAATACCATGTCAAATTACCATCCCTCTTTTCACCGTTACTTAGGAAATTGGACCATCAGTCCAGGAATAAACAAAATACAAATTCTTGTATTCTTGGGGATGAAAGGATGCATTTGTCGGCCATATATGAAAGAGCCTTCGTCTAGTCGCTCTCTGACGCAGTTGGTCTTCAAACTCAGCCTCCTAAGGATGCGGGCCTCTGAATTTAGACACAGCTATTGTGTGCAAAATAAAAGTGGACCCAGCAGCATGTTAGCTTAGCATAAAGACTGCAGCAGTATACAGCTTGTCTGGCTGTGACCAAATATAAATAAATAAAAACTCTGTTTACGACCCTAAATCTCACTAATGATGATGCATCTAACTTGTTATTTGGACAAAGACTAAACAAAAAAAGCAACTAATCAAAAAGATAACATTTAAAACCACCAAGTTGTGGTTTAACAGAAAATGAAGTGCAAGAATGATGTTTGGGCTTTTCCTCCTACTTTCATCATCATCTTGAATTAACTGCATTTGTGTTTTTTTAAATGATTTCTTGTTTTTGTCTGCATCAGTCTCCCTAAGGTTTAGACCTGGGTCATATTTACAGAAGTAGTAATATCACATCCACTCCCCAGATAAAACTCTGGCAGAAAAACATTTAATGGAAATATTTGGGTTTCCTTTTTTGGGGGCTTTCATATCCTATTAATCACCTTGTGGCCTCTCTTATTTTGTTGCATCCCAGTGTGAGGTCACAAACCCAAGGTTGGGGACCACTGCCTTCTTAAATATGTAATGAACCACAAATTGACTTTAGTTTGGAGGATTTTTCAGATATTTGTCTTGTCCAACTGCACATGAACACACACTCACAGGCATGCACACACACGCACATACACACACATGCGCACACCCAGTGGGATACCCTGCAAATGATGCAGGGTTCAGACATAAAGGTTGCTTACATCTGTGTCTGTCCACACTGCTTGCAGGAAACCTGGAGCTCTCCGTTGTTTCTTTAATAATCATTCATCTGATGTTCATTATATTATTTAGTCTTTATTAATAAAAAACATCAATAAACTTCAAATTGAAATGGAAAGGTAATAATATGACTGGAAAATGTGTGTTTTATAATGTAATAATTATAATAATAAGCAATAACTGATCACTGATTTTGATATTCTATACATATTAAACATGTATTTTCCTTTTATGACTTCTGCACACTATCCATTCATGATCTATACTGCTCATTCTTTTTAGTGGTTGTGGGGGGGGCTGGAGATAATCCCATCTGAAGTTGGGCAAGAAGCTGGCTACATCCTGGACTGGTCACCAGTCTATCACAGGGCCAACATGGAGAGAAAAACAACCATTCACTCTCAATTTAAAGTCTCCAATTACCCCAGTCTGCATGTCTTCAGGCTGTGGGAGGAAGTCAGAGTAGTCTCCACAGAGAAAGACCCCGGCTCAAACCAGGATGTGAATCATGAACCTTCTTGGCCCCAACTTCTGATCATTTCAAATCCTCAGAATAGAGACATAAATCTTCAGTATGGTAAAGCTGAGTGTGTGTGTGTGTGTGTGTGTGTGTGTGTGTGTGTGTGTGTGTGTGTGTGTGTGTGTCTGTGTGTGTGTGACACTCGTTTCCCTTTTAGACCCACCTCATTAGATTCTTCCGTCACACATATGTAGTTGTTTATTTCAAACAAGTGAAAGATGCATGTAAAAAAATGCATGCCACAAAATCCTAGTCTCCTTTTCACACACACAAACACAAATACACAAACACACACACAAACATACATATATTCACCCACAAACAAACACAGACAAAGCAGCCCTAGGCCTACCACTGCCATCATAGACGCGACTTGGCCTGTCTGTGTGACATGCACACTTTGTTTGGTAGTTTTAATTTGACAGGGCTCTGAATAGAGCCTCTGAAACACACACATCTGCGCACGCACGCACACACACAGACACACGCGCGCACACACTTTCTCAGACTTACACACACACCTTTAATTTGACAGCGCTCTAACAAGAGCCTGCTGCTTGTCAAATGTTCTCCAGTGGCAGCAGGGATCCGCAGAGCTGAGGGGGCTCTGTTCAAGGACATCTGTGAAGAAACACACACACACACACAGACACGCACCAAACACACACACTCCTTCACGAACACACACACTCGCTTTGAATAGGCTGTGAGAGGCAGCCTGCTGCACCACACGATGGGAGGGAGGCTGCACACACGCTGAGGGGTTTCTACACTGCTGTTCCTCTCACTCTCCATCATCCCCTCTCTCTCTCTATTTCTTTCTGTCTTTTTTATTCTTTATCTAACATTCCATCGCATTTTTTCTGCCTCTTTTGGTCTTAAGTAGAGGGCTGAGGGGCTGAGATAGACCAGGGGAGATTTTGATCACGGCTCCCTGTCTGGTCCAACAAGCTGATTCCCTTCTCACACCACACACACACACACACACACACACACACACACACACACGCACACACACACACACTTATAGACGCATGTTTTCACTTCATTCTTCAATCCAAAAAACCAGGACACCTTTTAAAGTTACTCAAAGGCGCACAGGACTTTGGTCCTGATCCTCTGCATTTCATCCTATTGAAGGTGCCCGCCTGCACTTGTGACGCATAGAGTCCTCTTTGTGTGTGTATACTGTGTGAGTGTTCACATGGGCTTGTGGGAGCTCCCATGCTGTCTCGGACTCAGCTTCCACGGGACACTTTGCTCATTAGAGTGTAGAGAGGGCAACTTGAGTGACTTCTCGTCGGCTCCCTGCTCAACTTGATCACAGGGCCAGTCCCGTGGAGCGAGAGGGAGAGGCGAGGTTTCAGCGCCACGTGTGTGACCTGTAAAAGACAGCACGACACGCCTGGAGTGTGTGTGTGTGTGTGTGTGTGTAAAGAGAGATACAAATGAGAGGACTATAAAGATTGAGAAAAGGGAAATAAAAGTGAAATAAAAAAGTGTTTACTTCACACAAACTCTTTGGAACAACTTTCATTATTGCAAACCCAGCACTTTTGTTTTGCCTTATTTTAGACCATCCGGGTAAAGAAAAAATCACTGTTATCGCTGGCCAGAATATCACAGTATGTCAGACCAAAAATCAAAATGTCAAACATGATACTAAATCAGTCCAGATCAGCGGAGACAGGGGTACAGAGATTTGCCATTAGATCCTATCTGATACTTCTGTGCGCCTGTCAGATAAAATACTGCACATCCCCACCCAATGATCTAGAAAGTGGGCTCAGAGGGTCCCATCCAAAATGTCAACATGAACATAAATAGCAAAAAAAATTCAATTCGTACTGACATTAAACCAAGGACAAATTGTTGCCAAGAATAAACAGATATCTTTTTTTTTAAAGAGTCGATTTTGGGCTTTGCGTGATAACCGAAGAGGAGAAGGTAAACATTACCCTGTTTCAAGGTGTTGATTGTATTTTGTGATAAAACTGCCACTGATGTGACTCCAGGCTGAAGATGTCCTGCAGGTCCTGCGATGATAAAGAGCCACCCGGCTTATTTGAATCCTGTAAATCACAGCTAAAAGTCAATGTGTAAAGCCAAGGTCTATGAAACTATCAGCGTGGAATAGAGAACATAGACGATATGTTACCGCGTTGCCAAGTGCTACCACTTAATACCATTAATCTCGGTGTGCCCCACCCTCTCTCTCTCACTCCATCTCTGCGTTGGAGTGCTCGGCGTCCTCTAAAAGTATGGATCTTGACCGCAGCCATTTTCCTCGGAAGAGGGAAAGGCTAAAGAGAAAGCGCTGACCCCTCTTCGCCGCAATTTTCCCCTCATCAACTTGTGAGACTTCATTAACTTCCACGGGGTAATTTCTTCTTTCAGTGCGTTCATATGTGTGTCTGTGTGGGTGTGGGTGTGTTTGTGTGTGTTGTGTGTGGGGGGGGGTGATATGATGAAGCTGTCTTCCCATCCATTCTCTGCACTTCTCTGTTCATGTCTTCATCTCCCACTATGAACTGAAAAGACACATTCCTACTTTATATTTAATGTGAAGCTGTTTTGTCTTTTTGCAGGGTTTCATTAACAAAATCTGAAAAAATAAAGAAAGGAGGAGAGAATGATTATGTGAAACAAATGTTGCTGTTTATCTGCAGAGGTTCTACGTGAATAAATAAACTACACAGTGTTCAACTTTTCCCAATTTTTAAGGTGAGCCAGAATGCACAGAAATTGCTTTGGAGGGTAACGTTACAAACCCTTTCTCCCTCAGGAGCTCTGAATAAAACATCCACTGCTGAACCTGATCCCGCTCGCACTGAGGCACAGTCCAGGCCTCAGTGAAATGGGTTGCATGATGGGAACTGTGAGGCAATGCTGCCCTCTTTAGGAACCTCAGCAACACTGGGTGGATAAAATACCATTCACGCATTGTGTTTGCCTCCTGGATGTTGCGGCTGTATTACTTTACAGATGATATGAAAGCATTAGGTATATATATATATATATATCTTTAAGTAAATCATATTGTTGCAATTCATTCAAAATGATTTGCCAAGACTGATAGGATTGGCACTTATCTGCCAACATTGCATTTATGTTGTTTTCAAGAATGAATGTAATCTAGATATAAAGATAAGAGACAAATTATCAATCAAGAGACAAACTAAATTCCCTGTGGTATATAAGATATTTATAATGTCAATACGATTGATCACAGTACAGTATGAGGTTAATTAAATGTATGTAAAAGTACAGAAAAAAATACTTCAAGAGATCTCTGGGGGTTTAACATGAGACAATGATTAAAGCCGTTCCACCGTTTGTTCAGGTTCCAGGTTCCTACGTGAGCGGAAACTAATGAATTGCTTAAAGCTGTATTTGACTCTAATGTGGAGGCTTTAGTTGTCACAGTGGGGAAAGCACAGGTGTCATTAACAACACAGAGTGTGGCTCTGTTCTGTTCGCTTGTGCCAGTGAGACGTGCCAGTGGGACAGGGAGCCACCAGAACTGTGCCAGGCGGGAACCTGAAACCATTAAGCCTTCATTAATTTGACTTACACATGTTTCCTGCTGTGACTCAATGTCTCTGACTCAATGTGTGATGAAGGACGTTTGTATACGTTTGCTCTGATTCTTTTCTCGCTGTGATGAATCTAAAGGTCTAATAGAAAGCTTGATTGTCAGTGTTGAACTAACGTACAAGTATGTACGTTAATGTAATTATTTTACACAAATTTTAGTTGAATTTGTATCATATCATGTTCTATTAAAGATTAAGATATAAAACAGAACAGTTTTTAGATTTATACATTTCTCCATCGATTGTTCTCCGACAATTATTGTTTTACATTACAATCTGTAGTGTATTAATGTGGTTCTGTAGTGTATTATGGTGTTAACATAAAGCAATTAGAAGACCATGTTTTAACGTATTGTACAAAAAGCTTTGTTGACTTATTGTACTTGATTAATGTAATTAAAATGATTGCTTCTGTTTGCAAAACAAAGCAATAATACTACAGTAACCAAGAAAACATGAAATGATGATTTCATTTAATTCCATGAAATTTTTAAGTGTAGCAGAACACTATTGTTAGTTCTGTAAGTAGAATTGATATTGGAATATTTACTTTTTTTTTAATATTGACGTATTGCATAACTTTTCTGAAGTAAAGAATCTGAATACATCTTTCACAATTAATGCTAAGTCTATTTTTCTGAATCATAAAAATATTACAAATCGCAGATTTTGCAGACACAATTTCTGGTGTCAAATTAACACGGTTCACAATAATTGTTTCCATGTTGTCAGTCAACCAAAGAAGTGTGTATTTGTAGATCTTTTGATTCAGAGTATGCAGAGACATCAAAGACTTCTGATGTCACTGAAACAATTGCAGCAGGATCACAGCTGCCCGTCTCGTGTGCACTCCAGTAAGCGATGTTCATCTGTCTGTGCCGATATGTAAACTTTCCTCTTTCTCTCATTTCCTGCCAGCAGCTCTACATGATACATGAAGTGCCAGGGCTGGGGCCTGGTGCAGAGACAAATGCCAACCACTTGCTCTTTAAAATGTCAAACTCGACATGTCCTCGACATTCAATAACCGTCCCTGCTGGACCAATTCAGAGGCACGCTCTTCAAACAGCCGCTGATGTCTCCTGACGGGAGGCGAGTAGCTGGGTTCTATCTGCCTCTGGGTGTGAGATCACATAGAGACTCCTTCACTTCATGTCTTTCTAGGAGTAAGTTTGTGACGTTTATTACATACAAGTAGTACTGACTGGTCTGAAGGTGAGCAACATGAAGAAATTAAGTGAAGTAAGACTGTGCTCATAAACTGTCCCTTTTTCCTGATCTAACATTATTGGCCACACTAAAAAAAAAGAAATACATTTAAGCCTGTGGTCCTGTGTTGATTAAGCAGGTATACTTTTGTCATATGCCTAATTTATTTTGGAATCTATTAAATCCATGGGCGTAGGCGAGGTTGGAAACTAAATGTCGTCAACAACAGAGAGATGCTAGTCGTTGCAATTTTCCGTGTTGAGTTAATTACTGTAAACTTTGCCTTGGGGGCATGTGGGTGCTTCAGAGCTATTGGATACTGTAAAGACCAAGTACACACAACAACTCCTCCCATAACTTGACTTACAACAGAATCAAACAACGCAAAGCCTATTTTGCTGCATCAAGCTTTTTCTGAGTGATTGAAGACCACTGTTGAAAACAAGTCAGCCAGCAGAGGGCACCATGGCAAGAAAAGGCGGGCACAAGGAAGAATAAAACTGCAATTAGGACATAATTCCACTCTGTTTGGGCAACATGCTTGCTGTACTTTTTAAAGTTTGGTTTAGGAACCAGAACTCAACATCCAATGCAATTGCACAACACTATACATTCAGTAATTCAATGTTTTGAGTTTTGTCACTTGCACATGTTGATCTTGGCACTATCTCAACTTATGTCAAACGTTCATTTTTTTAACTGTAAAAGAGAAAAAAAAAGATTTCTCCTTGTGTTGATCCTCTTTATTAATGAAGCCTTGCCAACCTATGCAGGGTTCTCTAGTGAGAACCTCAGCACATTTGTTCCTGTGCTCTCCGTAACATCTCAAATAGAGAAACACATTTTAATAGGTGCCTGGTCTTTCCAGGTTTTCCACAAGCAGCAGCTAACTCGACAGCTGTAAGTCACTCTGTACATTTCATCGTTAGCATCCGTTGTCGCTGACCTCCGCTGTAGCAGTGTTTCCGTAATGTGGCTTTTGCATTAGTGTTTTCATTTCCACGCTTGTGTAGTGACAAATAAATAATCTGCAAAAACAGCCAATGTCAGTTCAATGATTCATGAGACACCAGACATCATGATTGACAGAGATCTCAACCTTTTTTACCACCATTATAAAACCAGTATTTTATTGTCATAACAGTTGGTGCTTAACTGGTTAATACTGCTATCAAAAATAATTCGGTGACAGTTTTTAATGAGCATTCTGGTTTATTGAAGGCACATCAGTTAGAAATAACAGAGGTTGTGCTGGACATATACATTCATCGTCAATCACTTTATCCCTTGAGCTATATCAGTTTGTATCACATATTAAGGGCTGCCTGTTCCACAATTTCTGGACCTAAAAATGCAGCAGATTGCATTTACTGCTTAAGGCAAACATTTTGATACCTTTATTATATTAAGAAAACACTCACATTTTAATGTTTATAAGATCCCTTCTTCGTAAGCACTCCTAAAATTTCTTTTCACTGATTAAATCCCCCTAAACATTTTAAATCTTATAAATATAAGATACAGATTAACGTTGTCCAATAAACAGTCGTATTAGTTTAGAATCACAACTACTTATCTACAGTTCATCACATTTAACAGCAATATTAAATACCATTTAGATCATCATACTTGGGTCCCAATTTTCCAGTGTATAGAAATTAAGTTTGTATCATCATTTTTACATGTGGTGCATGACAGTAGAGTAGGCTGGGGTCAAACTTTGTGCCAGAAGGCAGCTGAGAGACAGTGTTTCATAAGGCTGGTTTTCCAGATGTGAAAAAAAGCCCAACAGAGCAAGGATCACATCTGAGGAACCTTCCCATTATGTGCACTGGGACAGAGAAACATTGCCAGGGTTCGATACGAGTTTAGCTCCAATTCCAGCAGTCTTTAAGACATTTTCTGACTTATTCTCAAGCTGATTTTACAGAACCACTGCGAAGGAAATAGTTTGGACTGTTGAAGACAGTTTCAAAGATGTTTCAGCAAACTCCTCTGAGGGATCATTGATTTTGAACCCGGTGTCTCTTCTTCATCTCGGTCCTGTCTGAGTCCTTCATGCAAGTGGCCAAAAATTCCCGACACTTGAGAGTATACTGCTCAGGAAAATCTCGGAAGTGACCGACATGGGGGCTGGAGACAAAATCAAAGCTGTCCACAGAGACACCTTTCTGCTTCACGGCTTCCACGAACAGCTCGATGTCCCTGTGCCGGATCACTTGGTCTCCTCTGGAGTACAAGTAGAAGTGAGGCCAGGTGGGCGGCTTCTCCTGCACGGCGTCGTAGTGGTTCTTGTGGATGTACTTAGTCACCGGGTAGAGCACGACTCGCAGGAGGAAAACAGTCACTGCAAAGAGCGCTAGGAGGACGTACCGCAGAACAGGACTTATTTTGGGCCCCAAGGTGGCCGTCAAGGCGCGCAGGGCCCCTCGGACATTCCCACTACCTGGGGCGCTGTCCACCACAGCCCCGATCACACACAGGGAACTGAACTGCTCTTCACTGTGCAGCAGCTCTACAATGTACCGGTACAACATGAAGCCGCCGTTGCTGAACACGTGGAAGCAAATGGGACTGTTCTCCACCTCGTAGTCAAAGAGGATCTCCAGCAGCTTCAGGGCAGTGCTGCTCAGCTCCTTGTAGCCAAACGACTCCGAGATGAAGACCGTCTTCAGGGGGGCCGTGTAGCGGATGGTGACACAGCCCTGAGGGGGGGGGGCAGAGAAGAATGAATGACAGGTTAGTGACAGGTCTGCACAGGTGTCATGCCACACGGCTGCCAACACAGGGAGAAAGCAGAGCAGCTTTGCTAACTAACTAGCCTCCACCTGCTCATTGTAGATGGAGCTGTACTTGGAGAGGTGCTTGTCTTTGCATCCAGCCCAGCCCAGCAGGATCACCACCGGCTCCTTGGTCCCCTGCCAGTGTCTCTCTGGAAAACAACACATACACACCCACACACACACACACACCCACAAACAAAAACACATACACAAACAGCTATTCGTTATCACTGCTGTCACCGCGGGCTAAGCTAACGTAAGCTAACAAAAGGGTCTGCGTTTACACGGCGCTGTCATGGTGTTAGCACGCTAAGCTAACCGAGGTACAATGAAAAGGAGGCTCACCCGTTGTCGCTGCATCTGGAAACACGATGTTGTAGTCGATTTCCTCGTCAGCCATGTCTGTGCGTGCGAGGGGATCAGCTGCTGCTCCTCTCCGACGTGCGGTTCATTGGGCTGTCGAAGGGAGGAGAAGAAGAAGCTACTCGCTGCTGGATGGAGGTAACAGCTGAATGAGCAGCAGATCCACCGCCACTGTGCAGCCCGGTCACGTGATCCGTGGTTTACTCAACACCCGGGCTGCGTTCGGAGAGTCCCAACAATCTCCTTTTCCTAACCACTATGGAACGGGCTCAAGGGAAGGTGTTAAGGAGAAGACGTAAGGAGCGAGGAAAGGAGACACATTGTGCGGAGAAAATCCCAACTTTATTTTTAATAGGAGATAAGCATTAAATGCAGAGTTCTCTGTTTTCAGTTCATACAGAGAAAACACTTAATCATCACTTGCTCACAGGAAATAACAAAAACACATTTTATCGAAAAAATAAAACAAACTGAAATGAAATATATATATAATAATGTGAGGAAAATATATGTGGGAAAAAAACTGATATATGTGGTGATAGAAAATGATAATGTGTGTCTGTGTCGGATAGAAATAACTGCTATACAAGTATTTAGTTGTGATGATGATGTTTTGACCTACAATGTGTATTTTATTATGTTTGTTGTTTGTAGTGACTCCAGACTAGACAGATGTTCTGTTTTTTTATATTTACGTGGGTATGTCCAGGTGCAACTATGAGGTTGCATGCTTTAATATTGCTGCTGCAAAGAACTGTGGGAAGGCCTTTCCTTATTACCTGTCATAAAGGATGGTCCAATGTTTCCTAAGCTCTAAAGAGATAAGTTAGGAAGCCTTGAATCTCCTTTCCTTATCACCTCAGAGAATAAAAAACTCTAAATATGGCTGCCGGTGAAATACTTCCAGGTCATTTCAATTAGTTAAGAGGTTTTCTTAGCAAAATGGACTTTCCTAACGTAGCCCCTGTCATATTAGCCGCAGCTTTAAAATTGATACGTTACAGATGCTGTAGATGGAAAAAAGGCTGATTAAAGCTTAATGTCAGTCATTATGGCACAGACAGTGGGGGTCTCCATGAACAAGAGTGAGGTGAAAGTTCTTTGAATTTCCCTGAACTCACTGTCATGTTCATGAAATCAGTTTGAGACTTTTGCTTTGTGACATGGAGCATTATCCAGGTTGACTCTTGGAGTGAACGGAGCAAGCCTCTACGCAATCTCCCTGTTCCCGATGTGATTTTTCTATACACTACTATATTTGAAATGGAGCGAAATTACAAAAATTATTTAAAGTGTTGACGGTATGTACACATTCTGAAATTATAATTTTCTTGATCTTCTTTGTTCGGTTTATTGGTGAGTGAAAAAAAAACATCAAGGTGCAGTAACACCATCTGGATCTCAAATATCTACATCATACTTCACCACAGAACGCGATGATCTACCCACCTGAATCGTCTCCATCATTTCATCCTCTTTTTTGATTTATTGGCAGGTGGCAACCAACGTCAAGATGAATTAAAATAAGAATTCTCGGATCGAACATATATCGAACTGAATTTATTCAAGCAGGAAATTCCACAAAGAGTCTGACCAAAGGAGCTCATTCCTTCAGGTATTTATGGTAGTCATACAACTACTGGATCAAAGCCAGTTCTTATGGTCGCATTTTAGTCTGTACATTTGACTTAATACTAAAGAAGTAACATCAAAGGCATTAGAGTTGACATGAAAAATCAAAGGCACTGATGTTTAATCATGAATAAACCGACGGTTGGTTGCCACCTGCCCACCAATAAACCAAATGAAGAGATGAACCTTGCTGTTGTCTTGTGTTTAAATTTGCTTCAGAGATGTCGAGTGAAAGTCTGACTGAATTTCCGTTGCCGACTTCAAGTTCCTCCCCGACTTCAGATCCGTTGCCGTCTGAAAGTTCGACTTCAAATCCGTTGCCGTCTGAAAGTCCGACATCATGTCCGACTTCAAGTCAATTGCACACTTCAAGTCCGTTGCCATCTGAAAGTCCGACTTCATTTCCGACTTCGAGTCCGTTGCCGACTTCAAGTCCGCCCTTAGGTATGCTGATATAATAGTCTGAAAACACTTTTCTTGTGATTGTGAACCGATCTCAAGATTATATGGTTACAAAATAAGTATTTTAATATTTTAGTTGTTATTTTAGTTTAAACAGTAATAGTCAGTTGTCTTTTAACAAAGTTAAAATGTCTGTATATGTGGTTGTGCAGTAAAGCCTTCAGGTGACCCTTGTTGATAAAATTAGATTAAAATCAATCTGCATGTACTGTATATACGTGCTGTTATGTTGACTGTTGACTGCATCATGTTCTATGTAACATCATAACATAATTTCATGTTAATCTCATCTCGTCCTCTACAGACGACTTCCCTGTGAAGGAAGGTGCCATACTGGACTGCAGGTACGAGGTAGTAGCCTTCGTCGGAGAGGGGGTCTTTGGAAAAGTTGCCAAGTGTGACGACACTGAAACAAACAAAAAAATAGCCATCAAAATAATCAAATTTGGCAATGAAAAAGAAGCCCAGAAAGAGGTAGAGTACAAACTTGTTAGCAAAACTGAAGAATGTAAAGAAATGAAATGATAACTATGCAGTTTGGCTTATAGGTGACAGAAAACTGAAAAATCTAATGTTTAATTTCTTCAACAGATTAAAATTCTCAAGCAGCTTCAGACACTGGATGACAAAGGCGATTTTGTGATTTGGTATGGCTCATTTTTGCATGAGGATTTAATCTGTCTGAAGTTCGAGCTCTTAGACCTCAGCCTGTTTGATTACATGGTGGAGAGAAATTTCGAGTCAATGAGCATGGCTGAGATTCGCCCAATTTTGCATCAGGTGTGTTAAAGATGGACATGTACCATGGACTCATGTAGACATCACACTTAAAACATTATCTAAAACATAACTTTTTTCTGTAGGTCTTATCAATCTTGTATGTCACTCTTTTTGTCACTATTTTTACTACTTAAAAAACAATGTGTTTCTTAACTATTTCCAGAACCCTTTAGTGTTCAAATGTCATTTCAATTTACAAATCTGATGTGGGAAAAGAATTATATGAGCTTATGCTAACAAATATTTGTGTTTCTTCAGGTGACCACTGCACTGCTGCATTTGGGGGCTTTGGAAATCATCCACAGTGACCTGAAACCAGACAACATCATGATTCTGGATCGCAGGCAGCAGCCATTGAAAGTCAAGCTGATTGACTTTGGTCTGGCTCACCGTGTGTCCGACGTTGACGTAGTCAAATGTGTGCAGGCTCTGTGGTTCAGGTAGTCAAGACAAGTCTGGTATCCAGCAGGAGAAGCCTGTATCTGTACATTCAAAAATAAGATTAAACAGCAGGACAGAAGTGAGATTTCAGTTTTTTAACCTAACTCTTAACTTTATTATTTATTCTGTCTTGGCTCAGGGCTCCAGAGGTAATTCTTGGTATCTCATACAAGCAATCAATAGATGTGTGGTCGCTGGGTCTCATTGTAGCAGAACTTGCTGTGGCCTTCCCTATCTTTCCAGCGCCAGATGAACATCACATAGTAAGTATCATCCTCAGAGAGCGTAAGCGTCCCAGCATCCTGGATTTGGTCATCAATAGTGTTTTTGTGAGCTAGAGATTTGCTCCTAATTCAGATCATATCTTTTTCCAGATGAAATTCATTGTGAACACATTGGGTCAGCCCACAGATGATCTGCTTGAAGCTGGAGTGTACAGCAACACGTTCTTTAATTCTCAGGGGGGAATATGGGAACTGATGGTATGCATCCATTTATCCGTCTATCATCCATCCATCAATCAGGATAATTTATTTAACTGAAAAACGTTCTCTTTGTAGGCTCTAGAAGAGATCGAGGATCCGGAGGAAGTAAACGATACGAGATGTTTTAACTCTCTACAGGACTTGGAGAAGGTGGGTGGCTTAATCGGTCAATCTTTAATGGTATTACATGACAATTTTTTCTTTGACTACATTTCCATAATCTAAGGCTATAATAATAATAATAATATTCTGAACATTGTTGTTCCAGTTGATTGTTTGGGAACATCACACTGAGGAGGCCGCGGTACAAGACTTTGTGGACGTCCTTAAAAAGATGCTGCATTTGGACCAAAATCAACGAATAAGACCTTATGCAATACTGGAGCATCCATTCCTCTCTGTTGGAGCCCACCAACACCGAGCAGCCTACCAAGTTCATAGCTCTTGAGAAAGCTGATAGATCACTTCTCTGAATTAATAGAACGTTTCTTTGTGCTTAGTAGAAGAAGAAGAGGAAGAAGGACTATAAAAACAAGGCTTTCAGTGTCAAGAGCTTCTTCAACACCGTCAAGAACACTTTCTGTTGCTGTTTCGGCTTGGCAGTGTAATGCTACGAATCAGCAGAAGATTCTGATCCATGTGATGATTTGCATAATCTACACTTGTACTTCATAGATTATTTCATGTAGAATGTCATTATGGCAATAGACCATTCCAACGGGGTCGTACAGACAGAGCCACCAGGAGAGGAAGCCAGTCTGCCCTCTGAGGCTCTCTAGAGTCGAGTAGGTGGGCTTTGCCGCACGGGCAGCCTGGCAACAGGAACAGGGGCTGCAGGGGCTGCAGGCGTCAGTCTCTGGGCCAACGAGGGTACCCGGTGTAGGGGCTGCAGGGGTTGCAGGGGCTGCAGGGGTTGCAGGGGCTGCATGTGTCGGCAGACCAGGAACTGGATCAGGCTTGGAGACAGGTCCAGGTGAGGAGACTGCAGCATGTGTCGACGTCACAGCCAACGAATCTAGAACCATGTATTATTGTCTCTGTCTTGTATTTCGCTCCCCCGCTCCCTGCACTGGTTACCAGTGGCTGCCCGCATCTGTTTCAAAACACTAGTACTTGCTTGTGTATAAGTAGCACTTATATGGATCTTACATATAGCACTTTAGTTTTGCTTTCTTGAAGAAAATTGTACTTGATTGATTATTGTTGTTCTGGGTTTTTACCCTCATGGTTGAATGCACTGATTGTAAGTCGCTTTGGATAAAGGTGTCAGCCAAATGTAATGTAATGTAGTGTAATGTTTACCTAATTTCATTATTATTTATTTATTTCCGATAAAGCCTATAACTGACTTCAAAATGTGTTCATGACTTGTGGAGACAACACGCACACACACACTCATGGTGATCGTAGTAGACTCTGAAAACAGAAAATGTAAACACCTCCTTGGTGAAGGGAATAAATACAGATGAAAACATAAGCTCCTTGGCAGAGGTTACAAAATTCATAATTTAAACAATGTACTTACCAATTCACCAACTGGGCGAAAAGAAGTGAGACGTTTAGCCTGAGTGTTTGTCTACATAAAATTTAAAGTTTCTGTTCTTGGCTGAGGGAAGTGGAACCTGACATGGTCTTTGCTGTTGTAGAGTATTTACCTCAAAGTTTGAGATGTGCATCCTAAATCGCTTTTCTGCTCACCACAGTTGTTAAGTATAGTTTCCTGATGTTTTTTTTACACCTCACCATTCTGAGAAAAGTCTGGAGACTGTTGTGTTTGAAATCTCAAGAGACCAGAAGTTTCAGAAACAAAATCTTGTTGGCCGAAGTCACTGACATCTAATCTGCCCTCACACAGTTGCTGTGGAAATTCCCTGAAGCTTCTAAGCTGTGTCTGCAAGATTTTATGTGTGCTCCTGGCAGATGATTGGCTGATCAATTAGGTGTACCCAGGCTTGGTGTGTTGTCTTATAGACAGATGGAAAGGCAAATCAACACATAAACATACATCTACTGAGAGCAGGGACAGAGCCTTTGCCACTGTAGACTTGTATCAGAGCTTCTGAGCATTAGGCAAGGGAAATTATTCAAGTGTCAAGACTTTTTGTCATTTAACTCCATGTTAAACCTGTGGGTTGGAAGCTAAACTCTTGGAAAACTGCTCACCTGGAAGTAGTTGGACAGACTCAAGAAAAACAGAGGAAGGAAATTTATTTAAAAGTGACCTCTTGCTGGAAAAATGGCTTTTAATGGACCCCCCATGGAGGAGCACCTGCTGGCCAGAGTAGGACGGTGGATTTTCTATTATGCAGGTAAAACGTTTTTTTACTATAAAACCTAGTTTGATGATGTACTGGGGTTAAGGAGACAGGTCTCTGAAGGTCTCTTGTATTGCATACCGGACATTTATTTTCTGTAGGTAGTTCATCATGTCATGTGTTAAAAATAATTGCAGCAGAACTGGAAGTTATATAACATGTAAAGGTGGTGGTAGGACCTTGTATGATGGAGGCTTTTCTACATGGTGGATGGGTTGCATCTGGTGTGATAAAGTATTCATATTAACACTGTGTTCCAATTCAGGGGCCACATCCTTCAGAGGTCTCAGTGTACAGTAGAAGGAAAAGGCCTTCGAGTCGACCTCGAAAGCTGAACTAAAATGAGTCAGTATGTTCATCAGATGACTTTCTATTTCCACTATCTGCATATCCAACTGTTACCATTGCATAACCAGTATCAGTGACTGCCCTTACTTTACCTTGTTGGCTTCGTCAACACAGTCAATGAATCCTGGGATAGATTGGCCTGAGAAGGTTCCGTCTTGTGCCTCCATGGTTACGGAGCCCTTGAATTGGGACACAGCTTTATTCTCATTGTTGCATTTGTTGATTAGGACTTAAAGCATGTTTCATTTAAATTAAATGAATAATGTGACTTTTGATACTCTCCCCTACTCCCTTCCAGGTGCCTTCTTTGGGTCACCGAATAACATTGAATGCCCTGATGCTCAAAGGCCTGAAGACAACATCGTCATGGATAATCCTTCTCTCCCTAATCATGGAGATGATGAAAATGGTGATGTCAGCTTTGACCGGCCAAATAGCAGGAGAAGAGAGGAAAGAGAGGAGGAGCTAAATTTTAATGATTATCAATATTTCAGAGCTCACTCTTTTCTGCTACAACAGTTCCCATCACTGACCTGTGGGATGGACTGGAGACAGCAGGGTGCTGCTGTTCATTTTCCAGTTTATTATTCTCAATACCTAGCTGACCCTTATGAATTTCCTTTTGTTTTTCCCTGTGCTTATCCTTTTGTTTTTCCCTGTGCTTTTCCTTATGCTAATCCTTTTGCTTTTGCGTATGCTCCTCCGTATGTTCCGCCTTATGCTTATCCTTATGCTTTTGCGTATGTTCCTCCTTATGCCCCTTCTCAAGCTGCGCCGTATGTTCCTTGTTATGCTGCCAATCCTGCCAATCCTCTTGCTTTTTTAAACGTTGATCCTCATGGTATTCCTGAGCAGCTGATTGCCAGGAACCAACATGAGAGACGTGAACAAGGTCCTGGACTTGATGCCGAAGGTGTAGATGAAGACAATGGACTTGAGGACCCCGAACTCGAGGTGTTTGGCGTTGGTTTTCCTGAGACCATTGGGCCACTCACTACAGAGGAGTGTTTTGAATTATTTAACGGCGACAGCTCTCAAGACAAAGAAGAGGCTGTAGTTCCTTCAACTCCTGGCGCCAGCTCCTTAACAAGGAGGAGCAGAAAAGAGAGCGGCGACGAGGAGACTGCTGCCAAGAAGCCAAGGTGGTCTGATGAGAGGGACTTAGAATAAATACATAATGCTATACAGGGCTGACAGACCAACCCACACAGGATAAGACCAAAGCAACTGGCAGGCTGGCTGCAGTGCACCTTTTGGCACAACAACTATCCTCTACGTCTTACAGTACCACAGTTTCCCCAATCTAACCGTAGTATCTGGAAAGGTCAGTGACACCCCTGCTAGTGTCTTGCACTGGGAACAATCCCTACTATTTCTTAACTGTGGCTTAGTCTTTAGATTGAACCATTTTTACCATGAGGGTCAGCCTCTGTGTCTTAAAAGGCATTTAGTTGTGTCTTGCCCTCCCACTGAAGCTAGTCACCTGCAGATTAAAGAAGACTGGATGTCAACATTGTGCGTCATGGAGGTAACACGTGGCTGTGTCACTTCCAGGTCAACACCAGAGTTAGCGATGAGAAAATGAGTGGACTGTCCAGCAGAGGGGGAGAGAGAGAAATACGGAAGACAAACTGCAAATACAAACATAACCACCTCATTGACATTGAGTTTACTGGAGAGTGGACATCTGACTTTTAGTAAGCTCAGTTAAAGCTCTGTTCGTTATTAAACCTGTTGAGCTGTTTCATAGTATTTATTCAATATTTGAAAGATTTCTTTATTTAAGCCCTCATTGTTCTCTGATCATTGTGAACCAAAGACCCGAGTGCAAGCGTTTGCTATAGCAAGACTTAAATTACCCGGATTAGACTATAATACAGTATAAAAATATGAAAATAATGTATGTCATTGTTTATGTTAGGTACATATTTGCTTCAATTTTTAATGCATATAATTTAAAATTGTAATGTAATGTAAAATTCTACATAGTCATTAAACATTTAGTATTTATTGATCATTTTCAATCTTTGACTAGCAGGGCCCCTGTAGCTTACTATGGCCAAAAAAGTGGAGAAAGTCATGAACGGTAACAGGTCTTACCATATAGTCTGACGCTTTATAAATAAATTATCATCATCCTAACTACTTCTTTGTCTCCTATTTTACTGTACCAGCTAAACTACTGTGGTATACAGTGGGCAACAAGGTGAGTACGAGCTTCTCACCTGACAAATTATTGTGCAAACCTGTTCATTCATGTTTTGTATAAAGATTGACAACATGACAGGACCCAAAAAGTGAAGCAAACTCATCGTTATTGCCCCTGGTGGAGGCCTGCAGCGTAGGTCATAAAACCCAACTCCTCCATGTGGATTGGGCATTGACCAAAATAAAAAAAGTAGACATTTAATACACTTTTCTCAAAGATGTTTTTTGTCATTTTAAGTAGTTCTTGACTCTGCAGCCACACCACGATCCCAACTGCACAGACTCCAAATGACGTCAAAAGTTCAAGATAGCGACACTCATTTCTGGGTTATTTTTTGGCTTCATTTTTTATAACAGGTGGAAATGCACACTCCTCATCTTCACACGCAGAACCATTAATTACAGCATGTTATTGTGCATGCCTTATTTCAAGTTATATAAGTCTGACTTATAGCTTTTAAGACATATTTTTCAGCAACTTGAAGAAGAAAATCTAGATTTCTTCAAATATACGATTTGTTGACCTGAAGATGGCTCCAGATGAAAATCCATGTTGTTTCTGTGATCAAATGGTTTGTCCTCTGTATGGGAAATTGAATAACTACATTGCCTCTGCTCTTACTAGGCTCACTTTAACTTTTCAAACTGTACTCCCATGTCCATTTGCCAGTTTTTTAATTTCATATAAACCTTGTTCAAGATTTGAATAAAAACTAACTGGTCGGGGAGAAACTTTTATTTTGAGACACTGGCTGCACACTGGACAAGTCAAATCTGCATTGAATCACACTACCCAGCCATTTTACAAAGTATAGCCCCAGTTTGATGCTTTATTTAGTATAGATATAGAATAATAAATATGATATTTGCTAGTGCTAGTACCACAGTTTTTATGAGGCCACTGTTGGCCAGTCTCTTGGCCTGTGTCCGAAATCACTCATTATAGTCTTCTAAATAGAAAGTTCGGTATTTTGTAGTGCTGAACCTTTTGATACCCTATATAGTGGACACTTTGTTTTCCACAATGCATTGTGAAAAGCAGTGTACCACCAATGGTCACTAACCAAGCAACCGTCATGAATTACACGCGCGGTGGAGAGACGATAGGAGAGAAGGAAGCAGGAACAGCTCGACCTGTGGTCTAAATGAAAATACGAGCAGAGCAGCTCATCACAGCACAAACTGCAGCAAACAAGTTCATTTCTACATTAAAAGAAGTTTCAGCTTTTTAATAACATTTATGATTTATTGTGGTATTTCCTACTGGCCACAATTGTTATACGTGATAATCCTTTATAAATAGTTGTTTTCTATCAATAAAAGAAACTGACTAATCTTGAGTTTGTTTTATTTCAGAAAGAGGTCATTTTACAAAATCTGGAATAATCAGTCTTCATCTCTCTTGTTCACTGTTTTCAGAACAGCTAATTCAATTGAAGGGAAAACATCTGAATTGCAATTTAATAATGGTTTTACAATCAGGTCACTGAGGCTATTATTCTCTCTTTTCTTAAAGGTACTTATCTTTACACTTTAATTACTAAGGTAAAAAAACAGCAAGACTGCAAATTCAATAAAAACTATTTAATCATAAAACAAACATTGATATGGATGAAAACTTTTTTTTTATAAAATGCAAACACGCTCACAATGAGAGTACAATTAGTTCACCATCACAGTTTAGCTTGTAAGCATGCCACCATTTATTGATCAACAAAAAGGAAACCGGACTCTTCTGAGAATATACTTAGTTTGGCTTGGATTTGATCTTGAATAAGTATCCGACAAATTAAAATTGTTCATGGTTCTACATGAAGCATCAGGGAATCACCAAAGGGTTTAAAATTGAGCCTGATGGGAACGTGGACATTGAAAAGTAACCAAGATATCTCCCAAAAAACTAAAATGTAACGCTAATGAATGACCTAGGGAAAGAGCCAGTGGACCACTAAATTCAGGAAGGTTCATCTACTGGGCATAACAGGCCCAAAATTTCACAGCAAGTTGTTGAGATATTTCAGTCTGGATCAAAGTGGTAGAAAAATAAATTGTCATCAACAGAGCTGTGCTGCTGGTATGAATACAAACTTAGATTGTGAACCTCCACTTGTTTAAACTACAACTGACCTGCTGTGTGCAAGTGTGCACACTACTTTCTCCCTCCCCACACCACCTCCATCTTCTGCACGTGGGCCTTGGATGACTTAGAGAAGGTGCTTTTCACCACGTTGAGAGCAGCTTCCTTTCCACTGAGATAAACCTTATTGCGACAGGAAGGGAGCCACAACTGCTCGTCCTCCTTGCAGTCCTCCTTTACAGCTGCTGCTTCTTTATTTTTGACGAAGGTATGCGAGTAGGCAAAGATGTATCCTGTCATAAAGGCATCGAAGCCCGCTCTATGAGTTCCAGACTCAGCTTTCTTCTTTTGAGCGTCCGTCCCAGTTGAGTGGTCACTGAGCTTCTCTTGTCCTCTATCTGCTGTTGTTCTTTCTATACTGTCATCTGTGTTGGTTTTCATCTTGGTCTCATTAGTTGGGTCTGCGTTTTCTTCACAAACTCCATTCCCCTTGCTTTCTGTGTTCATCCTCTCTCCTTCACTCTGTTCGGTGTTTCCATTACTGTCCACTGGTGGCACATTTTCTGGGCACAGATCAGGAGTTGTCTTTTGTTGGTCATCTGTTTCTTCCTGATCCACCTCCATGTGGGATTTTTTGTTTTCAGGGGCACCATCAAATATGGAGGATCCCTCTGCTGCATCTCCTCCAGCTCTCTTCTTCTGCCTCTTCCTCTTTTTTCTCTTGCTATCCACATGTTTCTCATCCTGGAGGATGATCAGGTCAGTGTCATGGGATAATGGACACTGGGTACCATTCGAGCACCAGCCAAATGCCTGTCAGACGAATACAAACAAACACAAAGAGTACTTAATAAAAACATTTCTATACAATTAAAGTCAGGCAACATAGATAACAATATAATTGAAAAATTCCAGGTACACTGAATTAATGTCTTAGGACAACTTTGTCAAAGCACAAGGTGCGGAAAGGGTCAAAATTTGACCAATTGAGTAGAGATGGTGGTTTTAATGTTGGGCTTAGGGAATGGCTCCAAGAGGCTTTCACCCCTCCTAGACCTATCTCCAACATTCCATACATCTGTGCAAAGGCAAACGGGTAGCTGATTTTTAGAACCTTAAAAAGGCAAACTCAAGCCATTTTGAAAGGCCATGTGTGACAACAATAAAATATGTAATTTTTTCCCAGACTGGACGTGTGTGCAATATTTAATGAGTTTTCAGGCGCTGAAATAAGGTCTTGTATCTCTTCTTCTGCCCCTTATTTTAAGTACATTCAATTGTTTAATGTCACTTCAGATTGAAAGTTTCTTCAGGGTATGTAGAAACCAGTTCTACAAACGTCTGTTGGTCAGTATGAGGAACGTATATATCTCTTGAATCTTTCATCTTGTCTACTTCAAACTTGGCAGGTGTATTAATAAGGGTCAAGGAAAGTGCAGTAACTATTAATAATACTTATATTATTCTATATTAATAAAATTGGAATAAACAGGCATCAAGCGCTCTGTAGCAGTCACTGGAAGGCTGGGCATGGTGCATTCAGTCTGTGGACCGAGTTGAACATGTCTTCTTCTACGTCTTCGGAGAAACTACAGCAGTGGTAGGCAACGAGTCAAACCGCCAGATCACTACATTCATAGAACCACCTCCTCTGAAGCAATTTATCTTCAATGTAAAAGCACATCGCTCCTTTTGTTGCTGCAATGCTTTATATCAAGCTGAATTACGGAGCTTATATTTTGAAAAGGTGTGAACTTGGTTCTGCAGATTGTGTTGATTGCATAAGGGACCTCTGAAACAGCTAAAAGGCAACATATGAAAATACAAGTTCAGTTCAGTAAATCATTCAAAACTTATATATATCAGCCACACATGTGAATAGTAATAAAGCAAACTCAGCTTCATTTTATGAAAAACAAACTATAAATAAAAACTCTTAAACCGGACTTCAAGAGGCATTTTGGCATAGGTACAAAAATAATTGTGTACAATTTTGCATGTCATTTTCTGGAAAATTTGTCTCAGAGTTATGCTTTTGATGTTGGAGCTGGTGGCAAACATTAATACTGTGATGCTTTTTTTAGCTGAAAGTTTTCTCACCTCTTTTGTCTTTCTTTGTGCCAGGAAGCACAATTACAAATAATCCAGTATTCTGTACTTAGACATCACGGTCTCAGATTTTTTTCTGTTATTGCGTACGTCTGTATAAAATGCAATGACTGTATCATCAATTAAAAAGTAAATGTTTTGAAGCAGCATTTACAAAAATCGGAATTGTTGAGATATAGTGTGTCGTTTCAAAGAATCAAATCTCATACATTTTGTATTGGTTTGATCATACAAAAAAATTCTAAATACTATCAGAAAACTGTAGCTCACATTAGTTTTGAGTTGATTCACGAAAACTAAAAAAATCTAAAAAGATATCATCTGCTAAGGAGGTTATGTTTTCTGTCTGTTTATTGGTTGGTTTGTTTGTTTCTTCAGATCACAAACAGATCAGGATCAGGGTGCGAATACATCGTTGTTTTTATTCAACAGTGTGAGATTTGTTGATTTCTATAAGAATAATTCATAGATCTTGATAGGAAAAATCTGTAATATTAAGGGGACCAATATTTATGAGTGTGTGATATTTGGTGCACATTCAAATAAATCTGATCTAGTTCATTTAAATGTGGTTTTATAGGGAGACTGTTGGTGAAGTATGAGCTCTACTCAGTGCCATTCAAGGTTTCTTTGTTATTTGCTGAGAACAGTTTGTTCCAACCATTTGATACATTTAATGTATAATTTCCTATACTTGTTGAAAGGAAATTGCTGGTTACAACAGCGCTCTCTGGTGGAGTTTACACTTCACTCACAGTTTGCTCTTTTGGAAGGTGAGAGGCAGGACACAAGTCTGCTTTGTCATGATGGAGAGCAGGGACGTGCACAGACATTTTGGGAGGCAGGTGGTCAAGTGAGAAAAAGGGCACTTCTCATAGTTATTTATAAAAAAAAGAAGTACCCTCAAACTCACACAATTATTAAATAGTTCACAAAGACAACGGCCTTCTTTAGTATTCACTAGGTTTCTATCTATAGCTGCAATAACAAAATAAACTATCCCATAATGTGCATGTTTTTTATGCTACTGGTTTCTAGTATATACTTTTCTCTATGTAAATAAGAAAACCAACCAACCGACTATGTTTAGTTGAAGCCTTTAGACCTAGTGAATTCTGCTCTGCTCCTCTACTCATTGTAAATTTTACTGGAAAAACTCCTGCAAATATACTGGAAAAACACTGTTGTTATAATCTGTTGAGAAAATGCAAAAATACAGCAACTTTATTGAAATCATAACAAAAAAGGCATTCAACTTTGAAATAAATAGTATTGCAAGTTATAGATAATAGGGATGGGCATTCAAGTAAATGGTCTTCGTCGATCGTCGGGAGAATTAACGATAAATTTTCGACTAATCATTAATATTTTTATATTAAAATTTACTATTTATAGGCTATATACAATTGCTGTGAAAATAGAAAAAACACAGCGTGTTTCCTCATTGAGATCTTTATTACAAGATGAACAACTCTTGTGGCAGTTAAACGGGTTCCGTTCAATGGTTACACTTGAAAATATGCGCTGCTGTACTCTAGCCCCGGTGAGCTAGCAGCAGCTAGCCGCTGACAGCTAGCTCGATTTGAAGGTTCTCGACCTCTCAGTCCGGTTGTTGTCAAGTCCTCACTCCTGGAGCCCCTCACCCAGCCCCGGGTCTGTCTGGGTTCCCCTCCGCGTGGACTGAGGGTCCGTGTGCGGACATGAAGCCGAGCGAGCAGCGGAGGCTTAGCTCCGGGCTGCTTGCTCCAGCTGCTAAGATCCTCGCTGTGCTGCGTCCAGGGCAGCTCGGATATTCCAACCCCCGGACACATAATAGATCAAATAAAATGTTTGGCATTGTTTAGTTACTTTTTATCCGCAAGATAACCTTCAGCTTCTATAGCCAAGCAACTGGATACTAGATCGCCTGAATACATTAGTTATCCAATGCATTAATAATAATAACAATTATTATTATTACCGGTGCTGCCCCAGGTGATCATCATCATGTTCAAAGCCACAACAAGGATCATAGTCTATTTGACTTTGATGTTGAACTCTATATGTTCTGAACAGTTTGTGACTATGATCATTTCTACTAGTGGACCTCATAGAGAGAGACACCTGGAGAGAAAATCTACATTTCATCAATAATCGATAACATCAATTATCAATATGATTGGTTATCAGCTAACTGATCCATCATGGAACACAACAGGTAATACTCACAGATATTTTTGTTAAACCTAAGTTTGAACATGTTGTTTTCTCATGTAGAAAGTTTTTATCCCTGATGACTTATACTTTAAAAGTATCTCAATCCCGGTTTCTTATCAGTTTCACAGGAGAACTACACTGAAGGAGACATGTACACACATGCATGGATGATGAGCGTGTGGTCAGAAATGTTGGAGGAGACGCAGGACAGAGAGTTGCTGGAAGTGGCCTGGGGAATATTCCAGGACCTGATAGAGGACCTAAACAACTCTACACCTCCTCACATCGAGACACAGGTAAGTGCTCTGTAGGTTTGAGACTCAGTGTCACACTAACTTCATCAGACAGTGTCTGCGACCACACTTCTGAAACCTTCCTCTTTGGAGAGTTTTTGATTTTCTGTATTTATGATTGAGATGCACTTATCTGTAAACACACGCCCCTGTGCACGGATTGTTTTCAATAAAACAAAATATCTTTATAAATATCTCAGTAACAGATTGCAAGCTTGTTTCATGCTGAGGTAAAAATAGTTATTTTCTGTTGTTGCATTGTTGTATCTGATTTTACAAGCTGGTCATATGTTAAATGAGCTACATAACATCTTTAACCTGTAATGTAGATAGTCAGGTAAATGTACATGATTTCCCTCTGGGTTGTAGTGAAGTAGTAGTTATATTGGAGCTTTTATCCCTGAGGCTTTACACTATAAAAGTGTCTAAATCCCTGTTTCTTATCAATGTCACAGGAGAACAACACTGAAGGGGACAGCTACACATATGAGCAGAATATGGACCTGAGCGCTGTATTTAGCTGTGTTGTGGCGGACATGGACGAAAAAGACGTGTTGGACGTGGCCTGGGGAGTATTACAGGACCAGTTAGACGACACAAATAACTATACACCTCTTCATGATGACCCTGCCCTGGAATGGCAGCAGCAAAGTGTCCTGCAGTCAGGCCCATTGAACGTCAACAACTCAGAGTAAGTCTGCCTGTCTAGTTCACAGTCAACTCATGTGTCATATATTTATATTTATTTGTGTACAAGATGCTCTCACAGTTGTACACATTGGTAATTCGTGCTCTCCGTCTGTTTTTTATGTTTTCACACAGCAAAAGGAAACGTGAGAGCCAGCAGGATGATGAGACGCCTTACATCCCAAACCCAGATTGGTCAGCAAATGAAAATAATGTAAGTATAGTGCTTACACACAACTCATGCATGTTCACATCCTTACTTTACATGGTGCAACAAGGCCACTGATAAGAGTTTAGTTCAGCTGATGTTGGATTGAATGTCTGAGGCGTTTGTTTTTGTGTGCAGGGCCAAAAGTGGAAAAGGGTCAGGAAGACAGACCCCACAGACGACTGAGGGTACGTGAATGATTATGTGGTTTCATGTGTAATGTGACTAAATTATGTGACAATTGACCACGTGGGTCCATTGTCACATAATGAAGTTCAATATATGACCTCTTCCAAACTTATTGGAAGAGGTCAGACCTAGTCCGAAACGAAATACAATCTTTTTTTAAATTCAATTTTATCTTAGTGTATAAAGTATTACCCACTACAAGTTTGAGAAGCAACTTTAAAGTTTTTTCATAAAGCCTCAGTGACCTGATCAATTTCTTTCACTTCTCTCCAGGAAACATCTTCCTCGCGATATGATGAGTCCAGAGGACACTTCCAACTGAGCAGTTTGAGCCCTCCTCCCCTCACTGCACAGATTCCCCTGATGACTCTTCCTTTTTCTTATCTTTTAATGTTCATATTTTATATCTCTGTACAGCTCAATAAAAATTTAATTAAATTATTCCTTTTGTATCATGTTGTTCTGTTTCCCGTTCTAAAGCTACTATAACAACTTCAATTGAAGTTGATCTGATGTAAGCCCTGGTACAAGTACCTCAAAGTAAAAATGTGGAATATGGCCAAAATGGCCACTAAATGCAAAAAAGCAGGCTTCCTGTAGTGTTTTTTCAATTGGCAAAATACATACACCTGATCTTCATTACAGATAAACCAGGTAGGACGAAGACAAGTTTTCTAACTTCACTCTGCACCATAAACAAACAGGCAGGTTTAGAACATGTCATGCACTAGTAGAAGTAAAAAAAGGTTCAAACTCACAGAGAAGCGCTGGCAGACGTCAGTCTGTCCCTCATGAGAGTCTACAACTGGACACACTCTGTAGTCCACGTAGCTGGACATTTGACCGGCATATTGACAGAACTCTACATGAACATGATGTCCACTCCCTCCAGACGTCAAACCTCGACTGGTATCCAGCTTACTGGAGGGGGGGAGGACAGAACATGAAGAACATTATAACTGATGAAAACATATAGGTAAAACAGCAATGATACAAGCATGATAGGTGTCCAGACATAATGGAGACATGGAGACATGGAGCCATTCTGCATGATTCATCATTTTCACCTTATGCACTTTGAATGACATAGCAACAAATATACAAAAGCAATGTATTTGCACACACAAACAATAATGAAAGATAAAAAATATATAATATTTCAAAAGAATTGGTATTAATGTTAAAATACAGATAATAAATATACTTTCACTAAATCTCAAACTGTTTTCAAACATCAAACAGTGTTAACAAGTGTTTGCATCTCTGGATCATTTCAAAGTGTTGATACTATGTATATAAGTGTCTATACTCACCACTTCTTATAGGCATACTCCAGGTAGGAGGCACTGAACCGGAGCTCAAATTCAGTGATGTATTTGGTGTCATAGATACCAGCAGGAAACATCTCGGACAAATCGGCCGTGAAGGTGGTCAGACGCTCGGGCAAGTGAGCATAAAAACTCTAGTAAAGAGAATACAAATATTATAATGATACTACTGCGATTGTGCATTTATCTGAATTTGTCTTCCCTTTTGGATAGTGGTTGACTGAAGAGTTTAACCAGCGTTTCTAGGAGACGTTGTACCTATGAATGTTAAAACAGGGCAGTCTCGCCCTGAAACAACAAGCCACAAAGAGTTGTTTATGCACTGTTAGAAATTTAAGCAAATCACAAATGGCACTGCCTCTATAGTGTAACAGGCCTGTGTTTCTTTGGCTCTGAAGCAGCACTAAATATTTCTGGTCCTGAGCTAAACAGTCTGTTTATAGTCAGCGCAAAGGAATAGATTAAACTCAACAGTTCTATTTCATGTTATTAACACTGTGACCAAATGAGTGTACAAGTCAAAAGAAACACAAAGGCTGTACAATTTCTGACTTACTTAATTTAGATTTTTAGACAATTTTAACGGTTTAGTGATAATGTTAACTGTTTCCTAATTTGAAATAAAGATTTGCTTGTGCATGTTAAAGAAAGAGAACACTAGAATTACTGCACTGCGGTTGTGTTACCAGGCAATTAGGGCAGTTCCTGTGTACATATTACTTTATTTCCTTATTGAAATAAGGTCACTGCGACCTCTGACCACTGAAACATAATCACTTTATCTTTTAGTCCAAGTGATAACTGTTCAAAAGTTGAAGAAATTCCCTCACACAGTGAAGGAAAGAATAATGCTGGTACCTGGTAAAGGAAGGCCATGTCAATGAGGCCATTGTGGAACACAAGGGGTTTCCTGGCACGCAGGAGTTCAGTGAATAACGCCCTGATGTGGACCCCATGGTGATCAGATGCTCCCTGAAAGTGAAGGAAGAAAGAGAAAGGAGAGACAATCAAACCTTGAGCAAGGTCAATGACTCAGGCACACAGTACAACACAAAAGAACATTAAGCATTTATACATTCTCACCTTATTATTGCCTTTGCAGTAAGGGATTCCATGAGCATACTGCTTGTTAAAGTCAAATCCATGCTGCACCAGGAACTTGACTGACTGGGGTTCGATGATGTACTCCTCTGAACACAGCAGGGTGAGGTTATACACCTGGACCAGGTATGTGTCTGCAGCCTGAAGAAGGGCATCGTCACAGACATAACATGAGTTTCAATTTGTTATGTTCAAGATTTTTTAAGACCCTTTCAAGAGGATAATGAATAATATGTGAGACCAATGTCAAGTAGGACAGATATGAGGAAATATCTGTGTAAACAAGTCAAGAATAACCACATTATCTTGGAAACTACAGATTGAGATAAATTCTGCCAAGTCACCAGTTCCAAGTTGGTCTTGTCTACAGTTTAATTAAAGTTTGCTAATATCTGTAAAGTTGAGAAAGAACTACAACATACAGAGGCATTACAAATTATGCACGCCACCAAAACGTTAAACTAATTTGAACAGAAATAGCATTACATGAACATTAACACCATCAAGACCCAACTATTGCATAGGTTAACATATCAAGACCTTTTAAGGCCTACATTTCTGATAATTGAATTGTAGACTTTTAAAGATACAATATATGCCACATTCATCTAATTTTGTGAGAGAACAATCTCTTTGGCCATCTTTTAGCTTTATGTCATTAGAATGATATCATAATCACTGTCATATACAGCACAAGTAATACTGTATTTAGACAGCAGTGTCTACAAAGTGTAGTCACTTTAATTAGGCATAGTCTTGTTGTACCTTGAGGTCCAGCTTCTTGTAGCAGGCAATTCCCAGGGAGAGGATGGAGCGAGAGCGAGCTGCATGGCATATGGCTTTATATCTATCCTCGATGGATCTGAAACATCACAGCGAGTCAGGGTGAACTCAGGGGAGATGAAGACAGATCTTCTGCACAGAGGTCTGATGAGATGGCTTGGTGAATTAAATAATTAAATTGATAAGTCTCCATTGTCCTTACTTGGGTATATAAGAGTAAGAGTGAGAAGTCCAACAATTGGGGAATTTGCAGTATTACAGCAACAAGAGTCAAAAAGTCAGGAAGTAATAAGTAACATGCAATTTAAGTGTAAGGAATATACAAAAATATATAGAAACCTTAAACCATATGAACAATATTAAACTAGTATATTGAGTGTAAAGACTGGGAAATATAAATGCAGTGGGAGGACATTCACAGTGAATGGATTGCACATGAGCTGTTTATATCTCACAGACAGATGACTATAGCAAAGTGAAAATTGCACCGTTGAGATATGAATTTATTCCAACATGGATTCACTTATTATCTGCTCACCACTATGCAGATGGTGGGGGGGTGGGTGATGTGTTTGAGTCCACAACACACTTTGGAGTTTCTGGGTTAAACAATGTTGCAGCCAAATCCAATACAATTGAAGTAAATTGTGACCACTTCTTCACACTTAATAAACAAAGAATAAACATAAAATGACTCCATACTGCTTCAGTTGTGTCATCCAAGTTTTTAGCCAAAATGTCCGCTGTTATCCTCCTCTGTTTGCACATGGTTGACAGCAGACATTCATGCTAAAAACATGGTGTACATGACGCTGTTTCAAGTCAAATTTGAATGTCAGCACTCGGGGGACACCACATGAGCAGTATGGAGGCATTTTATGTTTGTTTCTGTTGTTTATTATGTATTAAATAGTGGTCACGAGTTACTTCAATGATATTGGATTCGGCTGCAAAGCTATTTACCCCTGCATCTCCAATAGTTTTTTGCGGACTCAAACACTTCACACACCCCTCCATTGGCTCAGTGGTGAGTAGATAATGAGTGAATTTTCATTTTTGGGTGAACTATTTAAAGTACAATTATAGCATTGCAGTGTTATACAAAACGGGAGAGAACAAATCACAGTCACTGTAAGACATGACAACATGACTGTTATCCTCAGGAGCTACAGACTCTCAAGGTTCACCTCATCACATCACCAGAGACAGGAGGGCCGCTCCAAGCACAAAACATTAACCATCTGATCTGAAGTATTCCTACAGAGGCCTTCAGACCTCTCACCATCTTCCAGGTCAGGCACAGAGAAGTGACTGACTCAGACACCTACACTCAGCGTCCATGGCTTCTTCATGCCATCTTGAGACTACCACATTCGTTAGGAAGGAGAGCAGAGGAGGACAGAATCTCTCTTTACTTACTCGGCCAGCAAGGACTTTCTATTCCCAAGACCACTCAGCTCCTGGAAAACATCAGAGACAACATTTATTTATTTGTTTACATGTTTACATGTGACTTCGATTCACAGACAGTTTGTGTCTAGATGTCAGAGGAGGGGTGTGTGTGTGTGTGTGTGTGTGGTAGTGGGACCAGTGCTGATACCTGTCTCTCCCAATTTCACTCACCGTGTCTAGTGCAACGAAGGACGACGTTCTAATAGCCATTACCATCGCAGGCCAGAGCTCTGTGAAGGTCTCATTCTGGACATCGATGACGGGAACAACCATTGGAGACTCCATGGTCGTCTCAAGGCAGCGGTTCTCTTTCGCGGCTGAAACGTGTCCTGCAGCTACCGGTGCTAACTTCAGGATTAGCAAGCTAAGTTAGCTCGCAGAGGTTGTCATTCTCAGCTGCTCTGTGCACAGGCTCACTCTGCTGCTTTTCCGTGTTATGGGGTCTTCACAACTGTTGTAATTGTTACAAAACTGGTTCATATATTTACTCGGGTCGGCAACTAACAGCAGCTTTTACCATAAACATGTCAGCGTGCCACTTGGGGTCCTCTGAAAAACAACCTATAGCAGTTGGGCTACTGCCCGCGCGTAAAAAAAACAATAGTTTATCGCTATATGCATGTAAACAAATATTCAAAATTTATAAAAAATAATAGTGAATTAATAATTTATACAGGCGATGTTTTAATTCCCAATAAACTTTGAGGTTTTGCTTTTCAATTAAACATTTCAGACAGGCGTTTACAACGGGCCCATATAAACAAATCGTCACTGTACTCCACCATCGTAGAGATGTGCGCCATTTTGGCTCAAACAAAGTGAGAGTCGTTTTACCCCAGTCTCACTACTTTGAACTGTATTCATTAAAAACCATGTAGACACCCGCGGGACAGCACTCCAGTTTCCACCAGGGGACATTTAATGGACGTGTAAATTGTTCTCGCTTTTACAACATGCGAGCACTTAAATAGGAAGTGATGATCCCATCCCCAGCTGAGCTCCAGATCCAGACAAGCTAACTTCACGCCTGCTGCACCAGAGCTGCTCCCTGCTGTGTGCTGCTCCCTGCTGTGTGCTGCTGCTGCCATGGGAGGCTGCTCCGCTCCCAACTGCTCCAACTCCACCAGCATCGGCAAACAGCTGTTCAGGTTCCCCAAAGACCCCGTGCGGAAGAAGAAGTGGGTGGTGAACTGTCGACGAGACTTCGAGCCCACTGCGCACTCCCGACTGTGTCAGGTGAGATCCCACTGAGATCCAGGTGAACATCAACCAGCACAGAAACTGTAGTAGCCCCAAAACCAGACCCTCACACTGACAACATGTTGCACTCACAGTGTACATGACATTCACATGATCTGTCTTATTATAATAATCAGAATAACAAACTGAGGCTCCCTGGAGGCAAATCTCTACCTTTTGTTCTGGGCCTGTTCAGATCTAAAGTCCTCTCAGGAATAACACTGACAATTGGAAAAGAGCTCCTCTTTGGATTTCTGCAGTAAACTCTGAAAGAGAATGAAACAAGTAAATACCCATTTTTAATCCTGAGTGTAGCTGCAAGAAAATCCATCTCAAAGAAATGGTTGAAGCCACATTCCCCATCAGTAGAGGATTGGTATGATCTCATCTATGACATTTTGTTTCGATGGAAGGAATTAACTTGTCCATGAGGTTCCAGGAGTACAAGCTTTTTTGGAAATTTGGGAGAAATGGAAAAGTTATATTTCCCTAATTTCCCTATATTTCCCCTTTTGTCTGAAGCGTTATTGATGCCCTAAAGAACTATGTATTTATTTAGCAAAGTAAGCACATTATAGAAAAGCCAGACCCCACTCAGCAATGCTGTTAAAACACACAGATAAAAAACATTAGATGATATAGGAACAATCTAATAATTAATGGAATTCATACCTCGAGAATCGCTCTTCTCATCTGTCTCACATTTGCATGTATATTGTTGAGGCACCAAGAAAGTGCAGTGTTGAATTTGGTGTGATGTGGACACATGATACATTCAATATCAACATATATTTGAATGAACAGGCGATCAGCACCTTGCAGTCAGTGGGGGCATCTTCTTAGTCCTCGTAAAACCTACAACATTGGTTGGCATTTGGCAGCCCAGTAATATTTGGCCAGATCATTAGGATAACTGGTTTGTTTATTTCCCACCAAATTGGACTGACACAGACATTCACAGGTGTTACCTGGGCTGATCTCCAACATGTCAACAACATTCATTGAATCACTTCCTCTTTAGAAATTACAAAGTAAAGTCTGCAAATACAAGCACAACACTTTAATTTAGTTGCTACAATGCCTTATATCGAGCTGAATTACAGTGATTTTATTTTGAAAGACCTCCGAAATGGACAACACCCAATGAATGAAAAACAGCACAAGTTAAGTAAATCATTACAAGGTATATAAAAGCCAGACAAATAAACCGTTCACTTCAATTCCGCTTTATTTTAGGTCACCATTGACTATAAAATCTTCAATGCACCATAGACTGTTTATAAAAAGCTCTGCACACCAACAGTAAACAAACACAGTATATTGTGTATCTGTTTGAGGAGGACTCACGAATGCCAAGAATTATTCTGAGGTAGCTCCAGAGATTTAACGCAGGACAGGCAAACATTCCAAAGAGGCAGATTTATACACAGGCACTGATTCTGCTGATATGATATTGTGGGGGGTTTAATTCCTAAGCATAGGAGCAAGACCAGAGTAACTATAACAGTATCCTTTCCTTTGAATTAAGCCTGAAATATAAAGTGGCACCATACCATGTAGTGATTTCAAAGTGATCAGTAGAATCCCAAACTGACTTCTGTTCACATGTGTCTGTGTCTTTTATCTTCGTTGATTCTCCAAGGATCACTTTGAGCAGACCCAGTTTGAGGAGATAGCCAGGTCTCCAGCCGGGGGCAGGAAGCTGAAGCCCAATGCCATCCCTACTCTGTTCAGTGTTGGCGAGCCTCCGTACCCTGCAGTCAACACTCCATACATCCTGATTCCCCTGAAACCCGAACCTGGTAACTGCATATATACACCATGTTCTCAACCGCATCGGATTTCTCAGGAAGCTTTTAAGGGGCTGGGAAATGTGTTGTTTCCAGTTCACTACTCCACAGACAGCCTAGTGTTGTTACAGTAATTAATTTCCAGACTTTCCTCCTAAAACTCTTTAGGTGTTTTTTCATTTGAAAGTGGATTAAAATTCCCTGTGTATAAGAATCTACAGATCATTTAGTCACGTTTAGCTTATTGTTGTTATATAGTTCACACAATGATCCTTGCCTCCAACGCTTGTTGATAAATGCAGTCAAACGTTTAGAAGAGTAGAGACACATGTTTTACTCAGGAGTTGACGGAGACCAAAACAGATTTTAAAGTATATTTGCAATTGAAAGTTAAATTCCGTTTTATCTGCTCAATGTGCAAATATTGTTTTGTTTGGTCACATGGAAAAACCTTTTAGAAACTAGAAGCTGTGTAGTTTTCAGCTTCTTGTCTGCCCCCTAGTGGCTTAAACTGGTTATACCAGGTTTATTGGCCAACTGAAAATAATCAGAAACCCTTCATCTTGGTTAAATACATGTTATTAATCCTGTAACATCTTAGTGTTCTAAGTTTGATATCACAAAACAGAGCAATATGTTACAAATGATGGCATGACATAAAGAATGTACCAGATTCCAGGCAGGAAATTCAGCACCACTCACATACTGCTCTGTGTCGGTAGTGGAGAAGGAGCTGAACTTTGGGGACCATGGCTATGCCAGACGTACCCCTCTGCCCGGTATGGACGAGGAGGATGCTGACATGACGGGCGAGGAGCAGCAGCCGTGCACACAGTGTCAACTCCTCAAGAAGCAGTTGGATCAGGAGATGCAGCACACTGCAAGGCTACAGAAGGAGGTAGGATGGATGACCATGTCATTGTGCAAGTGCAACTAAATTATGAAAGTCATCCTAAAATAAAATGTTGCCTATTATAAAGACTTACTAAGGAAATTTACAACACAACTATTTAATAAAATAAAGGTACAAGCAATAGAAGTATAAAATAAAGTTATTCAATAAAATATAAGTAAACATAAATCGAGGTAACAAGGATGCATATACTAGCAGTTAAGAGTCCAATAAAGATAAGTATATAAAAGAGATACTTTAAAAGAGCTACACTTTTTTCATTGGTGCAGAAATATGTGGTGGTTATTTTTTACAGCTTTCATAAGGATTTACAACCTGGATTTACCTGCTTAACTATAATTATCTGTTACTTCTAACTCTGATACAAGTAACTATCAAAGGCGAAATGCTTAACTGTTCCAGCCCTGTTTAAACAAGTCCTCTCTGTGTCTGCCAGGCAGAGGAGATGAAGAAACGTCTTTATCGGCTGGACCGGATCGAGAAGGGCCTCCAGAACTTTCTTTACGAGGACCAGATCCGCGCCCTGTCCCTCACCAAGCGCTCCCGTCGGGCTGTCTGGTCTCCCGAGACCATCCTGAAGGCCCGAAAAATTCGCTGTGCAGTGGGCACCAAAGGCTACGAGTACCTGAGAGAGCTGGGATACCCACTACCCTCATACCGGACTCTGTGTAACCGCCTGGAGACTAAGATCATGGTGACAACTGACATGAGCTGTGAGGAGCTGGCAGAGCTGGGACTCGGGCTCGTGGCCACCTGTGACAGTCCCACACAGGTTGTTGGGGACAATGACGAGGAGGAACTGATTGGTGTTTTGTCCTGATGCTGGCAGTTGACTTGATCTATTGACTTGAGCCAAAGGAAGAATGTGCAGGATCAGCTGTGTCAGTGAAAGAAGAAGGGCACTTTATGCTTGTTCTCTTATCTCTGAAAGATTAAGTGTCGATATAAATGCTTCTCTTGACAGACATTGAAAGTTCACAGGTTGGGATTCTGATCTGCACCAGGAAGACACAGCTTTGCTCTGTGAGATGCTTGGGCTTGGAGCTCCCTTAGGTTGACATGGTGTTCCCTAGCATGGAGATGCTTAGTTACAGCACAAGCTTGAACATGTGACGAGTCAACCGTGTAGAAGTCTGGGAAAGCAGACTACCACTAAGGTTGAGTGCTGTGTGTGGATACACATCATTTGCACAGAGCCAGTTGAATTTATTGCTTGGGTTCCAAGTGTTCCACACCTGAGGTGTTGAGTGTTTCCTCTGATTGTGTTTCCATGCACAATAAATGGAATCTATTCTATTACAAAACATTTGAATGCTGTCAAAACACTGAGGGTTGATTTCCTTAAATCTTGTTTCCTGTTTTGATCACATAAAAAAATGGTGGTCTCCAGAAGATCAGACACATTTTAAAATCTGTAAAATCCCCTCATTGGTAAAAAGCAGTGCATTTACCAAAAAAAGACTATGAAGGAAGTCACGTGACACTTGTACACAAAACACTAGCTATGTGATGAAATAAAGTGGCCGTTAAGTAAGTGGACCTTTCTTGTTTTTGTGTGTGAATGTGAGATAGAGAAAAGTACACATCTTACTACATCTAAGTGCACAGTGCATGTAGACCTGCGCTGCATATCAGGTAAAGGACAGTATCAGATAAACAGCATTGTTGTCCTCACTACAAAATGAAGCTTATGTGTGTTGCCTCTGTTTAATTTATCTCTAAACTGAATAATGCTAAAGCTGGATCTTCAGCACAGTCTGGACTTTGAGCAGCCACTCACATTAAAGACGTTGATTATGCAGCCTGCTTGTAGCCTGAGCTGAACTTCAACGTAGATAGCATTGTGCTTGAAAGAGTAAAACAACAAATGCTGCTTTGTTGTATGTGGACAGATCAATGCCTTAAAGCACTGTGCATCTGTACATTACAAATCTGCAGTGAGTCACTTTGACCCTCTGGTGCGGATCATCATTGATTTTTGCGTCTTGCTACGTACATGATTGGAACAGTGGGTTTGTTTGTCATGGTGTCATTCACCTCGACACAGTCCAAAGCCTCACTCCGGCATAGGAAAGTAAATAGTACTCTGTAATGAGGTCAATAGGACAACACCAAAAAGTCCTTTTGAAGCATAAACAGCAGATCGTCAGTGGTTCAGTAAGGACGTCACGCTAACGTGCTCATGAGACAATGCTAACATGCTAATATAGTTGTAGTTAGTATGTTCACCACCTTATTTTAACATATGCAAATTAGTACAGAGCATGAAGTTCTGCGAATTGGAATATCCTCTGTTTCCTACTCTGTAATGATCACCTTTATTTAAGAAGTGTAACGAACAAACAGGAAGTCCCGCTGATCCAATTACTTAGAATTAGATGATCATTGTTGATTCTGTTAAATAATGTTTTTCATTTAGGGGAATTTTGGCAAACACAAACATCAATACCAATGTGTCTGTAAAGGGCTGCTGTCAGCCACCTACATGAAATTGAGATTTGTGACCAAAGTAACCAAACTTATTTCTTCTTTTTTTAAAGTTTACCTAATGTACTAATTCTGCCCTGAATACTTTGGCTGGTACTTTTTTTCTAGTTGTTTCATATAAACTTTCAGATTTCTGCATGCAGAGCTTCAAAGGGATGCCTGTATGATCCAGTTTGACTGGATGAAACACTGATATGGACACTTCAATAATCCCTCTAGACAAAAATAATCAAAAGCCCCATTAAAACCATTAAACCTATAAGAATTATACTTGTTTTTCTTTATGTGATCATCGATTGGCGTGTGTAGATTTTGAAAACGGTCAATAGTACAGCGATTCAGTGAAATTCTAGTTTTTTCTTTATTTTTTTACCATTTTTGTTTCAGGAGAAAAATACTTCCTGCTCACTCTGTAGGTGTAGGGTCTTATCTATCTCCCCTGTGATGTCCAGGGGGAAACAAGCAGCAGATCTCACTCTGGGGGAAGCAACATTACTGAAGAATGAGATTGAAAAACTGAAGCAAAGTCTGAATTAACACTTCTACTATTTATATGCTATACTTCTAACTATTTTGTATTGTTAATTCAATTTGTTCTGTTCTTGATTCAGACCATAATGTGAAATTCTTTAGGTGAATGAGTAGGATTGTCGTGCTGTTCATCCTTTTTCAGCCTCTGTTTAGATGAGTCTTTGTGAGATTCTGCTTCACTGCTGATTTATCATCATATTTATCTCTGTACACCGTGTTATCGGGTTTGCTGAAACTACAGAGAAAATCTTATGACATTGAATCAGGCAAAATGATTTTCTTTAAATCTACTTCACGTTAGATTCATCTAGGGTCATGTCCGTGTCTGTTTGGGGAGGGGGGCCTCATGATGGCGTGTACACTTACTCTCTCTCTCTCTCTCTCTCTCTCTCTCTCTCTCTCTCTCTCTCTCTGGTTTGGGGGAAGTGCTTGATGAAGCAAGCTTTAAAAACAACTGAGTGTTTATGTGGGTCACAGGACAGAGCCACAGAGGCAGAGGTAAGAGTCTTCTTCTTTGCATCTCTATCATTAAGGCCTATTTGACCAATTCAATTATCAGTTTTTGCATGAAATTGATAAGCTTTGTTTTACACTTTTGAATTACTAATTGGGACCAGAAAAGCCCTGTGTCACGGTGGCTGTGAGATTGTTTTCTGATGAAGACATTTTGTATTTAATAACTAAACTAAATTAAAATCAACTGCCAGAAAAAACACAAACACAACATGTATAAACTGTTTGTTATAATCTCTGTTTCAGATCATATTTGTAGAGACAGTTCAGTTTGTGGCTGTGAATATGTCTGTCCCTGCCTTTTGTCTGTTTGTCTGTTTGTCTTTTTGTCTGCCAGCACGTCTGACAATTGTCCTGACATTCTTCTCTCTGTTGGCATTCACCCCGTAGTGAGCTCGTTTTGTTGATTATCTCCGCATGTGATAACAGAGACAAAGAGTGTCACTTTTTTAATCATTCTGCGATCAGACTCAGTGGCTCATTTGGTCCAGGGGAGAAGAAACCTGCCAAAAGCATGCTGCTTTGAGATCAGAGCTGTGCATGCCACTATGCACGCAGGCCTGCAGGCTGTTTTTATGACATTCTAATATGTCTGCTAAGATCAGTGGTTGTTTATTTTTTGTTTAAAAAGTTGCATGCTGCATCTGTAGTATTTCTTGTCAGAATAACTTTAATTTTAACATTAATTTCCCCACCTCAGACATATCCAGGGAGGGACCATGCGTTCGCTCTTTTCGCTGTGGCTGTGCGCGGCCCTGCCGTGTGTCTTGTGGGCCTCGCATATCACTCTGTTAGTGGAAGGGGACAACGACGCCTCTCGCATCTGCAAACCCGCCCCCCACTGGGAGATTAATGGTCAAGCTCCCATGAAGGAGCTGCTGGGCAACGTGGTGGTGGTGGTGCTCCTGAAGGCCACCTGACACTTCTGTCTCACTCAGGCCCGCAAGTAAGAAAATAGACTGTAACGAGAATTGCACTGATTGGAGTGTATAGATGAGTCCTTCAACAGTCTGTTTACATTGAATCAAGCTCACAAAAGTACACATCCTTGTGGAAGTCAGTCCCCTAAACATGCCTGATTGTTTTTTTATCATGTCAGTGAAGTGAAAATATCAGAAAATACAACGTATAAAAAAAACAAAAAGGTTCCGGGATCGGCTCCCAGTTCCTCTCTGACTCATACCACAGCCCAGTGGTTTTTGCACAATCTTGCCTAAAACCAACATTCAGGGGTCAACAGAGAAACTCCATGGTGGTGGGTGGTTTAGAAGAGTTTCAGTGTAAAGAAAAAAAAGGAGAAACTAGTTAGTGTATTTCATGCTTAATGTCGGAAAAACTAACCTTGAGGCACACAAATATAAATACAGCTCACACAAAGTTTGGTACAGCTCTCTTCGTGACAGTGCAACTTTCCCTGGACGGTCATTTTCTATATTATCTGTATTATTATTATGTTAAAATGAAGAATTGGGGCCAAGTGGTGAGGCTAGGGGGGGAAGTAAGACAGGGCCAAAGAGTGCTGTTAATTGAACATGCTCATATTTATGGGGAACAGTGAAGTGAATGGGTCAGTTTTCATCTACTGAGCATTCACTCTTGTGTGACTGAATGCTGCTGATGTTTTACGGCACCAAAAAATGAAAAACTTAATTTCCACCTATCAACATTTTACAGCCTTAGAGCCAATATCCCATATGACATCATCTCTCCCCTCTCCGCAGAATTGGGGGCCTGCGTGACAAGCTGAACCGCAGCAACCTGACCGAGGTGTCCTTCATGATAGTGAACGATCAGGAGGCTCAATCCAGGGCAATGTACTGGGAACTGAAGAGAAGAGCGCCACCTGGTGTTCCTGTGTACCAGCAGTCGCCCTTTCAGGATGACGTGTGGGAGGCTCTGGATGGGGACAAAGATGACTTCCTGGTCTATGATAGGTGAGGACCAGACAACTCTTCACAACAACCCCGGCAGTGTGTTAGCTCTTTGATAAGACTAGAGAGCAAACATACAGTAAAATAGTAGTTGAACAAGCTGTGCTTTCAGGCTCTCTTGTTCTCTATTTTTACTTTGCTCCATGTAAATAGAACATAACAAAAAATGTGGATTATAGTTGAGAGTTCCTCTTGAGAAAGATTATACAAACACAAATATAATTTATCTCCTTATGTGAAACAAGATTGTGCTTCGTAATGGCAAGGATCTTAGATTAGATTCAATTAGATTAGATTAAAATCTTATTGTGGGTATTTAAAATGGAATGTAAATTAATAAGATATGTACAGTAAGAAATATATATGGAATAGTACAGTATTAACAGGTATTGTCTGATATAAGAACTATGAGCAGTAAGAAATATATATGAAATAGTACAGTATTAACAGGTATTGTATGATATAAGAACGATGAGCAGTGAAAAGTTAGTTAAAATCTTGTATTTTTACCAACACCTGCACAGGAAAATGAATTTAAAAAACCATCATCTGTTTATGCATCATCTTGTGGCTCATCAGTCACCCCTCTCAGCATTTCGATTCTCCCTGTCTTTGTCTTTTTGCTCCAGGTGTGGTCTCCTCACCTTCCACGTAGTGCTACCGTACAGTTTCCTGCATTACCCCTATGTAGAGGCAGCAGTAAGAGCCACTTATCAGAAAGACATCTGCAACTGCTCTGTGAGTAATCACAATTGTTGTGCTGCCCCCAACTGGAGAAATTAATGCATTTACTGCAGCAAAAATATAATATAATATAACAAGTATTTTATCTTTCCCAGGCTAACTCCACTTTACCAAGTGGGAGGAGCATCAGCATGAAGAATGAGTCAGAACTGAACATCAACCAAACAACTACATTACCCACAGATCCAGAGGGGGAGAAAGAACCTGTTACACATCAACACATCGATCATCATCATCATCATCCTCATCACCATCACGACCACCATAACCATCATACAATTCAGGGGAATCAGTCCCAGCATCAAGATACGAGCCAAAATAAAACTCAGAACCATCATCATCATCCTCATCATCAACACGACCACCATTACCATGATCATCAAGATACGAGCCAAAATAAAACTCAGAACCATCATCATCATCCTCATCACCAACACGACCACCATCACCATCATACAATTCAGGGGAATCAAGATTCAAGCCAGAATAAAACTCAGAACCTTCATCATCAACACCATCATTAGCAAATTAGAAAGTTTCACTGACTTTCATTTTCTTTATTCTGATGACTTTGTATCTGTTTTTTCTTTAAGACTCTTGAGAGTCTGCAGGTAGACAGCTGTGCACTGAGTGGGTGAATCTGTCTTGGAAAGTAATCAGACTATGGTCTGTCCTCCAACACCTCCACCCCGTGCTCCTCTGTGGACAAACCAGGCGGTCCTGCTCCATCCTCTCCACTTTATGAAGTCTGCGGTGGTAAACCTGCCTGCAGGAGGCTGCAGATGGATGTGTGTGGAGAGATGAGGAGGACCAACTGGACATGTCGCTAACACAGAGAAGGAGGACAGTGTGAGGTGCAGCAGAGCAGACCTCAGTCTGGTAACTGTTCAAACTGGATTCACTTCTCCTCCAGGTTCAGCTTGATCCTCTGCTTCTGTTTGTAACCTGACTTATGTTCCATCTTTTACTAATGATTGTACAAACTACACTCTAACACACTGATGTATTTTTATCAGTAAATTGTTTGAAATACCTTATTGTTCTGGCGTTTTTATAAAGTTTGACTGTGTGTCGCAATGCATCATGGGTCCAAAAACATAAACTGTACATGAAGATGGACAACAGAAGAAAATAAATAAAGCGTTTAAAATCGTCACCTGGTGGCTGAACCTCTGTGATGGTGGACGGGAGATGGACCAAATTAAAAAAGTCAAAATAAATTACCAAATTATTAGACAGAAATGTATTGATAGATTAATTAATTAACTTTCAAAAACAAAATTCTCAAAGATGGTTTCTGTCATTTGAATCACTCTTATCACACTTACTAGTGTTTATTTTCCAGTAGGTTTGGATTTGATTAATTGTTTGATGTCATAAAAACAAGGGGAAATGTCATGATTGACAGCTGAGACTGACTTGCGATTGGTCGAGCATGTGTATCGTCATCTGATCATGACTTTAGACTCCAAAACAATACAGAAAGACCTTTTTACATTGGACTATCAGACTATCAGACATCAGGAATTCTTTTATTATATATACCTGTATAGTGCACTGTGTGCACAATTATTAGGCAAGTGAGTATTTCGACCAACTCCAAGCTTTATAAACTTGAAGGCCTATTGGATTTAAGTATATGAATGAGGTGATGTGTATTTGTGAAATGAGGGAGTGTGTGGCCTAAGAAGATCAACACCCTATATCAAGGTGTGCATAATTATTAGGAAGTTTCTTTTCCTCAGGCAAAACAGGTCAAAAAAGAGATTTAACTGACTCTGAAAAACAAAAATTGTTAAAAGGTCTTTCAGAGGGATGAGGCACTCTTGAAATTGTTAAGTCATTGGGACGTGATAACAGAACCATCAAACGTTTTGTTGCAAATAGTCAACAGGGTCACACGAAATGTGTCGAGAAAAAAAGACGCAAATTAACTGCCAAAGATTTGAGAAGAATTAAACATCAACCTACCAGGAATTCATTATCCTCCAGTGCTGTCATATTCCAGAACTGGAACCAACCTGGAGTGGCCAGAAGTACAAGGTGTTCAGTGCTCAGAGACATGGCCAAGGTGAGAAAGGCTGAAACCCGATCACCACTGAACAAGACAAATAAGTTGAAACGTCAAGACTGGGCCAAGAACTATCTGAAGACAATAAATAAACAAATAATCAAGTGAGACTCGTTTTTCATTTAGTTGCATAAGAAAGCCAAAACCTCACTTTTACTTTCTTAAATATTCAGGTTTGAGTTTTATTAACATTTTGGATTGACCGAGAGCACTGTAGTTGTTCAATAAAAAAAAGAATCCTCAAAAATACAACTTGCCTAATAATTGTGCACACGGTGTTTTAATAATGTTACTTATAATATAATACATATTACAGATAAATGACACAATATAGTGTATTGGTTAAATCTGAATTTCACTAGAAACTGTGTTCATTGGGATTTAGCTGGAAAGTATATAGTTGCTTTAGCGGTGTAAGGGAACATACAATGAGAGAGAGAGAGAGAGAGAGAGAGAGAGAGAGAGAGAGAGAGAGAGAGAGAGAGAGAGAGAGAGAGAGAGAGAGAGCTGATCAACAGGTGGCTGATCCTCAGTGCTTGATACGCAGCTGAGATGCAGCCGCCGTTTGACCGGTGGATAACCTGAGGAGGAAAATCTGAAACGTCAGAATGAAGGTGAGCTCACTCTCTCAGAGCTGTCCAAAATCTGTCTATCTTTTCTGCATCTTTTCTATTTCTTTGTACTAAATCTAAATATTACACCAGATTATTAGCATTAATAGAATATGATGGGAGATAACTAGTAGTCCTCATCCCCATTTTGTATGGCTGCCTGCCTGTGACTTAATCAGGTGAACAGCACAACTGTTAACACTGTATGTTATCTTAATGTATAGTAATGTACTGTGGACTGCTCATTGGTTGTGTTAATTTTTTAACCATAATATTTCCCTGCTGATTTTCATACATTGCCATGTTGCTGTGGTCTTGTTGTTCTTGGACATGCAGCTCAGCAGGTTGTGGCTCTGTGAGGGATTTCCCTCAGTAAACCCAGGAGGAGCTAAACTACTTAGCTTCGTGCACAAGGCCTCCTCCTTCTTAGGACACTCAGTATCTGCACTGCAACAACTACTGCAGCACACACTCAGTGGCAGAATGCTGAACAAAATGAATTTGATTCAGGTGGAACAGTTGTTACATTTGTGCAAATTAAATCTCCAAAACGGAAACTTTCAAATATTCTAGATTCATTACATGTAAAGTGAAATATTTCAAGCCTTTCCTCTTTAAGATGATTATGGATTACACCTAATGAACATCAAAAATACAGTATCTATAAATATATTTTTATATTTGACTGCCCCTGTTTTGCTGTTTTTGTGATTCTTCTTTTGAAAGACTGTATACATATGGTATTATACTCTGAATTGAGGGTATATGTCATAAAGATTTCTGCTAAAAAACTGTGAACTCAAGAGAGTGAGTGGACTTTTAATTGTTCTATTTTGTGAAATAATTAAAATAACACATGTAAATGATATGGCAATATATTATGGTATTCCTTAGATGTGGTACTATGGTCACTTTATTGTTATTTTACATATACCTGCCCTTTAAAAACTCTGTTTGCTATTTAAGATTGTGACACTAACTGCTTTGAAGCTGTCAGATAAAATATGCCAGCATTTATGCATTATGAGATGTTTAGTATCTGCATCCCCACACTTTTTTTAGAAAGCATCTTAAATGTTCAATTGCTATATATTGATATATTTCCTGCAAATGCAGTATTTAATTATAGTGGAAAAATACTAATATATCGTTGAAATATTGTATTTAGTTTAGCTGAGTTTTATTTTGTTCCCCCCAAATGTTCAATTTTAAACGTGTTTAGTGGACGTTTGCAGAGCAATACCAAAGACCACAACTCAGCCACCACTCACCACAAGGTGGCGCAATTGTCTCAACAAAAAGCGCAAACAGCATACATCTGCAAACTCATGTCTGTGTGAAACGAGAAGGAAGACGAAGAATAGCCGAAGTGACCTGTTGTGTGCAGATATTTCAGCTGCAAACGCTAGGTGGCAGCACTGTCCCAAATTAATCGCCCTGTTGTCCACATTAGGCAGCCGCTCATCAACAGGATTATGAGTTATTATCTATTATCAAGAGACACGTTTGGATTAGTGAACATAATCCTTGAACTATAATCCAGATCATCTCTGAGCGGTTTAATCAAATTCTGTACCAGTGTTCTTGAAGACCTTTCAAAGGAAGTTACAGTTTATGAATATATGGATTATACTTTTTCCTGCTGTTGTTTCTTTTATATATATTACTTATTGATTTTTAATCTTTAATTTGTTGTCTTTGATTAACATTAAAAAAAACATAATGAAAGCCTTTATATAATAAGACACAATGACAACATTGTATAGGAACAATTAAAATAACAACATGTAAATAAAGTAAATAGAAATGAAAGACTTGAGGTAAATACTTGAAATTCCCATCATATTAGTCGTGAAGTCTTTGGCTTATCGCTGTCTCTGAATACAAACCTTCGAGGGTTCCTTTACTGTATCAGTAAGTAAGACTGTATTATTGTTTCAGGTGGTATCGCTCCCAAATTTTGTTTTTAAACATAATATGTATTTTTTGGGTAGAAATTTATCAATGAAAAATGATTTCCCCTGCTGGTGTGCTTCTGTGTCTCAGGGTGTCCAGGCTCTCGCCCTGTGGCAGAAAATCCAACTACTCTACCAAAGCATTCTGGACAATGGAGGCAAGTCTTAACCTCTATCACATCAGTGTAACTAATCATTTATCCGGTGATGTATTGTTAGGTTGTTTCGTGGAGACATCAGCACAATGTTTGCCTTGACTCCTGCTTGTCTGACTCTCTCTCACTCACTCACCCAGACAAGAGGACAGACAGCTGGCTGCTGGTCTATTCTCCTGTTCCAATCGGCTGCATCTTCCTGTGTTACCTGCTCATCATATGGGCCGGGCCGAAGCTGATGGCCAAGAGGCAGCCAGTAAACCTCAAACCTGTCCTGATCGTGTACAACTTTGCCATGGTCTGCCTGTCTGCCTACATGTTCTATGAGGTACTGCTGTACTGTGCGTGGGGACATTTGTACAAGAGGTTGACCCATAATCTGGAGTATGTCAACTTCATTTGAACCTGCAGAATGATCAGAACAACTCTAACCCATCTGACCTGGTCTTAAGGTTTTAGAGGCTATGATTTATGGAACAATAACAGATATATGTAGAGTAATGTTGACTTCAAAGCTGTATGATTCAATATTTTCATGTGAAGATTTGGTCACATTAAACTGGTGGAAATGTAACCTGGAAAGAACCACGTTTCTAAGAACCCTGAAGGGATCTGGTTCAAGAGCCAGATATAATTTGCTGGAAAAATCCGTCTGAGTGTCATAGGACATCAAGGGAATGTGAATGTCGGTTGTGTAAACAGGAAGCTGTTACCTAATAATTTGTCAGTTTTGTGTTTACAGCATATTCCTGTTGCCCCCGGTGGCAGAACAAGTATAGCTCCTCTACAGCCACGATTTCAGACAGATAAATCTCAGGGCATCTCTCACGTTTTGTTATGTTCCCTGATCATTGTGACGATTGTCAGTCCAACAGGAAGTGATTTCACTCATTCACAGTCAAATTTTGTCTGACAAACCGGGATCAAAGCTCCCTGTGCTGATCGAATGAAACCAAAGCAGAGATGAAAGCTGCCTTTGTTTTTTCCAGTTCACAGCCTCTTCCTGGTTGGCCAGATACAGTCTGCTGTGCCAGCCAGTCGACTACAGTGACAGCCCGCCGGCCATGAGGGTAAATCTGTTTAACACACCTTAGTTAATGGGACCATTGTCACATAATGCCAATCGTTATCTCCTACAGCCTTCAAATTACCCCTCCACATAGTCATACGTTAAATTTACAGTTCAAACACATTGTCATGAATTCATCTATATGCAAGCTTACACAAAGTCCACATGATAGAATGTAAATTAAATTTAAACAGCGAATTATGAGGAGACAACATAATCCTCTTCCTCCTGTTGTGCAGATGGCAAGAGTATGCTGGTGGTTCTACTTCTCCAAAGTGATCGAGCTCAGTGACACTGTAAGTACAAAGAAAGATTTGTATTTTTTATTTGTAATTGCTTCTTTTTTTGTTTAAACTATCACAAATGATGAGATTCATGCTTACACGTATGCATGTATTCCTGTACCTGCAGCGTAAACACATAGCTGCACTATCTTAATGTTTGCCTGTGTTTGTTTTCTGTGGCACAGATATTTTTCATCCTAAGGAAAAAGAACGGTCAGCTGACCTTCCTCCATATCTACCATCACGCCACCATGATCTTCAACTGGTGGGCCGGGGTTAAATATGTGGCTGGGGGCCAGTGTGAGTACGATCCTCCAGCCCAGTCTCACAGAAAGTCACAAAAGTACAGCAGCTTGTACAAATGATATATATTTATCAACAACACAAGACAAATGTCCTCCTGTGTTTCTGTCCACAGCCTTTCTGATTGGTCTGATCAACTCCCTGGTCCACGTATTGATGTATTTGTACTATGGCCTGGCAGCTCTGGGGCCGAGCATGACCAAATACCTGTGGTGGAAACGTTACCTCACCTCCCTGCAGCTGGTGAGTATCTGCCTCTGTGTGTGTGTTTGAGTTTGTGAACTTTGCCTTTACGTCATGTTTTTTAATCTCAAGATATTACTTGGTACTTCTCTTATTTTACTTACTTATTGGATTTTACCTATTTACTGTATTTAGCTACTTAATCAATTTTACCTACATTCATTATTTTGCCACTTATTTTATTTGACAATCTGTTTTATTTTACCTACTTACTTTATTTCCTGATATTTTACTTTATTATGTATTTTCATTTCTAGTTTTTACTTCTATTTGGCACTTACTCTCTTTTATAATACACTTATTATTTTAAGTCAGACTAATGTTGCACTTTACCTCACTTTACCTCTTTGGGTCATTTTGATGATCAGCTCTCTTTTCATGTTTGAGCAATCTAATTCATTTCAATTGGACATGAGGCGAATACACTTGTTTGATTCAAGTCTGTCGCTGTGAAACGATAGCTCCTGGAAACTGTTGAATAAACCTCCTCTCAGGATGTGCTGGAAGCTTGGGGGGGGGGCGACGTGGAGACCTCCTGCTTGGCTTGTCATTGTTCTGGCTGGGTTGGCATTGCTAGACAGATTAGCGGCACTGATGCGCCTCAGATACTCAACTACTGGACCATCTGTTTTCTTTTTATTGACTTGATGAAGCAACAATGCAGCCTCTAGTGTTTGTCCTTCTACATGGCCGCAGCATATATGGGTCAGTACGGTGGCTGACTGCCATTACTATGTAACAATAATAGTACTGACCTTAGACATGACCCCGCCAAGCCTTCATTACAGTTGGCTTCACAATTCAGTGAACTGAAGCCAAGATAGTTGAGTTGATTGGGGAGATTAGAGATGGTATTTATCTGTCTGTGTATGCATGAGTGTGTGTGTTTGTGTGTGTGTGTGTGTGTGTGTGTGTGTGTGTGTGTTGGGGTGGGGGGGGGGTCCTTCTCTGTTTTTAGAGGTAATTATTATATACATTTAGGGGTATGGTACGCATAGTAAGATGCACAGCTTTAATTATGTTCGTTCAAACACACAATACCTGGCAGGGGAAGCCGGTAGTAACCTTGAGAAGCACATAGGTCACAGATGAGTGTACAGAAGGGTCATCCTGCACTTTTCAGATAAATTCGACTGATGTGAGTGTGAGTGTCTGCTCATCCTGGTTCTCAGCACTCAAGCCAACTACTGCTCTTTTACTATAACGCTAGAATCAGGTCTCTCATATTGACCATTTGCTCATTCACCAGCTGCTGATGCACATACACGCTGCTTTTGTCATTTCGACAGTATTACCGTCATAATTATGGAAGACACTGCTTCCGATAATTCGTATTTCTTTTATAAAAGTCAATAAAAAATGTCTATCAAAATGTTTTATTTATATTATCCATTGTTTTATTGCAAGATTAGAGCCAAGCAGTACAGCTACTCAAAGGCAATTTTTAAATAAATAAATAATAGTGTTATCAGTCAAATGTATCCTTTAATCAACTTTTTGGATTTTTTTTTAATAACACTATTGACACTAGAATCAATAGGAAAAGTGTTTGTCTCTTTCTATTATTTCTCCTGTGTGTCTCTCCGTCTCTCGCCCACTCAGCTCCAGTTCCTCATCGTCACCCTCCACACCACCTACAACCTGTTTGCTGACTGCGACTTCCCCGACTCCATGAACGTGGTGGTGTTCGCCTACTCCCTCAGCCTGATCGCTCTTTTCAGTAACTTCTATTACCGCAGCTACCTGGACAAGAAGAAGACCAAGTAGACGTGAGGGGATGAAGAAGGAAACCATCTGTTTCCATCCAATACTGAAGGTGGAGGCAGAGAAAAGAGCTGAGATGAGTTTGGGAACAGGGAGGTGATCCAGAGGCGGGCGAGGGAGAGGCCACATCTCTTCTTCTCCGTTATGTTAATTACTTCATGTTCATTATGTTATGTTAATGAAAAATACAATATTTATGATGTTTTTAAATAAAACCATATTTTTTAATAATTTTTTGGGGAAATATGTTTTGCCTTTAACACAGAGGAGATGTTTACTAGACTTAAGAGTCTCTTTATACATTCATTCACTCTTTTTACCCACAAACAGTCAGCATACATTAAGCCGTGATTCATGTCTCCCCTCCCCCAGCACTTAATAGATGAGACCTTCTAATCACTATTGGAGTCGCTTGATTCTTCTCTTTCACCCATTGGCTGGGAGTCACAGCCAATCGGCTGATAGCTGCTATTAGGTCTGTATCCTGCTCTCCATCTTCTTCTTCTTCTTTTTCTTCCTTGTATGGTTTATGTGCGGGTGGCAACCAGCGTCAAGGGTGCATTACTGCCATCTACTGTGTCCTTCTTCTCTGCTCGGCCCATGTCACCTGCTCTCCTTGTATTCCTCCCTTCTTTTATATACACCAGGGTCCCCGTACCCAGTTTAATTCCTCTTACCAATGGGGAGACCCCAGCCCACAACCCCCGCTACTCCATCTTTCATGGTGTAGCAATATAGTCGCCTGTGTCCCTTCCGCTCCCCCTTGTGGACAGAAATGAAAGCACCATTAGTGGAGGGACTGAATTATCCATATCGCTTAGCCCGTGCAGGATATACCCTCTGCCACCATCACATATTCCCATTCTGTTCGCTATCTATTCCACTACTTTTATCTCCAGCAGCATATTGGTTTTGAATATCCTCTGTTCCAAACTCAACAGGGGGGGTAGACAAAATAACAGAACAGCACATTAAAAGGCACTTTGAAGTGACTGAATCAAAAGTTCCAGAGGCAGCTACTCAGGCGACTCATTTTAATACCAATCAGCACAAAGTGGCAACTTGATGAATTTCACACAATCGCCCCTTAGACATCCGAGGATTTAAAGCAGAAGTGGTTCAGTCTGAGTGGCTTAGAGGATTTGTAAACCGATGTTAATATTTAACAGTTTGTCTAATATTCTTATATATAATACTTATAAACTGATTATGCTGTATTATGTATTGTATGTGCATTGCTATGGGTAATCTGGACATGGCCTATTCTCAGGGTAGGGAATGTAGAGTGCAGAGCAGAAATCCACTGAACTCTGCACAACAGTTATATTACCTTTGCAAATAGTGAGTAAGGAAGGTGGATCAACACACCTTTTGGCCACAAGGACCGATCCTCACTTTTTACAAAGACATTTAGTTGAAATGGTTAAGGGGAGAGTAAGGAGCTATAGGCAGAGTGGCTCTTACAAAGCTAGAAGTACAAGAGAGTGATTTTGTGTGTTTGCAAGTGTGTGCATGTCTCTCTCTGTTTGTATGTGTGTGTGTGTGTGTGTGTATCTCATAATGACCAGCACTAAAATAACACAGGACACACTTGTTGAGCATTATGAGCCATATTTTGTGGCTGGCAGGTACTTCTGCTCTGCATCTCATATCACAAGTGGGTTACAAGCACACACACACACACACACACACACACACACACACACACACACACACACACAGCTTGATTGCCAGAAGCCCATTTAAAGGCTGCTGTCCCTCAGCCTCGCCGCAGGCACAGCTCCAGGTTGATTACCGCTGAGTGCCGTGCAGCTCAGGCATGACTGACTTCCTGGCACGCCGTCACCTTGATCAGTTTACAGTTTAGCAACCAGGCGATTGGTTTCATCTGAGTGTCTAGCAAGTTTCTAGGGTTTTGAGACGAAGCCAAGTCAGTTACAGGTGTCGCTTAACCCCTCAATACTTTTCACACACGTGCGACTTGACTGAATGGCTTTTGATGGGTGCACGGGCAAATTCAAACATCGCAGTTGACACAAACAACAAAAAAACCGAGCAACCACTGCGCCGAGAGCGTGCCCAAATCCAGAATCAGGTTTGTGAATGACTTTGTGTCGGTCACCTTGGTAACTGTGTCGTACAATGTTTGGGCTGCGGACAGCCAGAGGCAGACTGTAATTAATAATCAGGTTAGAGGGAGAGGAAATTGAAGCCCTCTCCAGGCTGCTGCAGCTAACTTCCTATCTAGTGAGAGGGAAGGGACCGGCAGACACACTCACACACACACACATCTGCACACGTGTGCACACACACACCAATATAACTGTTGACAGTGAGAGAGGTTTGGGAATAAGAGGCTGGTAAGTGTGCTTGAAGGTGAGCCACTGGGTTGTTTCATACAATGAGGGTTAACAAGAGGCTGCGGCAATCTCAGCATGATGGGAGCACACTCACCCGCAGACAGGCTCGTGTTAATCAGCCAACCAACCAGCTCATAGCTTCCTGTCAAGTGTGTGTGTGTGTGTAATTAACAGGCATGAATCTCCAATGCAGACAAGAGAAAAGCAGAGGGCCCCCCCCCACACACTCTATATTTACGTCTGTTAAATAGCATCTATCGTCTGTTAAAAAGCATCTACCTTTCACTTTGTCATCACTTGACTTGGCGTGGTTGTGCCTGTCTCTCTGTGTCTTTGTTGTCAACAAGAATAACCCCATCTGTCGGTGAGGCCGTCTCTATTAATGGACAATGGGATGAGCCCAGCGCCACCTGTATCTGTGTTATCAAAGTAATATGGGGGATGTGCCATTTATCTTGACAGGCAGATATCTTGATTTATGGCTTTTATTGTTCACCGTGGGTCTTGGATATTTATTTCACAGGGGCTCGGGCCCGCCGGGTATTGCTTGATTTAATTCAGTTTTAACATGAACCTGATTCTGTAAATCTGTTAGCCCAAAGTGATCCCTGCTGTCGTTATTCAACATTCAAAACGCTTTGTTCATTCTATGAGGGAAAATATGAGTTTTGTCAGGATCTCTAAGGCCAGAGGGCATAAGGCTGTGGCTGTGTCGGATATAGGGATGTGTGTATGTGGTGGACTTTATAGTCAGCTCATCTCCAAGCCCAGGATTGTGATGTACAACAACAACAACTAAAATCCCATAATACATTGTCAATGTTTATTTTACACTTAGTATTATTACTTTCAGTTAAAAAGCAGAATCAATGACCGAATATATTTATGTGTTTGAATGCTTATTTATTTTGCCTAAATATCAAAACTAATTAACACAAGATGAATTTTTATGTATTTTGTTATTTAAAACAAGGTTTAATACTGTATTGTAAATATAATGTGTGGTTAGTAATATAAACATGTTTATATGTATTTTATATAATATTCTGCACGCCATTCTCAAACCGGAAGTAGTTGAATGGCGTCTTATGAAACAAGCGATTAGTCGTCAATGCATTACAGTTTTATGTTTATTATTCTTCAGCCAGTTTACAATTCAGTTTATTGGGGGGGACAATTTTGAATATATTTATATATTTATATATTAACTATATTTAAACATGTCCCCCCCAATGACTATTATGACTACTGCCCTGTTACGACATGACTAAGAGGTTATAGACAGTTTGGTTTCTAAACCATAGTCATGTTAAAAGTGAGACTTCTAGTTTGTAACTTTGTCCCACTGTAATGTTTGCTTGTGACTCAGGTGAGGCATATAGAGGCCCAGTGAATGAAGAGAGTTGCAATTTGTACTCTAGCAAGAATAATTAGCTATGGGGGCGCTGCATGGAGCAAATCCCATGGACAGGTCTCCAATCCATCACAGGGCCGACATAGAGACCATTCACACTCACATTCACACTCACACTCACATACAAACACATTTTTGTTGCTACAGCCTTTTTGTGTTATCACCAAAAGCTCTTGAATCTCGTCATCTTTCCAAGTTTACGTTTTCTTCGGCATCTTACGTGTGTAGCTACTCTTGTTCATCCTGATATATTTGTATTTATTTATGATTTTTTCAGTTTTGCATCCGTCACATGGTAGTAACGTCCAAAACACCCACTCGCTCACTGCGAATCGACAATCTCCTGCTGTATTCTCGGATGGTCTCACTCCGACATTTTACCAGGTAGCTGGCAAGAAAAGTTCCAGAAAATGTCCAGAGTAACTGACTCGGACATTTGCCTATTGACGTACACCCCGTCTGGATAATTTCAGGAGATTATCCGGAGTTCAGTGCATGTCTGAAATCAACTTCCTTTCCCTGTTTTTCTCTGCCTTCAAACAAAGCTCTCTGTCCTTTGCTCTGCCCAGCTCACACCTTCACCTTCATTATTTAAAGAACAGAGGTATTTCTCTCCCTTCTTGTCTTTTCCTTTACTTTGTTCCTTGCTCACCTTGCCTTTCATCGATTCCGCCGATCTTTTATCTCTCTACTACACTCAGCTTTCAAACCTCCATGCTCCCCTCCTCTTCTTGCCTCATCTCTCCTCTCACCCATACATTACAGTCTTCCGAGTCCCTGTATTTGTCCCACCCGCTTGTTTCTCTTTCTTTACTCCTCAACTCCCCACATTTCTCGTCCTCCCTTGTCTCCCTCCCGCCTTCCCTTCCTCACATCTCCTCCATACCCCTTCCTCTGTACCCCTCCCCTCCGGCAGTCGCCCCTCCTCGCACCACCTCGGCTCGCCCTCTGATGATTGCCGGGCACATTTCATTTGACACAAAGACAAAGGGCTGAGTACACATGTGGTTTCTCTGCAAGTCCCGTGTAATATGAAATATTAATGCGGGCCTAATTTGGCTCCCTGGATGAGGGGCGGTGGTGGGGGCGGCGGGGGCTCTATAATCAGCAGTGCCGTTTCCTTCCCCAAAGGATGGTGAAGCTGTCAGGATGGATTGAGAACCAGTAAAGATAACAACAGCAGAATGTTTACTGTTGGCGGCTACCGTGGCCTATTTCTGTCTCTCTGTTTACTGGTGAGATTGGCACATTGCCCGAGTCCCTGACAGGCTTTGCAGAATGAAAGGTGCTAGGTGCAGCATTTCCAACCATGAACAGTCATGCTCAAATTAGACGTGATAGACTGGTATAATTACCATGAACAATTGGTGGCCTCACGACGGCACTATTAGCAGTTAAATATCTAATATTTGGCCGTCAACCATTTTGCTTGTTCTTCCTTTCACTCCACTGAAACGCTGAAACCTTAAGCACTGTATGTCAAAGGTGACGTGATATTCCGCTTTCTTAAAGGCTCCATCGGTGCTGTTTTAAATTTAAAGTGTTAAAATGGAACCTGCTGGTGGTGAATGATGCAGCTAACCTTCTCTTTTCATTAGTCTGAAAAGTCCTATCAAAACAGTTTTTGTAAGGCTGCAGCACCAATCCAAAGCTGGTATTCAAAACTCAACAGTACTAAAGCAGAAATCTAAAGAGGTGAATTAAGTGTACTACACCATCAAGTTTCAGAAGGAAATATTATATTTGATAGATTTATTACAAGTAAAGGCCAGTTTGCCCATTTTCCCTTAATGACACAATATGTTCCATTATAATGTAATAAAACAGTGTTAATATTTGTCCAAATGACTCAGGTATGTTTTTATAACTCTAAAGTGAGGTCTTTATCATAACTAATTCACTAATAAACTAACACTAAGAAACATTATTTTTAGTTTTATTGAGAGAGAGTGATCAATCTTATGGTAACAGAGTAATACCTTATATAGTAAAAACACTCAGCAAAGCATTTAAATATTCATAAAATGCATGGTAATAAAAAGCTAGTTGATGGAGAATAAGAGTATCTTATTTAAAAGTTTTACTGTAACTCTTACTGAAATTTCTGCAGTACAAAAAAGGGAGATGATGTTAGAAGAGCTGGTTTCTATTGCTGTAGAGTCATGTTAGCATTTGGGTGATAATGTGCTGTAAATACTTTACGTCCTGCTTCGGCTAGCTGCTCCAGCCCTCACCTGAACACTGCAGATTTTTGTGTTGTTGTGAACAGAATCTCTTCCTGTTCTGTGCTTGTGTGAAAGGCAAACTCCGGAGAAAGTCGGGGCTCGGAGTACATGTCTGAAAACGGCTTGAGAGACATGAATTAGCTAAAAAACAAATCTTTACACAACATTTTTAGGGAAGTGTACACCAGTCTGTGCATTTTACTACTGCTATTGATGTATTTTATTTACTTTATCTTAAAAAAGGAAAAATAAGCTTGATGAAAGCACATTAGTTAGTTTAGGAGTCTTGGTGACCTCATTACAAATCTGCCTTTAAGATGTATCTTGCAAAGAAGATTTCACCGAGGCAGCAGAAAGAGCTGATGGGATTGGTACAGAGTCACGTGTGTGCTTGTTAAAGCTCACATGTATGTGGCGGTCCTCTCTGTGTCACCCTCAGTTGATTCACTTACACCTGTCCACATCCATTTCAATCTTACATAAACAACCACGAAGCTTCTAATCAAACCAGGTGGGGCAGTAATGTCTGAGAATGTGAGAGGATACACTAGTGTTTGTCTAACGCTGTGTTTGCCAAACACAAAAGCAGAAAACTTTTGCATCAAAGCAAACATACAAACAGACACACACACACACCCATGCATGCCCGCTTTTCTCATGGGAGCCAGCTTTTTGCGCCCTGTCTTTCTCCCTTTCACTTAGTTTTCCCCCTCTCTCCTTTGCACACACACTCACTCATGCTGGGTGACCCCCGTGCAAACACACAAACACACACACAAGGTCAAAGTTTGTCTTTCCCAATTAAATTCCCTCTGCATATACTATCTTTCACTCTCTCTCGTTCACACAAAAAAAGGCAGACACACACTTTTTCTCGTGCACTTAAACACACACACACACACCCACATAAGCTACAGTTGCATCACTAGTGAATTACGATGCCGTTCCACGTTATTAAACATGACACTCGGCCCAGATAATGGAGCCTTTCTTCATCTCAATTTGGAAGGCTAATCTTATTGCTTTGATTAGCAGCAGCTTCATTTGCATATCAAGGCCTCCCCTCCTCTAATTCCTCCATCACAAATCCCCCCTTTATAGCTGCAGATAAAAGGAATCTATCTATATGTATCTTTCTTTAGAATCTTCTCTCCCTCCCCCTCTTCCACCCGTTCGTTTTCTCCTTCTTGTTCATATACTTGTTTTCTCTCGTACTCATCGTCGGTTCTGTTGAGTTGTCTTCGGTTCGCTCTCCACAAGTCTGAGACCATAATGGCGTACATCTGAGGATCATGAAAACAAGAGCAGAGGCAAAAGTGTTTATTGACATGAGATCATGGTCAATAAAGTTAGTTACTTATTATCGACGATGATTCACAAGTTAAGGGGTCAGAGAAAAAAGGAAATGTTTCACCAAATGATGAAAGTGCAGTTAACTATTAAGGTGTAACCACAAGGAAACGACTCAACAAGAAACTGTAAAAATCGTACTTTGCTCACGTTTAACTGCCGAGAGGGTTTCAGTTTGGAAGGACTTTGAGACGAGCAGATACAAATTCATTTAGATTTAGTACGTTACGCAAAACACGTTGTTAGTGGCACTAGATATACTCTACGTCCCTGACATGAGTTCATTATTGCTGGGTTTTTTTACGCTATGGAGAATGCTAAAATGTAAATGAAGAAACAAATGCAGCAATATCCGTCCCTCGCTGGTTGGGATTATGATAAACTTTCTGCTTAGTTGCCTCATTATTTTTCAGCCAGGACCAAACTGAGGTTTATATTTATACATGTGCAATCCATGTTTACACATATATTCACATCATATCATACATCACATACAGGAAATAAACTGCATGCAGAAAATAAGAATGCAGTGTCCTCCAGGTGCTGATGATCACTATATAAAGAAAGTAGCCCTTCCATGTACAGTCTATAACAGATTTATTAGTCATTTATTACACATGGTATAAAACAATTTTATGGGGGATCAATTTACAAACACTTACTACAGTTCAAGGTAAACTCAAACGTCTGAGGAAGTTATCATAACTCAGTGAGAAACACAATGGATGTCCTTAAACCTTTATAATGAGAGCTTCCCCCAGTCAGGCCCGTTGTGAATGTGAAGCAGCCATTGCAGGAGATGTTTGGAGACAAAAACAGGAGATTAAATTAGATCTGAAACCACAAAGAACCAAGCTGCACAGCACTGAGAGCTGAACCAAGAAAGGTTTTATTACCCGGGAAGTCTGTGTAGTATCTAACAGTTTACAGGTCCGTGTTGTAGGACTGGATTGGATAGAGTATATCAGCTGGTGTTAATGGATACTCTTGTGTAGTTAAACTTTGCCCAATACAATGTGAACTAATCTCATTTCAATTATTGATAGTGTGTATTAAAAAGAAACGTAACAGTGTGTTTTTGTTACCTGTGTATTATCTTCACACCTGTTATATGATAGGAGTGGGTGGTACATTCCAAGATGTACTCACACTGTCAAACAGTACACTATCACAGATACTGATGCTAATGCGAGGAAGAGAATTCTTCAATTTTTGCAATGTATGACTATACATTGAAAAAATTGAAGAATTATTTTTTATTATCATCTTGTTGAAATACAATCGTTTTTAACGAATGCAGTGTTAGCATCAAAATACAAACTTGAAGCACCAATAGGGAGATTATGCACAATGACCCAATTCAGAGTTACGTTTGTAATATTATTGATACATTCAAGTAGGTCAGATCATGTAGATCTACCTAAGTTATACACTACTACCACTACCCTGCTGCTATTCATTAGTTGATTGTATTTTGCAGTTAGAATTATATAAATATAGTTGTGTGAAAATGTAGAATATTTGCCTCTAGAAGATATAGAAAATGGACATCATTCTGTACCTCAGGTTAGGGAACCTCAACATTGTACTTAAGTACATTACTTGAATACATTTCTCCTTTACTTACCACTTCCAACTTCACACATGTCTATCAAGACTCCACACACATTGTGGCAGAGCTTCAAATGGAGGGAAAAGGGATTGAAGCTGTTTCCTCTTCTTTGAGCAAATTGATGCATTTAAAAACACAATGCAGTATTGACAGAGATAGTGAAACGCTAGACAAAGTGCAGCACCTTAAAATAAGACAGATCCCTGATGAAGCCACATGAAGAAAGATGCATTAAGAGCCACACAGTCATTTTAACATTGTACAGAAGAAAACGCTGCATCGTTAAGTCTATTCTCCAGCAGGAGTGAGCAACCTTTCTCTTTTTTAGGGCCATATCACTTTTTACAACCTTCTTTACAGGCCAGACTGAACTATTGCTCGTATAAATTACATTTGGTATTGTATCTGGATTGTGGCATTTGCTATAATAATTTAACCTTCTTTATTTAATATATTTTACATTTAAATTGTTTTTTTGTACTGATGTAAAGCAGTTTGTGGTTTTGTGGCTCTGAAAGCAGCTACACAAATAAAGTTTTCTTAGTTTGTTTGTACCGAACTTGCTAATGTAGTGGCCACCACTGCTTCTCTTTAGCAAGGCTATGATGTCAGGTGGTAGAGATGATGATGATGATGATGATGATGATGATGATGATGATGATGATGATGATGATGATGATGGTTTTACCCAAAGCAATCTCCTCAGACAAATTGTTACCTTACATACAGAGTATTAGTTTTCTCATATCAAACCAAACAGTGTTCAGTTGTTCCATTGAGGGCCAGAGAAAGTTTTTAAATTCCTTGCAGTGTCCGTCAGTGTTCTTTCAATATCTTTTGTCATAATCATCAACCTTCTCTGAGATGCTTCTTTAAGACAAACTGACCCTTTGGAAAAAAAAATTGTTGTAGCAGCTCCACCACACCAAAAATGGAAACCTTCATAAAATGTTTTCATCTTCTAACTAACTAACTTATCCAGGTTAGTTGCAGCCGTAAGGACAACCCTGAAGGACTTGCCAGTGTTGTATTTTATGTTATTGTCTTCTATTGTGGTAAAAATTGGTACACAATAAAATGAATTCAATATGTCTTGATTGCTTATATGAGTTGGCTCATGCGTCAAATAAAATAGTCGCTATAAAGGTCCAGAGGCTGAAAGTTCCCTGGACCTTTTCTAGAAGGTCAATGTGAGGCAGTCACAGCAATGACTGAACCCGGTGACATATCAAGCAGCACAACACAAACACACACAGCTTGTGCACACAAAAAAATCTAAAGGTACCGAACACGTAAAATCTGATGAAACCGTTAAACTGCATTTCAACACTTCAGCACACTGACCCCATGTGCGAGTTTGTTCGAGAGAGTGAGCAGAGACAGTAAAGAGCGAGAGATAATGGTGTCTTTTATAGGATGTTGGCCAATACAATGTTTTATGTATCTATAAAGACCTTCAAGGCCATGGTGACTTTTCACAGGGTAGAAACACTATCAGTGGTCTGTGAAAACGGCTGCATTGTGCCAGATCGAAGTTAAGTGCAGCATCAAAAGCTTTCACCTATTCACAGTTTGGCAGAATTGAAAGCCTGAGGTGCTTCAGTCGTGTAGTCACCTTAATGGACAATTTTCAGCATTACACTGAAATTTTGTTAACTGTGTGGCAGTTGAATGTGTTTGTCATAAAGGAAGACTTGAAAAGTGCTTTTTTTTCTCTTGTTGGCTGATTTTATTCAATTTGCTGCAACACGCCTACAGTCAAAAATCATTTTTGTTATCTGAAGGATTACATATTACTCCTTATTGTGTGTTTTGTTGTATAGATTTAAGTTAATAATGTCAAATTTACTTTAGCTTCACTTACATACTATTTTAACACTGGTAAGGAAACCATGACATCTCGTTCGGTTCATTCATATTTGTCCCCAGAGAATGACACCAATGTATATTTATTCCACTGAATTACATACGAGTTAAAATGAACAAATACAAATATAGATAAAAAACATTATCCCCCGTTATCCAATTCAATCCCGATGCTTTGTTAAATAGTACATGTACATTGACCCAATCACAAGTTGTGGCCTGTATAACCGATTTGAGAGCCCATCCCATCATGTTAGTTGACTGGCAGATTTTTTCATTCATGCTGCTTAGCTACCAGCCGGCATGTGGAGTTCAGCCGTGTTCATGTAAATGAGCTGGATGCACAATTATTACAATGTAAAACTAATATTATGCTGATACCTTCAGGCCCATGTCATTTGCCATTAGCCCATTGTAAAACCGAATGTCCAAATTATGTGACCTAATTAGGACTTTGCATTGACTTCCATCTAATTTGGAAAGCCTCAACCAAAATCTTATTACTAACTATAACAAGGACTGGTTCATGCCTAACCTGAACCTAACCATAATTCACCCCCAGGACCCCGGAAATAAAGTTGTATCACATTAGGACTGGACCACACACACATACACACACACACCAGACCACACCACACAAACACACACACACACACACACACACACATAAACACACATCTTTCGTATACTGCGCATTGTGTACGTACCTCAATGTGTCCATGTTGCCTTCAGGTACAGTACTCACAGCTCCCTATAGATAGCAACTTCATTACATTTTGCCTGGAGACTCAGAAACCAATCATTCCACCTACAGGATGGTGCAGATGCAAAGATACCACCTGGCCACAGGTTTTCTGTGTGTCGGTTGCATCAGGCTGTGGTCAGCGAAAGGAAAACACCAAAAACAGCAAATGGTCATTAACATGTATCATCTGTGTAAATAAAGTGAGATCCATTTTGTTTCTCTGAGCTACAGGGCTTGTGCCATAGATTTGTCCCAAAACTATTAATACACATAGTAGCAGTTATAAAAGCTGTTGCAGCTAAATAAGTCAAATTTATGTTGGTATGTTTGTGGGTTTTGCCTCATACTTTACACACACAATTTTATTATGGGTTTGTTTCATTCAGTAGGGCTTTGTAGATTTTGTCAAAGGTTCCCTCAACCATACAGACCCACAGGATGGTGTTATAATACATGTAGATAAAGATATTTTTTTGTGTTGTATGATGCAAAATTCACAATTGTATAAATTGTAAAAAAGCTTGTGAAATGACTCGTATCTGTGCTAATCTATCTATGAATAAAGATTCAAGGTCTTGAGTAAGTACATGATCTCATTACAGATGGGAACACTCACAATGTAAAGATAACAAACTACGTCAGATTGAGGGATTAACATTTAAACAAAGCTCTTTATTTAATTTTAAACTGTGCAGCAGTAAAAGTGGAAGATGTGACCATAAAGCCATTGTAGGAAAGTTCATCGACCTAGAGGTGATCTACCAGCTCGCCCGTGATGAGCAGTCAGCATTTTACTCACTGCCTCGGAGCTCCATAAACTCCCGTTTACGCGGGTTATTGCTCTCTCTCTCTCTTGAAGAACTCATAAGATGATGTAGTCATCATCTTCAGATAATTACCCTCTTGTGTCACCACATGCAGATGAGGGAGGTGGCGTTGCGGCATACAGTATATAAACAAGGAGCTGTCTCAGTCCCAGTACCTTGCTTTTTCCCTCAGCTTGCCTCATTATCTCTGCTCACACGCCTCTACCCACCAATACCACCAAGATGTCTTTCGCTGGAAAATGGGAAACCGAGACCCAGGAGGGATACGAGGAGTTCTGCAAGCTGCTCGGTGAGAATCTGAAAACGTTTCTCACACAGCACGTGCATTTTACTCACTAGACCAATCAGAGCTATTTTAAACCTCACACTCGTCTTGTCTTCCTGCCTTAGGTATCCCCGATGCAGTCATGGAGAAGGGCCGCGACTACAAGCTGATCACAGAAGTCACCCAGAACGGCAACGACTTCACCTGGACCCTGATCTACCCCTCAAACGCCACGGTCACCAACAAGTTCACCATCGGCAAGGAGAGTGATATGGAGACCATTGGAGGAAAGAAATTCAAGGTAGGAGGGAAAGACTCCAGAGATTTGTCTCTTATTGTATTCAGTCTTGAGTTCCAGCTTTGCAGAGAAGAGACATGAGACCATGACAGTGATGATAAACCCAGCAGAAAGCAGCAGGAGGATGAATTTACCCTGGTTCCCTGACTGATTGTAACCTTTATGTTTTCAGGCCACTGTGCAGATGGACGGAGGCAAGCTGGACGTGACCTTCCCCAACTACCACCACACCACTGAGATCGTTGGAGGCAAGCTTGTTGAGGTAAACCCACGCTCTTATGCTTTCACTGCAGAGAACCTTCAGTGTGATGACAGTTGTTCGGCTCAGCACCGTTCAGAGATCATTACAGACCATAATGTTATATCTCTGCAGCTGGGTAGCAGCTTTAGCTAACAAGAAAAACTGTATTAAATGTGGTTTTCCAAATGTTACTAAGATTTTCCAATGTGCAAAACCATCTGTTTCCAAATCCAGCTTTTCAGAAAATTACCTTTTGAATATTTGGAAAAATAGGACAAATAAAGCACAAACTGACAGAGAAACTTTCTCTTTTGATTAACAAGGCACTGGAATAACATATTTCTGTCTTTAATAATTGACTTACCATTCCCTCTCCCTACAGACCTCCAAGTCTGGTGCTGTAGTCCTGAAGAGAACCAGCAAGAAGATCTAACTGCTGACCTCAGAACTACTGCAGTAAATAAACTAAGGCAATGATGGCAACGTCAATCTGTGTTTCGGTCTGCACTTTCTTATGTGTGTGTCTGTGTGATTATGAGTGTGTTGTGTGATTTTTTGATCTCACACAATTGTAAATTTAAGGAAGGACATTGGATCAATTCCACAGATTAAGTGGAGCCAGTGATTCCAGCTTCCGAGGAGGTGACAATCTAGATATTTTTCGTCATGTTTATCATTGGAATTATAATATGGATTGAATTATGAGGACAGTTCTTAGTGCGTTGATTCCCACCTGGCATTGGATTAAGTTTCCACATGTGTTAAGAGCAGGGCTGCCCACACTTTATAGGCTTGTGAGCTACTCTTGAAATCACCAGCTCAACAAGATCTACCGATCAAAGGATGTTGGTATCCTCCACCCCAACAACATATGTTGAGAAAAAAAGAATTCAAAAACTAAAACAGGCCGTCTGGAATTCTGTTAGAGTATACAGACGCCTCTCACCTTGTGATGACTTCAGGAATTTAAAAAGGTCGCTGGTCGGCTGAGGTTGAGCCGGGTTTACCTTGTCTCACACGCTACCAAAAAGCTTCACTCAGATCCAATAAATCAAGGTTCAGGTTCCTATGCAGTCTAAGAAAGAGGCATCCAATTGACAGATATTTTGCAGAAAGGACCAACAGTACATGATATTATGTAATAAAACAAAACAATAAAACTTTAGAAATACTAAATTAAGCATGAGATAGAAGTGCTTTAGGCTCCACCAATCTGGACTAAGAACCCATAATTAATAGCAAAAAACCCTGGACCTCCCAACAATAAAATAAATATGCTAATATTTTCTGGGCGACCCTCGAGGTATGAAAACAGTCGATCAGCGGACATTTTCACTCAGTCCATTCTAAGAAATATGTTATCGAAACATCTCATTTTGTACTTCCTCCCCCTTATGGCCACATATGGGTACGCACTCGTCTCTCAGCCCCACCCAGCCGCTACCAGTCCAGCCTCCGAACCCACCACCCCCGCTAGACGTTATTTCATATTGAAACTCCGTTGTGAAACTCCATACGGTCACTCGGGACGTTACTCCTACATTGTCCGACTGTCATGTTAAAATGCACCAGAAAGGTGTCAAATATGGGCCAATCATTAAGAATGTAATGATTATTGAACTCAAAGGTTCAAGACACACTGACAAAACTGCAGAGAAACCTCGAGACTAAATACTGGAAGAGAAGGAGACAAAGACACATTAGAGCAGGTGAGGGTCCTCAGGAGAGCAGTAACCAAAGGCGGGACAGGAAGTGAAGTCACCTGAAACCAGACAATAAGTGCGTTTCAAAATAAATCTAAAGTTGACACGTGACACAAGACATTCTGTATCACATTCCTCGATGCCCAGCTCATCAAGGCCAGGCAACGCAGTTCATACAGATTTCAAGAACATTGAATGTATATAAATTATATAAGTGAGTGGTGATGAATCTCCTCACCCCTGGGTCACACTGGCTGTGGGAACGGCACATGTGTGTGCGGAACATCTTCCCTTTAATTTCAGCGCCTGTGTTATCAGGTCAGAGCAGCCGCACTGGGTGAGCCATGCTGCTCCTCTAGAGTCAGAATCTCTTCTACAAATACACTATGAAGATTTTCTTTCACCGCAGTTTCGACTGCAATAACATAAATATTTGCAACACTTCCTGGACCTGTTTCAAAGTAAAAGCTAGCATTTATGTTGACTAAAGCCATTTATTTTGTTTTAACAAGATTTCATTTTTATATGTAGGACTTGATTATGCAAAGCTTTATATGATAGTCTTAGTAGAGATACAGACACGCTCCCTGCGTGAAAACAGAGAAGTGTGAGATGTATCAGATCAGGGACAGAGCCGTAACACACTGCACATGCACCCAGTGTGGCCAAGGCATCAGCGTCTTTACAGGTAAGGAAAGAATTAAAAACACTACACTGAAAATCTGCAATGAAAAACATTATTTACTCTGGCCAAGAAGTCTCTGAGACAAGATACTCTTATCAGTCAGTTTACAGTCCGACTGGTTTCCTTTATCAAACAAGTCAACATTTCTCCACACGAAACACAAACAGTCACACTTTTTGTAGATGGTTTAGGTTCATACGACATTTCGGCCAATCTCAAATATGAGCTATCTGCATATAACTGCTGATGAATTAAAAAAGATATCCGATACATTTCATAATGTGCACTGCCTCTTTTTGTCATCACATAGACTGTTTACCTGTTGACAACAAAAAGCTGCGCACACATGATTGGTCAAACTACTGATTGGTCTTGTCCTTCGCCTACAGATTGTGTATATTCACTATTTATAAAGCTTAGTCTTTCTTAACACTGAAACATGTTGTTTTGCTTTAGCCTCAATGTTCTGGGACAGATAAAGTTTTCTCACTTAGAAATACTCAGAAGTGCACAGCTCAACATACAAACCATGTAGAAATCAAACCTGGTGCAGGATTACATCCTCACTCACTGACTTGCAAGGAGCACCAAGCTCAGTGCTGCCACCGGTTCCTGGAAGCTGTATGACAACAAACAATTGATTAAAACAGTATCCTATATACATCCCACATCCATTTATATTTTCTGATAGTATCATTATACCTTTTTTTTTCTTCTCTACACTCATCATCTATTCTCCCTTTCCTTCTTTCCCAAGATTGTTTTCTTATTCCGCTATGCTTTCCTCCCCTTTTATTCTTATCACCCCTTTCTCTCTTTTGTACTTTCCTTCGCACTGCCCCCTGTTCCTCTTCTGTGCTAGGCTTTCCGTTTTGCCCTTCAGTACTCCCATTCTCTCCTGCCCTCTCCCCTTGTGTCCTCTCTTTTCCTTTCCTTCTTGTCTCCCTCCACATCTCCTCTCTCTCTCTGTGGCTTCCAGCCAAGCAAACAATCAGTTAATTAACCAGCTCATTCCCAGGATCATTGTAGCAGCTCTCAGAGGAGCACTGCAAAGGCTCTCATGTCTCTAAATTTACAGCTTCATTAAGTGGACCAAAGTAAGGTACAAATCTTTTGTATAAAATTGCCAGACTACAGCCTCAGTGCATTTGTGTGTGTGTGTGTGTGTGTGTGTGTGTGCTTATGTGTGCCTGCAGCGCTGGCCTTGAGTCGAGAGCTGGTGACTCCATAGCTCCCTAATGACAACAGCACCTCAGTTTTTTTGCCTCTGAGGTGGCGATTGTTTTGGTGTAATAATGAGACGTCCTCTCTTGCCAGCACCGATGCAATCAAGATCTCACGCTCCTGGAAAATTAAGGTTGGAAGGCAACAAGCAAGGTGTCATTTGGGCATGTTTGTGTAGCTCCGAACTGGTGCAATCACTCTGCAATAACACTTCCTTTATCCTCACAGACAAAAAGGCCTAATTGGCTATTTCCAAGGCTACTGTTTCTGATTGGCCATTCTGCCTCTTTCTGATTGGTTTCTATCAAGGCAACCCAGAGTGGGGAGAAAATGGCTTGTTAACATCTCCATGTTGTGTTTCTATTTCGGTTTTGGGATTTGCACCTTCATGCACAATTGAAGCCAAGCCACAATCTGAACTTGCATTCCGCTACAACCAAATGCTACAAACATGAATTGTTCAAAGCATGGTTGACGTGGTTTGTCTATTTTAGTGTAGATGGGTTTTCTATTTTAGAGAAATGTATGAACATGTGAGAAGTCAGTCAGAGACCAATAAACCTAGCGTAAGATAAAAACACAACACTGTCAGAGAAAAATTAATGTCCAGTTAATTCAAACATTATATCCTCAGAGGCGGAGCCTACAAGCAAACCTTCCACTTCTTCTTCTTTCAACTTCCTGCAATTCATCCCCGAAAAAACCATGCACACGACAATTCCACACTGCAAATGATCCTTACCATTGTTTAGTTTGTTCCGGAGACCAGCTTGTTTGGTCGGACTGAATTTTTGTGTTTTGGTTTGTACCGTTGGTACGAGGCACCTTCCACACCTGTTATTTTGGTTTGGATTAAACTGAAAAGTCCAATGGCTCATCCGAATTAGGCGGGTGTGAAAGCCCCCTAAAGTTGACCTTTGGTTGAAGAAATGACTCTCAGATTTATCCAAGAATATGTGCACAGTTCTACTCGCAGCAGAGACATGTCACTCATTGCACCCTAGCAACCCTCACTACTCTAAGAGTCTGTTAACATTAAGCCATTTAAATCTCTAAAGGCCTTCTGTCAGACTGTGCCACATCAGCTTCCAAATGACTGCTGGTTAATGTTGTGTGTGTGGGCCGCGGTTAAAAGCTGTTCAACTCTACGGGAACCTGCAGTATGGAGACAACTGTGTTCTTGTGTCTCACAGTCCACAAGATCTCAAAATGTATGGTGTTTAACAAAAGAGCACTTAAAGACCATGTTCAACAAGTACAAAATGAAACATGGTAACCTGGAGGGGCCTGGATGGGACCCATATGCTGGTAAAGGAAAGGACAGCAAGAAAACAGAAGAGCAACCCAAGCAGGGCTGTGATGCATCTACTAATATGTGGACAAAACTATTTATCAATCAAAGAATTCACTGTTAAAGGACACAAGTGGTCGTCATTATTGGGTTCAGTGGACAACCATATGAAAGACACTTTCAGTGAAATTCGTTGCATAATACTGGAGAAAATCTCATTCTGCCTGTTAGCAGCCTTCTTTGTATGTCACAGCATGAAGTCAACTTCAGTCGGCTTTATGGAACCGACCCAGAAATACTCACGTTGTTTTCCCCCAATTTCTTGAAGGGGGGGAAAAAAGTTTTTTTCTCTGTTTGCTATCATTGAAGTAACTCTATCATTCCCCAGCTCCAATTTCAATCACAGCAGCTCAAATCACAGTGCTTTAGAGGATGCACTGAAAAACAAGACACAGATAGACAAAAAGAGGAGTGATCAGTAGGAATGAGTGAGGAATTGAGACAATAATAAAAAGTAGAAACAGCAAGGGGGAGAGAATGCTCTGGGTAGGATAATGAAGGGGTTACTTTGCCCAATGTGATTGGCATGTTAGGCATTAATAACCTGGAATTACCTGTAATAACCATGGTAACACTGGCAATTTGCTTGAAGATCTCCTGTCTTGGTGAAAGGTGGTTGGTCCAATTGGATGGAGGAAGAAAACCATGGAGCTCAATTTAGTATTAAAGTGTGCATTTTCAGCCTATAGCTGTACTCTGTGACAAAGAACCCGCCACTTTCCTCTCACTGAGCTTCTGTTGTTCTTTGGAGTCCTTCTATTAACTGGCACAGAAGGAAATGTATTCCCACTTCTAAAATAGCTTTGCCTGACATTGTTACGTGTTTTTGCACAAAGTACCTGAGAGAAGCAAATATGAAATTGCAGCATTTCAGTGTTTCTTCAGGATCCTTTTTGTCCTCACAATTGAATCTGAAAGCACTGTTAATTGCATTGTATTGTAAAGGGATTAATATGCCTCTAACAAAGTGGTTGTTGGATTGTCTAAACCATAATTACATGACACCTTTCTGACCTCAGAATTGGGGGAGCTGCGTGTGGTGGTTTTTGTAACTTTCCGACTGTGGCGATATTGTGTCGAGATTGGACATCAGTAGGATATGAGGTTTGCTTTCAGGCTACTTTTGTCACTTTGACTGTTTATAAACAGGTGAAACGCCATGAATGCCTCTAAGAGGAGTCCTGCACACCGTTATCCTCCAATGAATGGTTAGCACGTCTCTCCCCTCTCTATGCCAGCAGGCTTTTCACCCCACCATTGAGTGTGGCTGTCAGGAAATGCCACAAACACACTGACCCGCTGGTCAATATGTTTGTCAGACACAACCTCCTAATTGTGACATCAGAAAGCTGGGGGGATAACAAGGTGGCCAACATGGTTTGATCCTCCGACAAACATTTAGGCCGATATTCACAATGAGCATCAGTCAGTGGAAGCCCCTCCCCACACTCCTGACCTACCCACCCATCCTCTATATAACACTGCTTTTAGTCCCAAAGCCTCCCACGACATCCCAGAGGTGATCTGACCTTAAACTGGTGTTTGTAAGGATAATTGAGCCTTTGCTGTCAAAGCCCCTGGACCATGAAACATCCCACAACAGAAGAGCCACAGTTGAAACTTCAAATGAAAACGTCCAGATACAATAATGACAAGTATTAGGGATACTTAAATGGGAATTACCAAATCTGGTGTGTTAATATTATTAGAATAATTTAAGGCTACGTTTCATGTTAGAGGGGGAATATCAGAACAACAGCCTGCTGCCTGCATTAAAATGAGTAATGTGGATCAACTTGTTCTACCGCACTGTAAGTTTCACAAATGACAAAATATAACGTTTTGGTTCAACAGCTCCATTATCTTTGTAGACTTTTTAGTTCTCAACTCTTAGTAAAGATCGAGAGTCTATTCTGAATAAAGAACTACATAGACTTGGAGGAAAATAGTTTCTTCTGTAGAGGAGAAAGTGTTTGGTAGTAGTCAACTGATTGAGACAGAGAATGAGACAGAGAATACCCTTGGTTACATCTACGTGCTATTCAAAAGAGTTGCAAGGTTTTTTAAGAAGCAATGTATAATTTGTTTTTTGTCCCACCTTTTCTTCTATACCTTTATTGCATGTGCTTACACTTCTACTCTGATCTAATAACCCTCTGGTATATGGAAAGGCAACCTGTATCAGCATGTTGGATAAGATTAGATATTTATAGACCAACAACTTTGATATCATTTCAAAATACTTATGGTCAAATTCCTGTTACAGTGTTCAAGAGAGTAGAGCGCACATAAATGTTACTCTGCATTAAAATGCTTGCACTGCGTCTGCTCCTTGTCTCCATCTCCCCTCAGCTGCAGCTGTGTGACCTGTGTGTGTGTGTGACAGACGACCTGCAGCTCTGAAAGCATGTAAATTAATGCAGGGCAATACTTTATGAGGGGGTAAGTGCAGACCTCAATAGGCTACATGACTGAAAGCCCAAGTGACTCGATGTAAGGTTGAATAATGCAGAATGTGAACGTAGGACTGAATAGCACAGTTGTGCCAGTATCTTGACAGTACCCTCCTTTATTCAGGGAGCGCCCCCACCACCTTTACTGCCAATCCACTGTTCTTTTTAGAGCTGCGTTTTCTGACTGACTAAATGTCCGGAGTTCCTCATGATTAACTTTGCCTGTTGAGGTGTTTGCAACAGAGGAAATTGAAAGTGGTGATTTCATAAATTAGAGAAATGAAAGATAAGTAAAGATGAGTAGTGGAAATGGTTGAAGACTAAGTGAGGACTCAAGACGACTGATATAAGACTCATCTCCAAGTTTTCACCAAATTATTTCTACGAAGTAAGTAATGGACATTGGTGGCTTCTGATATTTTGGGATACTTTTTGTACCATTGGTGAAGTTTTCCCCAGTGAAAGGTTTGGATATTTTCCTCCTCTAAACCAACAGTGCTGAAACTATTACTCTAAAGATAAACTTGTGGACTAGACACACAATGGTTTAAAATTATATTTAAGAAATTCGATTGCCTGGGTGGTAAAATACAGTTAATGGTGAGGTTGCCAGAAGTCCAGGAGGTATTTGAGAACGCAAATGCCCGAGTGAGTTAATTGCGCCTCTCTCATAAAATGTCTGTGTCAGCTCATGTGAGAATACAGCAGAACAATTTCCAGTAAATTCAAAGCAAGTGGGCGCAATGACATTTCTAACACGCCAATTTCAATGCAAAATAAATAAATTTGATATCCACTGGGGTTGACAGCTGTCGGCCACTGTGCGAGTGGAAAATGTGGCTGGGAAATGTTGTTTCTTGTGACTATAGGCGGACTGAGCCCTCAAAAAGAAACACACTCCAGACGGAAGTTTTAACAATATCAGAATGAAAGTGTGTTTCCTCTCAGTAAAAATGCATCTCTGTCCGTGTCATCAGACACATGAGGCACATTTGGAAAACTTATACAATTTAATATGAACTGCAGCTCTGACCCTGCTTTAGTTTTTGGGTGGATATTGATAGTGATTTCCAGATCCCATCTTCTGCACACATTGAAGATTTTTTAAAGGAATTCATTCATTTAAGTAATTACCTGCTCTCTAACTAGACTGAAGTGTGTTAAAACTCTTGTTCTGCTTTCTTGTCAGCCATCAGGCCAGCATGTCCAATATCCCTCCATCCAGAGAGCCTGGCTCCTCGAGCCCTGCAGTCCAGCACAGGGCCTCCCTCCAGGGGACAATAGTCGGCTTTGTTCCCGTATCATGCTTTGCATTCCCCAGACCTGCCCCGGTTCCCTTACATGCCTCCTCCGTGGGCAAGCAGGCTGGCCAGCCAGCATAGTTGAGGGACCAGAATCCATCCATGCTATAGCCCGTCAGCCATCCATCTATTCATACACAGAGCGGCTGACTTCTTGTACCCCCCTGGCCCAGAACAAGGACTCTCTCTGGGGGACAGTAGTCGGCTTTGTTCCCCCCCTCATGCCTCACATTCCCCAGACCTGCCCTGTGTCCTCCACCCCAAGGCACTGGGCACTGGGAGGGGCACGGGCCTCTCCACGTCCCCATTTCCCTTTCTCTTTTTGATATTATCACTCTTTTAACTCCACCTCCCACCACAGCTCTCCCCAGTAAGCTTTTACTAATGGCCTTTCTTGATCTTTCTTTTTTTTCCACGCCCATAAAACTTACAGTTAACAGCCTTGTCTTTCCTCTCTCAAACTCCTACATCCATTCTCTCCCACACACTACAGAACACACAGTATCTCTGCTACTTTCACAAAGTAGCTGGACTAGCAAACCTGAATGTATACATACCACAATTATACTTGTTTATTAAACCATTATGTTACACAATTACATGGTTTCACTTTCTTCTTTTCATTTTGTTTTCAAAAAATACCCTTATATCCAAGTTTCCATCCTGAGATCAGCTATTCCCCACTCTGTGATGCTGGTCCACCCTCCACCAGCACCACCTCCCTTTAACCGCTCGCTCAACACAAAACACAAAAACCTGATGCAGCGCCAGTGGCTGTCTGTACCTACAGCCCACATCTATTCACCGAGAAGAAGGGTGGGGGTGTAGGCCATAATTAAAGATGGCGGCCTTTGCCGCCGCACAATGGCACTGCACAGAGAAGGCTTTTATTGCATGTATTTTTCTCAACAGGAGAGTGGGCAGTCAACCCTCTGTGAGCATTTAATTGGTTTAACAGCTGGAGAGGAGGAGGAGGAGGAGAGGTGGAGGGAGGGATTCAAAAGGACGTGAAGAAACAAAGACATCGAAGAAAAGTGCGAGTCACCACGTTTTCAAATTTGTTGTGTCTGATGTTTATAAATGTATCAGCGGCAGACTGATTTAAGATATTGTGCATCAGAGTGGAAGTTGATAATTTGCAGGCTTGTCACTTTCCATCAGCACAGCGTTCATTAGCAGGCATCCACATTCTGACCAGGAGTGTGTTGCAGCTGCTGGAGGAGAAATGTGGCAGGCGTGGGCTCATTGGCAGGTGACATTTTCCCTGCAGCATCAATGATACTTATTTTTTTGAATACACTGAGATTAGAACGGGTAAGGCATGTGATTCTTTTTATTACAACCATGGCATATTACCTCCCACACTTGTGAAGCTGTGTATGTGCATTTCTTTTTGAGTGGTTTTGTTTGCCTGTTCGCTTGGGTGCATGTGGGTGCTGACAAGTGTCTTTGTCTGTCCTCTGCCAATAAATGAAAACTGGAGCAGAGCCTTGGGGCAAGGTGAGGCCATGACGTTCCTCTGGAGGCTTTAACTAATGGAGATCCAGTGTTTGGTTAGTGGACCGTTCCTCAGGGGCTGGGTAGGGGGATTAAAAATGTAATCCACTGCACACATTAACACACAGAGTTGAGAAATTGCAATATAGGTTGTAAGTGCTATCTTCACCTGTGAAAATATGAGATCATATTTTAAACATATACCCTTTGGGCATATTTTCCTCTCAGTGCATCCTCGAATGAGACTGTTGCATCCATGTTTATATCCAAAAAGACGGCACTAGGGGGATGCTGCTCTGTTGCAGGCACACAGGCTGTTACCGAGCTCCTGTCAGTGTCATGGTCTTATTCTCGGTTAATTTCACTTACTTTAATTGTAAAGCCAACTACATTTCTAAATCCCTGATGTGGCCTAACAGAGGAATAAACACCAAACATCTAAGTATCACAACAGACCTTGAGTAGTTGTTGCACATCTTATTCAAGGAAACAGAAACATTTGTTGGGTTGAATATAGACAATAGGCTACTCTTTAACACATTCATAATTAAGGATACAAACCACAACCTAAAACCAAGCAGCATTAATCACTTTTAACCACATGGGTTTGATATAGTTTTCACCAGCACCTGAAGGAAATACTCAAGCTCTCTGCAAAATGCAGCCATATATTCACCTTATAATATAACTGCCAACGTTGTGTATCATTTGATGTGGAACCAATTTTGTCCGGTTAATGTATTAGATCTTAAAAAGAAAAAACAAGTTGAAAGTCAATTTGAAAATGCAGTTGAAAAAGAGAAAATTACTGGACAAATTGCATAAAGACTACAGACTTTAATCAAGTATTTAAAAGGGTTATTTCCTTTTTGCATTTGCAATTCAATTGCCCTGCTGTTTTTCCTTTTTCTATTAGTTATTCAATTTACTTAGTCAATTAGCTTCTTCTTTTAGCCTCTTCATTAGACTTTGGGCCTTGTGCTGTTTAAATAAGGTGAAACAATACAAACTAGAAAGCCACTCAAGCAAAGGCCAGACAATCCAAATGACATGTTTAGTTCTAGTTTAGTTTGTGAGTGTGTGATTGTGTGTGTGTGTGTGTGTGTGTGTGTATGTGTTTATGTATGTGCGTGTGGCACAAGCGAGCGAAAGAGAGCTAGAGAGTCAGTTCAGGAGAGTCTGTATGAATCTTGTGAAAAAAGATTTCAGCAATTTAAGGAAGGTATAGATTATTATGTGGTGAAACTGCAGCAGGTCAGAGGACCTCAGCTGAGTAGGAGGTCCTTCATATGTAGCCCAGGAATGGATTGGCGTTCACACTGCAAAAAGAATGTGGATACATGTGTCCCAGACTGGCTCTGAATGTGGTCTGATCGCATCTATATCTGATCTGAGTGCGTTCAGACGTTTATTTAGAGCTGTCCACTTGGTGTCAGATCAATAAAACCACATGTTAATACCAGATTTGTACAAGGCCTCAGTCTGTCCGTGTCAACTTATCACAACACATTTCTTAATGAAATTTCAAAATTTTCAGTTTTTGGTGACAAAAACTACTTTACTACTTATATTTTTTGGGGATTTAATGGTTATTCATTGGACCTGACCTGCTGAAATCTTAATATAAACATTGGTCTGTTCTAAATCTTTGGACTTGTGGTGTATAAAAGCCTCCACATTCTCCTCATGCGTCTCTGTGTGTCTATTCATCAGCATCATATCCATGATGGTAAATCCACCTTGTCAATTTCAAATGTTCGCTTTAGTGGCGGTCTAATGGGCGAGGTGGGAGGCTGTGTAGATGGAGGAAGAGATGGTAAACACGTGTGATGTGCTGAGATTTCCCACAGCTGCACTCCAGAGACAGAGGAGCTTATTTCACACTTCATTTCATTCTAATATCTACAACAGCACAGGAAAACACACTTATACACAGACACACACTTGAGTACACAAACAAATCTCTCCTTAATATATGCCACACACACAGAGACCCATGAAGCTATAAACACCATACATGTCCCTGTCTGAAGATGGGTCCATGCATTCATCTGTCAGATATCCGCACACCTAACAATGTAGCGTAAGTAGGAGGAAGGAAATCAATGAATGGATAAAAAGATAAAGGCACACGGACATGTTCTAGCAAGGTGTGTGTGTCTGTGTGTGTTTGTGTGTGTGTGCATGTTCATCTAATCTCTAAATAAAATATTGTTTGCGAGCTATAACAAAAAATCTATACAGCAGAACTCCTGACCTGTAAATGGATCCTTTTTGATATTGTATTAAAGTTTTCTCTGAGGTGTTGCAATCCTGCTAACGGACACATCGAAATGAAAAATGAAATTATCTTTATCTAATATATGATGGTAGGGAACAAAAGCAATGCCTGTACAATCTCTGAAGTATTATTAATATTACTGTCCCAAGTCTTCTTGATGTAAACAGTTATGACAGTGACAGTCAGGTATGTCAGAATTTGAGCAGGTCACGTCTAAGTTTGAGTGGCAACTAGCAAAGCAGGTTAAGAAGTCTTTCAGTGCAAGAGCGGTGGTTCAAAATACAATCAATACAACCTTATAATGTGTTTTTTATTCTCCATCCAAGGGAAGACGTGTGCGTTAGGAGAAGAGCTGAAGCTGGGATGCAGCACGCAGGAAATCTATCCAGGCAACAACATATCTTGAGTGCAAGCGCACAGTTTGAGCACAAGCAGAGCAAATCTAAGCATGTTGAGTGCCAGTGCAGGGTTTTGAGTGAAAAAAAAACTGAAGGAGAAATCACTAAGTCCTGCTCTCAAACTGAAAGACCACTCTACAATAATTCACATTTCAATCTATTCAGGCTTCTATAAGGTCTTTGTTCTTCTTTTTTCAGATGTGCTGAGAGGGCAGTTCAAAGTTTAATTGGATACAGTCTTAAATCATCAATCTACTAAATCACGTTATCACATTTCATAAAGGAGCAGAGGAGGGGAGAGGGGGACAGAGAGGGAGGGAGGCAGGTTGGGTATAGGATGGATGTGTTATAATCTTTATGCACTTTTCCACCTCTATGACTGCTCTCTTCAGCTCCATGCAGGAGCCCTGTTTCTTATTCTTCGTCCCTGCAGTCTCCTCCTCCTTCTTTGCTTCTTTTATCGCTCCAGAAGTGCAGGTTGTTCTCTTTCTTCTCCATCTTATTTTGCTCCTGCTCATCTTCAGCTGAAGAGCCTGCAGCTCTCCTCCTCCTGCACAGTCCAGCTATCTTACTTCTTCTGGCTCCAGAAGCCCTCATTCTTCGACTCCTTCTTTTCAGGTGCAAGCTCCCATAAATAAAAACTGTTTTAGGTATATTCTGAAACAAGCTCTTCTAATCCTATAAGAACCATGATACCAAACACAATTTTGAAGTTGAAGAAGTGTATCTGAGGATGAATGCTTTGAGCTATCATGAACCTGAGCTCCTATCATGCTTGGCTTGCCTGTCTTTTTTTGGTATCCTCTTTTTTGGCCCTCAGATGTTCCTTCCCTTCCTGTCTCCTCTCACAGCTCTGCTCCCTCTTGACAAGCTCCATCTTGGTACTTCTCACGAGAGCCTTGCTGCTGTTGATGCTCTGGGTGAGTTCACTCTCTTTGAGGCTCAGCATGGGCGAAAGGAACCAATGTGGTTCTGAACACATTGTCTCTTATTGTCTTCTCTGTGATCATCTGACTCTCTTGTGTTTGCTGGTTGTCGCCCAATCATTTGACCATGTCTTATAGTCCTTCTTCAAGGAATCTGTCATCCAGCATCCTGATCTCAGTTTGAACTTTGAGGCTCTCTCCAAGTGAATAGAGACCCCTTCTTTCTGGTTGTGTCCCTCTTCTTCTCCTGATCCTGGCCCACCTTTGTGGCTTCTTAAGCCTTTCAGCTTGTAGATGTGTGGCCATGTGCTGCTAACTCTCCAGTGTCTCCTGCAGGAAGCCATTCCTATTGGTCAGTCTCGGGTTGATTTCCTGCCGGATGGCTCACTTCTGTTTCAATGCAGCTCTTTCAGAGACCATATTCAAATTCTCTCCTTAGCTGAAAGAAGGGCTTGTCTGTGGAAGTATGCGTCTGAGCTGGGATCACGGCTGGGACGCACTCCTACAGATGGCACATAATGCTGGAGATACTGGAGACTGTTTCCATTCTAAAGGTATATGCATTTATATAAAACAAATGATTTGCCAAAACAAGTCCCACCCACACTGTCAGAGCCTTTCATTAAATGATTATAGCCACTTTGTTTATTAAATCGTGTAGAGTACAGAAATATTATAGCAAAATACAGTTGAAATAGTCAAATGCAGAATGTCTCCTTGTATGATGTCAAATAGATTGTATATTTATAGCGGCGGCTATGGCTCAAGGGCAGATTGTGTCATCCACGAACCAGAAGGTCAGTGGTTCGATTTTCTGAGATCCAAAGTGTTTCATATGTCTGTACTGTATGTAAATAAAATTGTCAATATTGTTTATAACTCATTTAAGGAATTATGGTCTTCTAATGGACAATTGGGTTTATTCAGGGTTTAGACTAAATATGAAAGAGAAAGGGTTGAAAAGATTCAGAGGAAAAAGTTTATTCTGCAAATTATCCAGAGTATAGATAGATAGATAGATAGATAGATACATAGATACATAGATAGATACATACAGTATATATATATATATATACTGTATGTATATCTATCTATATATAGATAGATAGATAGATAGTACTAATAGTACTCTTTTGTAAATAAATAGGATAACATAGAGCTTTCATTGTGCCATTGGGTGTGTATGACATACGAATTTAAAGGTAAATAATTTCATTTACTCGCTCTGCTCAGAGGGGAGTTATTATAAAGGGCCTGCAGTGGGTAAAACAAATCTTTCTTCTCTTTTAGAGATACCTCACAATAAAGAAATCTAAGTTTCAGTAAAAACATAAGAAAGATTTAATCTGTTGAAATTGAATGACAATAACAGGCATCAGAGAGGCAATGCATACCCTATCCATGATCTATATATACCACAATCAGGCAATCTGATCACACATGCACACACACACACACACACACTCATCCATCACAGCCTGTCATGTCTCACTCATTCATCCATTGTTGAACGGAGAAAAGGAACCATTTAAACACTGCTTCACAGCTGAGCCTGATTGGATTTGTGCTGTTTGGGTATCAGTTTAGTCGCGAACACCATATGTCTCTGTTAACACACAGCCACGCACAAACTCAAGTGTACGGTGTGTAACAAGGAATCTGTTCACCAACCAGTCATAAAGCCTGGTGGACTTGCTCGAACAAACCTCTGATGATTGTTAATAGTTCAATATTTCAATATGCTGGAGCCGAAGAAAATCTGTTCTGTAATGACAAGCATCATTTTCTGAAGGTTTCCATCATTTCATCTCAATTCCCAGCTCATGGTCTCTTACTGTGTCTTTTGAAGAGACTTGGCTTTGATTGAAAGCTTTTATTTATACATGTTTTTTCGTGTTGAATTTCTCTGGTGCTGATTCGCTGTCACCCAGCTGAAGATATAAGGTCTTTCACAGTGTTGCTGGGGCTTCAGTTAGAGCTTCAAAGAAAGACGTTTTCCTTTGAAGTCAAGTAACTACAAGGTAATATTTGTATTAATGTAAAGAAATAGATTACATATCATGAATCATAAGAAATGAGAATAAGTTTAATTTAGTAAGACAAACCACTGTAAGTGTTGGCAGTGACTATTGTAGATATATATACATATATAGCATATGTACATTTATAGATAGAAATATGATGATGATTCACACAAACACACACATGTATATACATATAAATATTATTTTCTTGGAGAGATTTTTTTGTTGTTGTTGTTTAGGTCCTGACACAGCCCAGACATGAACCCTGGAAATTGTCCAGAATATTGGGTCCCGACATGTTCCAATGTTTGTCTTTCACATATGAAGACTGTGCAGCAGCAGATTCTCCAGGTCAAAGGTGTTTTCAACAACGAGAAAATGTCGGAAACATTAAATACAAGGGGTGGGGTGTAGGTGGAGCATATAGACGGTACATGACGTTTTAATTTTAGTGCAGAAATCACATTTTACACCACATCAACACCAACGTTGGCCTTCATCACATAAAGCTCTCCAATCTCATTGTCTCTCCAAGTTGACATCTCCTTTGGTGCCTCTTTGTGTTTGGCCCCTCCTTTTCAGCCTTAGATAATTGCATTCTTCCAATTTTGCGTCTGTCGCATGTTAGAATTGTCATCAACACACCTGCCACTACTATTCTATCTAACAAATTCTCAAACAGTTGGAAACAACAATATGAGTACAAAGCAGGAGAAAGGGTGGGGGGGTTGATGGCTGTTTCCATTACGTGACGGATGCTAAATCAATACATCACTTCCTTTTTCTGCCCGCTGCACTCGGATGCTCCACCTCTCACCTGAATAATGCAGAGGAAAGTCTGTTTTCTTTGGACTTTACCGGCAGGTCATGTCTGAAAACAGCTTCAGAGATTATTTGGTTTATAGCAGAAGAGTGGTTCAGAGGGGGGGCCTGTTCGGTTGAGGTTGAGGTGGACAAGACAAGACAAAAGGCCTATGTATGCTTCTCCGTTTTTTCGAAAACGGACGGACACGGACAGAGAAACGCCCATTCCGAGCGCCTCGGAGAGCTTTTCGTGCACCTCTGATTTTTCTAACTTCACGTCGGCATGGCCGAGAGCCTACGGATAGCCCGTGGCTGTGATTGGTCAGCTAACGACATTTCCGGACCTCAAACTTCCTGTTTCATTCCCTATAGCGCAATAAACCCAAACACAACTACGGTTCTACGATTAATGTGACAAGTGTGTTAAGCCAGTGGAGATGTCCGGCTGACGGTGGCTGGTTAGAGCACTAACGGCATGTGTGTACGGTCACATACGGTTATAAAGCCCTTTCATAACGGTGCTAGCGGCGCTAGCCACCATGCTAACTGCGGTGGTAACTGTGCAAAAACCCGCTGACTTTAATTATAATAAACGGCTGTCATGACACTGTTTCTCAAACCCCGTCAGGTTAGAAGTAAACACTTGGTAGTAGTTAGTATCGGGAGTTCCTGCTGACTGTGTGTGGAAGCTGGAGCTAGCTGCCTCTGTGTAGCTTCAAGCTGTGGAAATAGCAACGCAGTTCGGAAACAAGACCGGGGAACCGCTGCGCTAAGACACGATAACATAAACATTATGACCCGCAGGGTGTCACTTTATTTAAGCAAAAACTGTCGCGCCATCAACAGCCTTTGTCTGTCAGTTGCCATCGTTCTCTGTGTGTGAGACACCGGGAGGACGTCAATAAACCAGTGTGGACTTCTTCTACACACCTCATGAGGTAGGCTTCTCTAAGCTCATCTTCCATTGCGCCACCTAATGGTCTGGCGGTGAATTGTTTTCAGTACAAAAAGGCTCGCACGACTATAAATCAAAAAGTGTCCGTCCGATCTGTCCGTCCGTCCGTCCTTGACGGACTCGGAGAAGCATACAGAGGCCTTAAGATGACTAACTGGAGCAGGCAACTCAACCTAAGGCACATGCACACAGTTCTGTTCCTACAAGTAATGGCGAGATATCTTCAGGAATAGTGGAATGTAGCTAAAGTAATAATAAATACATTGACAGTTGAAAAAAGATTTTAATTTAATTTAACTTTTCCTTGCCAAATTCATTTGATCTGAGCACTATACCACATTATACCACAGTGGTGTAGGTCTGCACCGACAACCACCACCACTTGGTTTTGTTTAGGGTCACGGAGAAACCACATCAGACCAGTGTTAGCCATCCGGTAGAGTATATGTTGGTGCATATGTGTGTGTATATGTGTTTCTTTTGCTGGGGGGTGCATAGATAATCTGGACCCAGTCAGGGCACTATCTATCCAAACAGGGGTCCATAACCTATAGATCATCTACACACAACCCCCACCATCCCCTAGGAACACACACACACACACACACACACACTCCTGGGACATCAACTCAAGATGCCCTTTGGACAGTGTGATGGTTAGCTGTATTAACAGGATGGGGTGTTGGGGGTGGGAGGAGGAAGGGAGGACGCAGAGTGGAGATGATAAAGTGTGGTGGTGAGATGGAGAAGAGGGCGACTGAGGGTAAAATGATGGCTCAGGGCAATGACGATGGAAGTGATGGCTGAGGTGAAGAAGAGAGTGCAGCGAGGCGATGATAAAGTCAGACGCTGGATTTTCTCCTGTGTACCCTCATGATATGCTCCATAACCTCTAAAATGTGAGATGTGCCCTTTACTCGCTGACATCATTTCACTTTGTCGTGCCGACTTCCTGCAATGCCCTACGTAAAAGAAATACAGGATTTGGAATATGTCTGTAACCTCATCCTCCAATAAATGTTGATTTGTACAATACAAGTTAATGTGGTTTTATTTTTTGTTTGCACATTGCACGTCCGGTATCCTTGTACTGTGCTGTATTACCCTGTCGCATGTCCTTCCTCCTCGCTCCCCCGCTGACCTGCGCTCCCTTTGCTCGATGATGGTGGACCTGGTCAGAGGTTCTCGGGACCTGCGCAGTGCTTAGGGTTTGCTTTGTGTTTCTGTGGTTTATGATACACAAATTAAAACAGAGCAACAGAAACAAGCAGACACACACATGGGGCGCCAACAGGCTGGAAAGAGGTGCTTCCTGCAGTTTGTGACACAACGCAGTGTTTAAACATCATTGCATAGGAAGCAACGCAAGTTTTATCCAGGAACATGGATGTGAGTTCAGCAGGTTATTGTGAAGATCGTTTCTGTGTTTAGGTGATTGGAGAGGAGCAGAAGCACTTGCACTAAAGTATACAGTATATGTCTGTGTGTGTGTCTGTGTGTGTGTGTGTGTGTGTTTGTGTGTGTGTGTGTATCATCATTTTCCTACATGGTAAATGGGTTTGTATTCATATAGCGCTTTTCTAGTCTTGATGACCACTCAAAACCTTTACAGTACAGTTTTACATTCACCCATTCACAAACATTCATACAGTGCATCTATTTCAGCACTTTGTTATTCTATGGGGGCCATTCAGGGTTCAGCATCTTGCCCAAGGACACTTCGGCATACAGATGGGTCAGAGTGGGGATCGAACTGCCGGCCTTCAGGTTGGAGGACAACCTCTCTACTCCTCAGCCCCAGCCGCCCATGCTGCTGATTTATAATGTTAATAGTCTTCCCCTTTATTAATTACTTGAAGGCTACATAGCCACTGTTGTTTTTTTTGTGTTCAAAGATTATTTATAAAGGAGTGCGTATTGAAGTAAATGGGATTTATTGTTTTGTTTTTGGGTGTGGTGTTGAATTAGGTATCGAAGATTGTGGAAATTTCATGATTCGGAATCAACTGATAAAATGTTGGTATCGTGACATCTCTATAGCCGGCATTAAATTAACGGTTATGCCACTGATCCCTCTGTCTGTGAGAGAGAGAGACAGAGAGACAAAGACAGGGAGCGGCAGCAACAGTAGATTTCACAGAAGCATCAGCAAAAGTAACCAACTTAAAGATATTTTTTTTTGTGAAAAATGTACAGTAAATTGACATTTATTTCTGTATCATTGTGAAACTCTATATAGTGGGCTATACAATACATGTGCAGGTATTGCTACTTTAAACAAAGCTCTTTCACTGACATTAACAAAAAATATTTCATTGCCTGAACCTAACCACAGACTGGACTGTGGATGCATCTGGTGAATAGTGAATTAATGCATTATACACCTGACATCCAGACCAGCAACCTCCTGGCTTCAATCAGTATTTTGATAGAGTGTAATTCAGCCAGATATGATGTTACCACCACCATGTAACTGACCCAGTTTAGCAACATGCAAACACAATTTGTAGGAGAAATGGTTGTACACTGTGTGTACAATCGGCAATGCCAGCAGAACAAAAACAACCAACCCAAGGGATATTTTTAACCGTGTTCTAAATCTGTAACAATCCACATTCAGTGAAGTGAGGTCTGCCTTTTATTCCATGTTGAAATATGATCATATGAGAATCTGTGACAGCCAGAGCAGGGGCCGTAGGAGGTTTGTGCAGGACAGAGCAAACTGGTGAGCCTGTTCAGTTGATAAATGTTGCATGATGAGTATGATCATTAATTTACAGCAGGGCTCTGTGATGATGAAACGCTGCCTCAGGTGGAGAGCAGAAAACTCCCAAATGTAAACACACAAACACTGAGGCATTAGCATACAGGTGCAGCTTCTCTCATGCAAGCATAGGCAACCACCACCTATGTATCACCTCATATACAGTTCACACAGAAGCACACATGCAATTTCATTGCCTGTCAAATTAAATTTTCCAGATGACCAAACAGAGAAAATTCATTTCATACCTCTGATTGGTTAATTACTCTTTGTTTATCTGTGTTCGTTTGTCTGTGTGTAGGAACCCACAATGGTTTGTAGACTGATCTGCGAAAAAGATGTAGCAATGCTCCTGGTAGGTTTCTCCCAGTTTTGTTGATTAAAAATGAAATGAATGCACTCGACAGAATGTATGCACAAAGTTAATTGTAGTTAATTGTGGCTCTATAAGGTCAATGATGTCATCGGGGTATAATCCGATTAGGTTTTAGACTACCTCATTATTGGAAAAACTATACAATTGAAAGTATGTGTTTGACAGACAGACAATAATTTATTGATCTGCATGACGAGAGTTGAAGGATCCAGAGTTTTTGGAGCTTAGTGGGACTCTAATCAATAATCTAGAAATGACAGAATGTGAATTAACAATGTAAAATCAGTGTGTCAAGGTGAAAGGATGGCTCGCAGTGCAGAATGTATAGAATTTGTCGCTCCGCTCGACTTTACAGAGCTGTGAGCTCATTGTTTAAATGTCCAGCCCACTACACAACATAAATACACTGTTAGCAACTAACTAGCGTGTGCCCTTTGTGGATCATTTAGCAGCTAAAGAGCCATATATTTCCCTCAGGCGTTCACAGAGACTGGAAACCAGAACAATCAGAAAGCTCGTGTTTATTCGCTCTTGCAGAAGGGTTTAATATTCCTCCCCAGTCAGACAGTTTTCAATCAGAGGCTATATCCATACTAACACATTTAAGAGGGAAAACAGCTTATTCGAACTAAAACAATCTCTTTCCATACAAGTACTTTGGCTCTGTATTAGGTTTAATCCCCGTCCACACGCCTGAAAGCAGATATCACACGACTGCCTGGCATGTGTCTGTCAGTACACAGGAATGACTCTCCTCTCCTACAGATGTAAGTAGCTGTATTATTTTTAAATGCAGAATTTAACTGCACAACAGCCGTTAGGAAAGACAACAGGATCAGCAACACTCGTATTTTGTTGCCATGTTGAGTTCTGGTAGCCGAGGCGAATGCTGATTGTTTTGGGTCATGTTATAAAAGCCTGACGAATCAGCAAAGGCTACATGGTGAGCAAAAACATCCAATCAGCAATACGTCACTCTTTCCAAAATCTGTTTTTGTCCATAAAGACTTAAATACAGCTTTTGAGTTTTCGAACTGAAAAGGGCCAAGCAGCGTTTACGCCACTTGTAGTAGAGTTGTATTTTCAAACAGATGGATGTAGCCTGAGAACAATATTACTACATCTATTTATCTAAAATGGGGATGAGTTTTATACAATGTGGGTCATCACTGCTGATTGGGTCCAGAGCCTGTGTCTTATTCAGAGTAATTTGACCTGGAAGTGAATACGGAACAAAAGCCAAATGTTAGTGAGTGTTCGTTGGTTTTTTGACCTGTGGAAAGTGAGCTTTAGACTGTCCCCAGCTTTCGAAGCTGTCGTCTTCACTGCCAACATCAGAAAATAAGAGCAAACTGAAGAAGCTCAAGTTGAATTCAAGTGGTCTCCACATGGTGTTTCAGTTGCTGCGGTAACTGCAAACCATAGCTCCATTTTGAGGAGAATCTCTGCAGCTCCCTGTTCTGCTTTCAGAGGTGAAGGTTACCCCAGAGACTTGAATCAGCAGCTTCACTTTGGTCAAACACACACAAACTGTCACACAGCAGCAAAGATCGCCTACCCTCTTGTTATCTGATCTGCAATGCTAATCTGCTGTGTTGGTCTCCTGTCAAAGAAATGTTTATTCTCTCAACACACTTAATCCTGTTTGAACATGCAAATTAGGGACTCGAGGAACAGGACATGATATACACACAGATACACACATACAAACAATCAGAAACATACAAACAGGGGGTTTATTCAAACAAGCACCATGAATGCTGATGTGAGCCTCTCTCTCTCTCTCTCTCTCTCTCTCTCTCTCTCTCTCTCATCTCTCTCTCTCTCTCTCTCTCTCTCTCTCTCTCTCTGACACACACACAAACACAAACACACACCGGACAATGTCTTCAACACGCAAGAGCCATTTGGTTGATTTTGTGGATGATGAGACTACAAGGCTGCTATGTGTGAAATCCATAGACTGTATGGTGAAATCACATCCTAACACTCTTTAGGTCTGTTAGAGACATCACACACACACACACACACACACACACACACACACACAAATCCGGGCCCAATGATTGGGCCATTTTGTTGTAATGACACCAGCTGAAATTCATTGGTGTCAGCTTTTACCTTAACGTTCACATTTCCTTTTGGTTTCACAATATCCTCTCCAATCAGTTCACTTGTGATGACAATTTCTTTATTGTACACGTCCCCTTCTGCCATCTCTGTGTCTGATTCCATCATTATCATGGTCACTGCTGAAAAGAATGGACTTGGAGCAACAAGCAGCATGAGTTTTGCATGCAGGGTGTTTCTGGGTATGCCATATCTGTGAGAAAACCACAGCTCTTACATGATGTTTAGACCATCTTTCAAATAAAATAAGAGTATACCAGGTTATATAATAGAAATTATTTGGATTTTAAACACAAGGAAGTTGTGAATGGATTCAAATTGAATCATTACACACTTTGGCCATTTACAGACATGACCTCTGGGTAGAATCTGGAGAATTGGGTCAGGAGTTTAACCAGAGTTTACCCTTTCACACATGCACAATGCAGCAGAAGGTTTTCTGCACCGACGCATCCACAACAGCCTTATTCAGACGAGAGGGGGAGCAGCTGGGTGCAGCAGAAAGAGACAGGAAGTGACTCTGCAGCGGAGATCATGTGATATTGTTTACAGCACCCCAACCACGCTGTCAGCTCTTAACACCACAAACTCTCTTGACATTGTTCTGTTCTACATGTATGACGGTGCTTTTTCACCAGGAGATTTTTGTGTTTCACCGTGCTCACTCGTGGTTAATCCAGCGGGGGATCCCCTGCTGTGTTCACACATCCACTTCTCCTGGATTTGTACAGACTACATACCAGGAGGCCAGGCAGATAAAGTCTGTAGAAACTGCGGAGCCTCTCACTTGGACATTTGCGCTCACACAGGCACTTCCTCCGGAGAGAATACGCAGGAACTGCAGAGTCAAGTGCATGTCTGGAAGCACTATTAGGAACATTTTCCTGTATCCTTATGTGGGCTCACTCTGACCTTTTCTGGTCATTTTCCTTTGGGGTCTTTAAGGAAAATTTCCTGGAAAATGTCCGGAGCAACTGACTGGGACATTTCCGTTCTCACATACAGCTCCTCCTAAAAATGTCTGTAAAAAGTTCAGAGTTGAGTGCATGTATGAAAGCAGCTCTATTGTAACATCATGCTGAACAATAGTGTCGCCACGTCTGTCTTTTCAGCGCCATTAAAGTGTTTGTCTATATTGGTCTCTTTTGGGTTTTGTTGGTGGTTAAAAATAAATTGTGGACTGTGATACGATTACAGACATCACCAAAATTGGATGTCTTTGTTAAAGCAATGTTTTAAAAATGTTTTTTTTAAAAAGGGAGCCTGCTTTACTGCTGTCAGCCAAAAGATTCACATGGGTATTTGGCATTTCTCTGTCCTCTTTACTTGGGACTCAGATTGAGCTCTTCTATCCTTCCTTTTCTTCCCAACTTTATTCTCTCCTCCCCTCCCTCCCCTGTCCCACAGTTTGTTTTTCAGCTCTTTCTCCTGCTGGATGTCCCACTGGGGGCTGAGAGTCTCCACAAAGCCCCGGCACCCAGAGTGAAGGAGAAAGGGGTTGCAAAAAGAGAAGAGCACAGAGAGAAAAGGCGAGGGGGAAAATAGAGGGTGAGAGGTCGCAGAGGAGGAGAGAGGCAGAAGAAGAGAGCAAGCAGAGGGGAGCGCTGTAAAGCGAGCAAAAGAATAGAGGACAGAGAAAGAGCGAGAAGACTTGAGGAGACGGTGGATATTGAGAAAAGCAGGCAAATAAAAGAGATAGTCAGCAGTGAAAGAGATAGAAGAAGAGGTGGAGAAAGGAGGCAGGAAGGAAGATAATGGAAGGAGGACAAAGATGTGAGGAGGGACGGAGGTAGAGGCCAGGAGGGAAGCAGGGATTGGATTTGACACAAACAAGAGTATCCAGCAGAGTAGAAAGGTGAAGATGAGAAAAGGGGGAAGAGACAGAGTTGATGAAAAGAAATCAAGCTTTGAATAAAGAGGGAGGGAGTGAGTCAGTTGCCTGGAGCCTGAGTGTGAGTGTGTATTGTAGGAGAGCGAGGGTCATAAGAAGCTGCTAAAAGGCAGAGGTGCCACCTCTGCTGAGGAGAAGCCCTTCACAGAACATCTCATCAGCTGAGTGTGTGTGTGTGTGTGTGTGTGTGTGTGTGTGTGTGTGTGTGTGTGTGTGTGTGTGTGTGTGTGTGTGTGTGTGAGTGTTTCTCAGGAAGCAATTTGGAGAGGAAGTGTTTTCAGGCGCAAATGGTGCACTCATGAGTTTGCCATCGGTTAGGTGATTGCACACTTCCCCTCACCCTTGATGCAGACACAAATACACACACTGTCCACCCACACCCACACACACAAACTGTCCACACACATACATTCTGTGTCTGGCCAATCCCAGCCTGTTGACACCTCAGTCTTAATCATCACCTCTGTGTCAGGCTGACAAAACGCTCTGCTCTGATCTGACTCTGTCACACACTCACTGCGTTTACATGCACTTAAGAGAAATCTGATTATCCTTGGTTTTCAGTTGCTAACGTCATTTCTTTAATGTTATGTAAATGAGGAACCAGGTGCCGGGCACTTAACAAGGTTAAAGGATTAGGTCGAACCTCATTAATAGAGGTAGATTTCTCTTGGAAAGACCTACTGATGCGGAATGAAACAGAACACAACATGTTTGATTTTCTTCCGAAGTCGCATTTAATCTCACAAGCTTTCACAATCCAGTTCAGAAAGTGGCAGTAATGCACCTAAAGGTTGTCTGCCAATCGCCATCAAAAACTGAAGGATAAGAATTGTCAATTTTATGTGAGATTCCAAGTCTTTTGAATCTCAAGCATGAAATCGTTGTATTGTCGTATGGACGTATCCACAGACAACAGGGTAGGATCCATGCTCGAACTCCATACAGCCATCTTGTGTATTAAACAGTGTAGCTGTCTTGAATATGTAATTGATTATTTGGCCATTTTAAAACAGCTTCACTCTCTGGGGACCATGAATGTCTGTATAAAATCTCATGGCAATCCACCTAGCACATGTGTTGCTGTGGCGGACAGACCAACGGGCCCGAATTACATCCCTATAGCCACGATGGCTAAAAATGGAAGAAAAAAATGTATTATAACCACACAAAATAATTTAGGAATTTAGATAATAATCAGGGTAACTGTTACAAAATGCTTTACAGTGAGACCAACAAAACATAGAAGATTCAAAATGAATAATAACAAAGCAAAGTACTAAAAATCCCATCACAAACAACCTAGAGTGTAATATATGATTCACTAAAAAGAAAAATATATTTTTAAAAGAGGGATTTAAAAGATGAAACAGAGTCTCCCTGGTGCAGGCCTGGTCTCCTCAGGCGAGTCATTCCACAGACTTCAGCTTCAACTGCAAAGGCTCTAGCACCTTTGTGTCTAAGTCTCGTCTTTGGAACAACAAGAAGAAAGGCATCCGAGGATCTCAGACGAGGGGAAGGGTGGGAGGCAATAAGGCGGCAAAAGGTCAAAATTATAACTGGGGGCAAGGCCACACTGAGGCCACAGTTTTTGGACTTTAATACATGCATATACGTTGGATTGTAGCCATTAGACACTTTGTGCTCTCTATCAACTTATTTTCTGGTTTCTGGTCAGATTTGTGCTTAGATTTTAAAGCCCTAACTTTCACCGAAGCAATGCAAGTAATTTTCAAGGAAGAATGACCAATCTCGCATGCTAGTTATTAGTTTGAGGGCAAGACATTCCTGAAGGTTTACCTGTCAAGCTCCCTCACATAGATCCACCTCGAGGAATGTGGCAGCAGTGCAGGATTACAACAAAGACCATTAGTCGTAGCTCTCTACTTGTATCCAAAATAACGAAATCCCCTTCAGTAGCCTGTTTTCCTGTGTACAGGTGATTCTAGTAACTGTCCTGTCAGCACAATGACAGTCCAGAGGTCAGGTTACCCCTTAAAACAGGCTTGATTCCAGATAAAAGGAGGAAAAATAAATCTCCTGGAATTTGAAGTTTAACTGTATCTCTTGAAGGTTTGATTGCTATGAGGTACTTACTGTCATCTGCTTTCAGAAGCATGGGATGGCAATTAAACAGGGGCAGCATGGCCCCTTCCCGACAAGAGGCAACAGGGCTACACAATGACCCATCTCATGTCAAGCTCATTCTGAACATCTGAATTAGCTGGCACTTCTTGTAGTGCAGATACAACTTATATTGTTACTCTCATCTTGACACTAGCATCTAGAAATTATCAACTCGGGGGCTGAAATAATTAATTTCCTCCTTCTTTCTTCAACTGTCGTGGCCTTGCTATCAGAGCCAGTGACAGCCAGTGGTCACAGGTATTATGTCTTCAGGTTGTCTGTCCATCCTGTCTTTGGGGCATTTCTTCAAATTTGGTACAAATGTTCACTTGGGCTCAAAGGTGAACTGATTAGATTTAGTAAGATTCACTATGACCTCACGGAGAATAACAAACTTCACCCAAAATGTCAAGGAGAATAAAATCAGGAAGTTATGAGGTCAACTTTGCCATAACTCAGGGTAAGAGAATCAGCAGAATTGATTGAATTTATTTCCTGTAACCTGAATGTTTAGTGGAAATATACAACCACGAGGTGGTAGAATTGTACATTCTCATACACAGAACTGAAACAGCAGAAACTTCACATGAGGGGACAAAACCATATAAGTATTTTATTTGATTGAGCAATGCTAGCATAGTTGTCGTCCAGTACAGTCCAGGAAGTAGACATAGAGCATGTTGAATAACACATGCTGAGGTGACAGAAATCAATGCCAGTAACTCAGTAGAATGTGACATTCAAAAGGAACCTTGTTGCAAGATATTGACCAAATTATATGTCATGAGTAACCCATGTGTCATTGTTCTGTCAGCGCTGCAGAGAAGAGTTCTTCTAAAAAGACCTCCAATAGATAATACAACACACTCCATGCAACTCCAAACAATCAATCAATCCATAGCATATTAATTATATAGCCAATATTCACAAATCACAATTTTTCTCATCAGGAATCAGGACCCTTGTTAGTCCAGAGGACAAAGACAAGAACAGGGCAAGAAACCCCCTTGGTGGGGGGGCCTGGTAGCTCACCTTGGTACGGGGTGCCCCATATATTGAGGCTATTAAAGGACTCGGTACGTCCTTGATTCCAGAAACGGCTGTAGGTTTCACTCCAACCTGTGACCCCTCGCTGCGTGTATTCCCCTTTCACTCCCTGTTCATGCTTAATCTGTCCTAGTACAAAATATAAATACCCCCTACTCCCCCAAAAAAAGAAACCCCTGCCATTCGTGAATCCTTTTATTTGAACCCTGATTGAACCACAGAGTACAGAATATGAATCTTAAAATAAGAGAGTAATACTGCTATTCTCTATATGTGCAGTAGTTATTGTGCAGGTGTAAAACCAGCCCCCTGACAGTGCGCTCTATTAACTGAGCTTTCATTTAAAATCAGGTCAGTAGCTTATGAGCCTTTGCGTTTGACCAAACACACTTAGATGCAGGCGCAGATTTATTCCCTGTCTCTTCCCTTATTTATTTGCAGCCTTTAAATCGTTGTACAATGAGGCAGTGGGGCTCAGACAGGAAAAAAACTGCAGTAGAAAATAAATTGAAATGATTACAGGCACTGGTGCAGAGAGAGAGAGAGACAGAGAGAGAGAGAGAGAGAGAGAGAGAGAGAAAAGAGGGACAGAGGCCGAGAAAGAAAAGACATATTTTGGCTCTATTGTCCCCCAGAGCTGAAGCTCAAGTGGAGTGTTTATGGTGAGGAAAGAGTGTTCCCGAGCTGTCAGTCCCTTGGTTCGCCAAATTCTGGTAGACAAAAGGTGTGTGTGCATGTGGCTATGAGTCAAGGCCAGCAAACACAGACACACACACACATTGTTTGTCTGTTGAATGTCTTCACACTGTGGTGAACCTGTTTTTTTCCCTGCTCACACAGATCTATTTCTACTTTTCCTACGGCTCTTAAGGACAAAAGTCTCGTCCCTGGAGTGTGTATATGTGTGTGTGTCTACTGTGAATCTGTATGTGTGTGTGTGTGTGTGTATGGCTCCACAGTGTTGGCCTCAGAGCAGTTGATGCCTGTTGAAACTGTGTATGAATGAGTGTATGGTCCAAGGTGTTAGGCAGTAAAGCAATATTTTTTTATGTGTTCGAAAAAATCTTTTGATTCCAATTAGTATATTAGTTATATCCACAATATATATGCATTGCTAGTTGGCTTATGTGGCAAATATTGGCCACTTGTATATATGTACATTCAGTCAACTTGAGGAGTAGGAGGGCGTGTGACCTATTATTACTTCTTTTAATTAATTCGTTAAAGTATTCCAAAATAAAAAGTCCTTCAAGGAAGCTTTTTATCTTGACACCCTGTCCTCAGATGAGTCCTAGGTCACGATAATCTTTGAAAAATTTATATTAACATATTCAAGCTGCTCATTGGACTTATACGATAAATAATCTTAAACACATTTGCATTTACTTAACTTCAAAGATAAGCAGCTTTCAGACATACACTAAAGTCTGAACTTTGTCCCTCCTACATAGAACACAATAAACTTGTGTTTGAGTATCGATTGTGTTAATGAAGTAAGACAAGTGAAACATCAACAATGAAACATCGATGCGGTCATCTGTCTCATCACAAAAATGACGTTGACAAGATGTGGCAATCCTGTTCAGACTGGTATCACTAGATAGCTGCGTTCAAACAAGCACTGATCTCCGAACATTTTCCTAAGGGGTTGCATGTGAGAACACTAATGTCTGAGTCAGTTTTCAGAACTTTTCCTGCGAGCCGCCTCGTACAATAGGTGAGAACTCATGTGAGAATGCAACAGGAAAGTTCCCAGGCAGTGAGTGGGCATGGAAAAAGCATTTCAGGATGAAAAATAGGTGCCATAAAAGTAGAAGGAATGCTTCTGCATTGAAGTTACTCTGTTGCCTACGCATAGACGTGTAGCCCAGGCAGAGATCTACGCCGTAACCTGATGTACACCTCCCCAAAAATGTTGCTATGCATCAAGGCGGAAATCATTAGTTGCCTGCAGCACACTCCTCTCTCGCCTTGACATTTTCCTGTTCTTGTGAATGTATCTGACCCGGACAATCTCCCCACATTCTTCATTCTTCTATCTCCTCTTATACATCATATGAAAAAGAACAAATTATGGTGAATGTCTGGACCCAGTTTTCTGGACATTTTCCATAAATGTAAAATGTATTTTGCAGGAACGTGAACCCAGATATAATTTATGACCCAAGAACATTTACTACAACTTTTATATACCTTTACAAATATTAAAATGTTTGAACAGCACATTCAAGTTCATCTTTGTGAGATGACCAGTACAAACACCTTTTTTGCAGAGCTGACCACAAGTTTATTGACTTGCTCAAGGGCAGCTTAACTGCATCATACTTCTCAGTCTCCTCACCTATAATCTCTCATCTGCTCTCGGATGACGTCCAATCCTCAAACTCCTCCCCAACCTGACACACCACGTGTTTACATCCCCAGGACACTGTGCGTGTGTGTGTGCATGTCTGCTTCACACAGGGGTGTCTCTCCTCCCTTTAAAGCACCTCCCTGTTCTGAGTGATAATGAAAGGAATTACACACAATGGACCCACTTTCTTCTTTGGAGTCAGGAGAGAGGAATAATGGCAAGGGGAGTCCGAGAGAAAAACAGGATATGGAGAAAGAAGAAGAAGAAGAAGAAGAAGAAGAAGAAGAAGAAGAAGAAGAAGAAGAAGAAGAAGAAGAAGAAGAAGAAGAAGAAGGGCTAATACAAGGGGAAGAAAGATAGAAGAGGGAGTAACTGCAACAGCAAGAGCGACTGATTGCCTATTGACTTGATGAGAGAGAGGATGCATCATTATATAATTGTAAATCCCAAAAAGATTGGGTGTAATAGCTTTCTATCCTCCCACTGCTGCTTTGGTAATTTATCCCTCTCTCTTTCCATCCCTTTCTACCTCCCTCTTTCACCCTGTCACCCATCAATCTTTTTCCAATTACCTGCTCTGTCTATCCACAAATCCATCATAATCATTTCCATGGTAACGGGTTGCATCCTCCATTGGCTTTGGCCTATTGTTCAATATAATTGTATGCCAAAAAGCAGTCTTTAGAGGAGGGTGGGGAGTACATGGAGAGACAGATCTCAATATTGTCTCCATGCTCAATGACTACAGTGTCTCTCCCTCACGTGTTCTAAAGAGTCAACTTCACAGGAGATAGTCTGTTTCATTTCAACCTTGGTGTCCATTCATCAGACATTTTCTTTATTAGCACTCGTGTGTAGATTGGCTTTATCCCAGGCTCATGGAACATTTTGTCTGCTTGTGCAATTTTCCATACAAGGCCAGTGAAAAAAGTAAATGACAGCATTTGTTAGGAGTAAATTCTCTAAAATTGAGTCACAAATAACCTCCTTAGCTTCAGATCAAGGGTTCATATCTCTCCTCGTCCTGTCTAGGTCAACTCTATTGACCATCACATTTTATTACAGAGACTAGAACAGTTAATTTGCATTCAAAGAACCGCCATAAACTGGTTTGAAGTCTATTTTTCAGATCGATTTCAATTTGTGCAAGTTAATGATGAGTCATTTGTGCACACCAAAGTTAACCACGGTGATCCACAGGGTTCTGTGCTTGGCCCAATTTTATTCTCATTATACATGCTTCCACTAGGAAACATTATCAGGAAACCCTCTGTAAATTTCCACTGCTTTGTGGAACACACCCAGTTATACTTGTCAATAAAAAATGTGTAATAAATTTATTAAACTCCAAGCATGTTTCAAGGACAAAAAAAACTAGATGACCCACAATTTGTTCTTATTAAACTCAGATAAAACAGAGGTTCTAATACTTGGCCCTAAAAATCTTAGAGATACATTATGTAATTATATAGCTGCGCTAAAGGACATTGCCCTTGCTTCCAATGAAAGTGTCAAGAATTTAGGAGTCATCTTCGATCCCGGTTTTTCCTTTAATTCTAACTTTAAATCTAGAACTACATTCTTTCACTAATTAGAGCTGGTCCAGTCTTGGACCCGCTCTTAGTTATGCTGCTATAGGTCTAGAATGTTGGGGAACACATGACAGACAGAGCTTCTCTACCCAGCTTATCAATCCTCTTCTCCCTCCTATCACATCCAAGAAATGAATGTCTCATCAATACATGTTACTGATTGACTTCTTCCCGGAAGTCCCTTTGCCTTATCACCTGCAGATCCAGGGACGCAGCTGTGGCCACATAGTGGTATATGATGGTGGATCACAAATTAGAGAACATGATCGTAATGGCGGATCCTGTCTCTTGCTTGCTGATCGTGATAATAATGGCGGATCCTGTATCGTGTCAGCATCGGATAATGGTGGTGGACCATGATCAAGATGGCAGCTGATGGTGGATCTTGATGGCAACAGTGGATCATGATTTTGGACTATGGTGGCATCCGATCATGATGTTGGATCATGACCGTGGTGGCTGCTGACCAGGGACCATGATTACAACAAAACAGCTTGATATACAATATGTCTACTCAGATACTGACAATTCCTCAAACTGTTTCTTCTAATCTTGATTCTGAGATCTTTTATCAAGAGTTTGGATTTTTGCTGACTGTAGAATTAATTGTTTAGGGACTCATTTTTTTTATTGACTCTTACCTGTGTTCCATGTGTTTAGGTTTTGTGTTTGTATTTGGCTGTTTTCCCCCCTGAGTTCTCCTCTTCCTGTTTTATTTTGTATTGATGCTCCTTGTGTGTCTGTAACTTAACTTCCTGCCTTGTCCCTTTTCACGCCCCTGTGAGTTTACTGCACCTGTTCCTCATATGTTTCACCTGTGTTCATTCATGCATTTCTCTGTGCTTCCCTCTGTCGTAGTCAGAACGTTGCCTCTCACATGCCATGTCATTCACTCCTCACCATATTTCGCTACAGAGCTTGTCATTGTTCCTCATGTTTCCTTCTGATCCTGTCACCTTGTTCCCTTTTTACTGTCTTTTCTGGTTCCCAGTTTTTTTGGTTTGTGTATTTTGTTGACTTTGCTTTTGAACATTGTTTTCTGCAAGACCGCTGTTTAATTAAATACCTTTGGTTTGGCTATCTGAACTTTGGTTCTGCATTTTTGGAGCAACCTCTACACCTCATCCTGACAGAACTGACAATATAGTTAACATTTTTTTCAACCAAAGAGCATTAGACCCCAGACAGACAGTCTTGGACGTATCCCGATGGCTCCACTGGCACAAAAATAATCAATATGTTCCCAATAGATTGTTCCCTTTCCTTTGCGTAACACAAACATGCTAAGTGATAAAGGGTGGTTTGTGCATAACTGATCTTTTTGTGTTGGTGTTTTATCACATGGCCATTAGATTCATTAATTTCCCAAGTTTTTGGCAAAGGCTGTTTATGGAGCTTCTTGACATGGAAGAGATATTGCATGACGAGCTAAGAGAACTCTGAACATGCGTAGAAAGGTTTTGCATTGTTACCACTGCAGTTAGCATGGTGGCTAACATGCTAGCGCCATTATGACAGGGCGTTACATGACCGTACACACACGCCGTTAGTGCTCTAACCAGTCACCGTAAGCCGGGACAACTGGCATAACTCACTTGTCACATTAATTTTAGAATCATAGTTGTGTTTGGGTTTATTGTGTTATAGGGAATGAAACAGGAAGTTTTATAGGTCCGGAAATGTGAGATTCCGGAAATTATGTTGTTCGGAAATGCTGTCGTTAGCGGACCAATCATAGCCAAGGGCTATCCCTAGGCTCTCTGCCATGCCGACGTGTAGTTAGAAAAATCAGAGCTGCACGAAAAGCTCTCCGTGGAGCTCGGAGAGGGCATTCTATGGCGGAGAAGGCGATGACATGTGTCTGTGTCCGTCAAAATGGAGAAGCATACATATGCCTTTACTGTCACACAATCATTTCGTACTGGGATACATGAACTGAAGAGAGCTATTGTTATTGTTATCAGTAACACCTTTTCCTACAATGACATTTCAAAGAGTCAGCAGCAAATAGAGGCCCATCCAGTGCATCCATCAAAGCTGTAACCGTCTGTTAGCATCGAGGCCAACAAGACATCTGCAAGAGATTGTACTTGGTGGATTATGGTCAACTATTAATTTGAATCTATCTTCTAATTCCAGAAATCTGTCTGTGGAACTTACCGTCAATTGTTGCAAATTGGACACATCACCAGTGACAAACCCAAGATCGTGGGGTGTTTAGAGTGTTTGGTCATCGGACACCTTCACTTGAGTGATCGTGGCCTGTGTCCAATCTCCTACACCAGTGGGCTCCCAGCAGGTCTTCCACTCATGCCATCTAAATTCCTCAATCAGATCTAGATATATGTTGCCTTCTTGCACTCATGGCCCTCCTCTCGCCAGGCTTCCCAAGCAACAGTAACTTCCAGTATAACAACTTGCCAACAGACATTTTCAGACATGTCCTGCGGAGGATCTCCGGAGAGTTGGATCCAGACTTTCTCCACATGTCTGATAAAAGATGAAAAGTTAAAAACGCTTTAGTCATTGATTATAGCTTAACATAGTGTGGTAGTACTGTATCATTTAAATCATCAATTAAGTGGAGTCTGTACAACCACACTAATATGTTTTCTTTTAAAATGCATCACTTTTGATCAGTTTACACCAGGTATCTATACTATAGAGTTTCAGAGCCCTTAAAACTGAGACTTTTGGGGACACTGAGGGCCCCACTTTAGTTTGAAAACTCTGGCATTGCAGTTCCCTCTGATCACCAAAAAATCATCTCTCTCTATCACAAATACAGATGAAAATACACATACAATATAGTATATGAATAACTGCTCAGCACAATGTGTAAAGCAGTTTGGTAGACAAGGCAAACCTGCAGTTGGCGCACTGTTGAACACGGTTTCAGAAGGTAACCAAACATATAATTGTGTGGATGGAGTGTGGACGCAAGATTGGACAGCTTGACAGGATTATACCATTTATCCAGCAGCACGCTCGGAAATCTATTGTTTTAGAAAGATCTGCAGCACGTGTGTTGGCAAATGATCAAATCACAGCTTAGCAGCCGGTGGTGCAGAGGTAAAGGACTCAGTGATGCAGAGAACGAATACAATATTCTTAAACTGTGAATTTATCAGCTTCTCATTTCACAGCTCAGTCATAACTGTCAAGTTTGTGCATGTATGACAATCATGTTCCTTTGGTATACTTTATTTATGACACACTAATGGACCTTTACTATTAGAGCTTCAGCAAAGTTTGTTAGTTTGATAAAAACGATAATGATGATGTTAAAAATCTTATCCAAACAATGTAAAGTGTGGTTATTCTTGATTATACGCTAACTTTTACAATATTTCCACAATACCTCTATAGTAACAAAGCAATAAACAGCAAAAGGATTACTTTTAACTGTTTGCGCATGTAAAACTTACTATGAGTGACTTTTGTTGTGGATTTGTGCTCGACAATAATGCACAATTACTTTGAAAGGCTTCGAGTGTAGATTCTAATATATAAGCAGAAGGCTCAGTCTCCTTGTGAAATAAGCCTTAGCCAAACTGTTAAGTTGACAGTTGGCTCCAAACCCTCCCTGTGGCCTGCTGTGGGAAACAGACTGCAGTGCTGCACCCAATCCACCAAATGTGTATTCTGCGATGGAGGGGGGTTGACTGATATTTACAGGACACGTGATGGTGTGAATTTAATTTGCAAAACAGTGACTTTGCGATTCGCAGGGAGAGGCTAGGGTTATTATCTGCATCAGTATGAAATTCACACATCAAGGACCTTGCTGTCACGTCAAGAGGAAGAGTGAGGGAGCGAGTGAGTGACTAACAGCAAGAAGAAAATGACAGGAAAACAGCATCAGGATTATTTGTTGGCTTTTTAGTTTGAATTGATATTAACAATGATTGTTTATCTGATACTTGTTGTCATGTAAACATAAAGCATACTTGAACATGGTAGAGAAAAAGAGGAGCTGTAGTGCCATGCTGATTGGAGACTGGAGTGTTTTGTTATTGTGTTGGTTAGTGATGTGTAAAATCCTCCACCTACCAACAATTTAATGACTCTCTCGCTCTCGTAACTTGATGCAGGCTCTGCCTGCTCAGCCATGGCAAGTCAAACAGACGTATAGCCACAGAGACAGGAAATGGAAAGATTTGACTTTTAAAATAAAAGTCCTGCTATCACTTAGTCATTCATTCCGACAAGGCGACTGCTGAACATGTATATATGTTGTTTTTATGTTTCTATGTTCATTGTATGCACCAATTACCAGAGCAAATTCCTTGTAGGTGTAAACCTACTTGGCAATAAAATACTTCTGATTCTGATTCTGATTCTGACATGTTACACATTAAGTATGAGATGTATATTTTTGTATTTGAATATATTTAAACTTAAATGAATAAAAGAGCTTACTAAATAGAAATATTTAACAAAGAATGGGAGCACTGTCTGAAAAACACTTTTTTATCCGCTGGCATATCAAATGCTCTGTGACTCAAGACTAATTAATCATTGATACTATTTACTTTATGCTTCAAACAGGCTGTGAGAAGACAATGGTAGTGGTGCCACATGAAGATGGTGCCAGCAGGGGAAGGAACAGCAGCGCAGGCCCACGCTACAACAGTAGATAAATATAACTGCAGCCGTGGAGAGTGCTGCATTTCACAATGCAAAACATTATCTTCAGATACAGAACAATACCACACCCACATCCAAAATGGGTGCGGTATTGGTGAGTTATGCGTTAGGTTTATATTGTCAAGTCTGTCAAGAAGTTGAGATTGTATGTAATCAATGAGCAGCGATACCTGATTGTTGTCAGAATTGATTAAGATGACTGAAATGATTTATCGGAAATTCCTTTGTTGAATCTAGGTTTGTGACCTACAGTAGCTGGCTCATGTTCTGACAGCATCTGATCAGTGGGTGTTGGAAAAATGGTTTAAAAAAAAGAGGGTGTGACACTTCCTCTTCTGTTCACTCCTGAATAGATCTGGAAAGAGATGGGAATGTCATTATTTTTGCATTTAGTCTTGTTTTACTTATTCTAAAAAGTGAAAATGATATCTAAATTACACCACAGCTAGAATTGCATTTATATTATTTATTAAGTAAGTTGTCATTCAATTAAGCGGCATAGCCATGTTTATGGCCTGTAGTATAGGTAGAATTTGAAAAACCTCATAAAAACTACTCTCTACTCTGGGACAGCTCTTGTCTGCACAGTCTATTCTGGATAAAATCCTGTACTATAAAACCACAGGGAGTCCAGTCCAATCTAAGGGCTGCTGGGCTCCTGTACTGGATCGCTAAGCAACACTATTCAGCGTGGCCAGCTTGCTTTATCCTGGAATTCATTCAGATTGATTACAACTAAACTGATGAATCATTTAGTGCACTGACAGAAACACTATCAACAGCTATTGTGGACTTTGGGACTTGGGTTTTGGTCTTTTATGTAAACAAAAAAAGGGAATTTAAGGGTCTGCAAAGATGCTTTGACTTTTTATAGGATACAATGATTAATCGATTGCAGATCATTGACATTAACAAAAACTGTTAGATTTAAGCATAAATTGGATCCATGAGCGAATAACATAGCTTTATTCATATATTAAACATTTACAAAATAGCATTGAATATAGTAGCCTTTTTCTATTTATATTGTTGTAGTATTTCTATTTTTATTGGATTCTAAATTCTATTTCTATTTTTTCTTATCTAATCTTAACATAACCATCCTTTAATAATTCATAATTGTGATAATATAGGTAATCAATTTAAAAGTCTGGTTAATTTTCACTTCACAATCTTGTAACAAATGATTTACTACATGATTGCAATAATGAAATGCAACTTTTGGTAAAGGCCAATTTTGGTAAAGAGAGTGTATAGAGCTAAATTAAATACAATTGCATGTCAAAACCATTCCGACTGAAATATGTTGTTGTTTTGATGTTTATTCAAAAAGCTCGATAAACTCGTAATAACGAGTTTTATTTTGAAGTCTCAGTCGGAAGTCGTGGTTATTACTTTGACACAGGCTGGCTGTGTGTGTGTGTGCGTGCGTGCGCGTGTACTTGTGTGTGTGTGTGTGTGTCTTCCTGCTGCTGCTAGGTCCGCTCACCGTCCGCCTGCTCAGTGTTGATCGGCTCGTCATGGCGGAAGGACGCAGAGAACAGCCGCCTCATCCCCTCTTCTCCTTACCACCAGCCAGCAAGCGACCCTGCCTGCGCCCTGCACCGCGGGGTCCCGGGCCGGGGCCCGGCCACGGCATGCCCAGCTCCCGGTATCGTTCCCCGGAGTCCCTGCTGGACTGCGCCGCGAAGGCAGTAGCGGAGAAGTGGGCCTTCGAGAGAGTTGAGGAGCGCTTCGAGCGGATCCCGGAGCCCGTCCAGCGCCGCATCGTCTACTGGTCTTTTCCCCGCAACGAAAAGGAGATATGCATGTACTCGTCGTTTCAGTGCCGTGTGGCCGGCGAGGAGGGTCCGGTGGCGGCTACCGGCGGCGCTGGGGGTGCCGGCTCCGGAGCTACGACCGCCGCTGCTGGTGGAGGATCCGCCGCCGGTACGGCAGCTACGGCGGGGGCAGCCGGAGCGGTGGGAACCGGAGACGGACTGCCATTCCGCCGCGGTATCCGGCTGCTGGAGACCGGCTGTGTGGAAAACGTTTTACAAGTTGGTAAGTGGAATATTTTACTGTAACCGAGTCGAAGCTGTGGGTTTATTCAGCACAAGCACCACGGACTGTCCCCGAGTGTCACCGCCGGGGCTGCTGGATCTATTCGGGGGATGATTGATGGAAGTTTCCCTGCTATCGTGGAAAGTACGTAAAGCGACGGTTTTCGGCGCAAATGAAACCACACTCGCGTCCCTGTGTCTTTTTTTATTTTAGTTTAACTTATGTGGAGACATTTGTTGTCGAATTGCGAGTTTTATTTTTCTCTCCGAGCCCCGGTCTGGCTGAAACGGGAAGCGGAGATGAGGTTGTTAGCTTAGCCGCGACCAGATGCTGTTTAAAAATTAAAGGGCTTCTCCCCATTGTGGCTCCGGAGCCCTGCCGCTGGCTCCTGCGTATCTCCCCGGTGTTACCTTCCACTCGCTCGCTTTATAATTTGGGCTTTGTTTTGTTTTTATTTGAAACACAAGAAGCCATGTTTCTCGCACCACCAGCCCCGTTTCCACCCGGAGCTCCTTGGCCGGGGCTGGCTGGAGCTGCGCGCCCGGCACAGGAGGAGGAGGTGGGCTGTGACAGACGCGGATTCAAAAGAGCCAGCGTTGTGGCGTCCGGGCTTTATTATTGTTTACGCGGAGAAAAAGTCGTTTATTCTCGGCTCCCGGTCGGTTGACGGAGGCTTAAGCAGGAGACAAAGGCGGTTATTGGGTCTCTTATTATGATTAATCCAGCGTTAATCCGAGAGAAAAATCCCCCCACAGTTTTTTTTTGTTTATTTGCTGCTCGGACCGGACAAAGAGCGCAGCTCCTACAAACACACGTCCGGGACTGTTTGATGTGGGGTTTTTTTTAATTTTTAAAGTGAATCAAATATAAACTGTGTATAAATCGCTGGGTGTTTGTCTGCAGCCTCTCAACACAAAAGGCTTCCCAGTCGAAAATGATCGATACGCGTCTCGCATTTCCAACGCTGCAGAGACACTCACACACACGCACACACACACACACAGAGAGAGAGGCTGTTTCCAAACAAAGGGCCATTCCGCAAAGCTCCCTCTGCCATTCACTCTCATTAGTTTCATCCCCTTGCGCTCCACACAGTCACCAAATGAGCCCAGACACCAGGGAAATTGATGAGATGAAACCGATGGATAGTTTAAAAGAAGAAAAAAACCCCGGCCTTTTATGGCTACTGGCAGTATTTCTCTGCGGCCATATGGTGCGAGAGCCACTGGAGCTTGTCTGGGGGGTTTCATGTTGCTCCGGTGTAGAAGACACAGAAGGGGGGTCGACTGCTGCTGCTCTGACTGCTCTATGTAATTGCATCTCATAAATGCTCATCGATTCCTCCCCCATGTACCTCGAAGGAAATGTGAGACATGTGATTATGAGAGTGAAATCTGGTGATAAAGTTTTTTTTATTTTGAGTGGGGGGAGTTGGTGTGCAAGGAGAGGAAGTTTAAAAAGTCTAACATGCTTAGGATGTTTTGTGACGATTCCCACAAGGCATTTGCATGGTAGGCAAATGGTTGACAGGAAGTTGAGGTTGTGTGTTAACTAATAAGCAAGTAAGTGAAATATTTAAGATGAATGATTGGAGGAAATTAATTGACCGTGACCTATAGTGGCTGGTTCACATGTTGACCCTAACCATCTGATCAATGGTTTAAAAAGTGGCTTGAATTAGATAAACAAAGTCTGAGCTATTCTATGAATGTTGACCGTGTCACTCTGATCCATGAACTCACCCAAAGTTTCCCATCTTGGTGATAAACTCCTTTAATGAAGAATGGAAGCAAGAACAACGCTAGCTTTTTAAACTCAAGGCAGAATGCTACATGCTATACATCATTTAGAGAGACCTTTGTTGCTTGGCTGTTGGGAGGTTCTACATTGGGGAGGGAGTTGATTTGCAAGAACAAGAAGCTTAAAAAGTCAAATATGCCGCGACTCTTTTGTTTCCTGTCCACTGCCACAAGGCCTTTTACATTTGCACAGTATGCAAAGGCTTGAGGGAAGGGTGCTTGAAGAAGTCAGCAGAGGTGAACTGCTTCTGCCACTGCAATGGAAACATGTGAATTTACTACATAAGGTGGAATGAGATTAGTGGATCCAGGGAATTAATCTGTTAATGCTGCTGTGTGCATTTACAGAGCTTCATTTAAAAAAAATAGCTATAAAGTCAGCAGAACCACCACTTGTATACTGTGTGATTTCGAACGCTTTATCCAGTGGTTTCAGTTAAAATATAAATGGTATGGACATTTCAAGAAAGGTATACATTTGTGAGCAAACTCCTTTGGTTACAACGCTCCCCCCAAGGTCAGTCTTAGCAGGCAGGGCACATGGTCCTGTTTATCTGTCAACAAAACACAGGACGGGCCACATAGCTGTGTGACACCAGGATAAGATTTGGCTTGTTCTTCACTTTGTGGACCATGGGAACTAGTTTACTTTGTCAGGTTTACTGACTGGCTTATCAGGAGAACAATTGTGTTTTTCTTTCTCCTTTCGTTCGTCCTTTCTTTCTTTCTTTCTTTCTTTTCAGAGCTGGCTTCAGATAGGTTGAGCAACCAAGCGCGGCGCCTATACACAATGCACTCATTACGGATCGTGTTCCACACCTGTAAATTACAGTCTTAAGATTGCTTTCACCTGACATGGCATAATATAATCACCACTTAAAATAGTGGCAGTGCTTGTTCTTAAGAAAGGGGGATGGACGTGCCTCTGTAATAGGAACTTGCCAGGGAGCGATTAGGAATGAGACCGGGCTGCGTGCTGACACATGCACGGTGAGGCCTAGTTGAAAATATGGCATCTCTGGGAGTCGCAGTCTGAAAATCTGGTGTTAAACTTTTGAACCTTGTGGTGTGCGTCCCTATTGAGTTAGGCCTGCAAACAGCTGTTCTTTTGCTGGATTTATATAATTTAGGACAGAGTCATCGTCAATCTGCTTTAGGCTACATCCATGCTACTTCCTTTTTGTTTGAAAATTGCATTTTTTTAATACAGTCATCTCTTTCCACACCAGTGTTTTGGCTCCATATCAGTTTTAGTCACTTGTTCATACTAGACGCCAAACACATATCAATTGACCACTCACACACACTGGGAATGTGCATGCTAATGGTAGCTAACTGGTAGCCAAGGCTGTTTTATTTTGGAAAGAGCAGCATTACTCAACTATGATGCAAGAATTAGATCACGAGGTAGGCTATCATAAGATGTCATTTTTTTCATTATTCCTCACAGCTATCACAAGCCCAGCAGGCGCTCCTGTTCCTGTTAAACTCATCTTTAGACATGTTTTTGTCCCACTTTGCTGGTGATGCCTGGAGACAGATCTGGAATTGCTCTTGTTTTTTTCAGGTAATTACTAATGGGATCTGAATGGTGGTGGTGATGGGGGGAGACTGTGATCTGCTTTTCTACTCTACAGCACTAAATTCAGAGTCCGGGTCACGGAAAGTTTAAGACCCGACTATAGGGTGTTTCGAAGGAGGGGGACAACTGTTGCCTTCTGTTGCCACAATGGAGGAAAAAGGGTTTAAGCAAGACAGAATCTAATTTGTTAAGTCACATCAAATGTAAAGGACAAAATGGAATAGACACACAATAGTTTCTCACGCCTTTTTGGTATTGGGTTATAAGGAAGTGATTCATGAGAAGATATATATTTGATTACAAAGTTATAATATTTACCATCGAGGACGTCTATGTGTGTTAGCAGTTAAAAAAAGAATAGAGGACTTATTGTCCCTCAGACGGCCTCCACCCCTGTACATTACCAGTAAAGGCCTCTTGTAACAGTAACATAGAGGAACTGAAGGGACGTGAGCTCATCAGCAACTCGTCTGCCCATGTGTTCATAATAATCTACTCCTCGCTCCGAGTCATAATTAGAATAATCAAAGCTAAGCATGCTTGTATGTGTAACCCCCCCCCTTCTCGTACACGCCACATACACACACGTGTGCCCACTTTGGCAGAGCCTTATGAAGTCCTCAGAGAGTGGGAGGAAGGGATATAAGAGGAGGGAGGGAAGAGGGGTGGTGGGGGGGGTTCTTTAGCTTTGAGTCAAGCTTTGGGATTATTGGGTCATGCTTTGTTACCCAGCTGTAGAAAAACCCCTTGTTCACAGAAAGAGGTGTGTGTGTGTGTGTGGGTGGGAGGGATCTGCGTGTATGTGTGTGTACGTCCTCCGTCTCCGACGACGTTACATAAAGCTGTAATGGGTCCCCGACGTCTCATGAAGCACCAGTGACAAAGCGAGGCAGCAAAGTTGAACGGGATTAAACTGTATGTTAGAGTCGGGCAGTGGGCGGAAAACACACACTTTTGTGATGCTTCTTTACTGCGAACGTCTCAGGTCCTGAAATTAGTCCTTTAGTCTGAGCCACTTCTCTGCACTGGGGGAAATATGTCTTGTGCACCAAAACTGCCAAGTACCAAATGTAGAATGTTAAAAGTGTAGCGAAAATGATGAAAATGATTTCCCTTGTAAATGATTGGGCTAGAAGCAGGCAATCATTTGGAAGAGCTCAACCAATTCATTTGATTTAATATGTACTCTATAGGGTCGCAGCTAGCGAATATTTCATTATTGATTAGTCTCATTAATGCATGAATCATTTAGTGTAAGAATGTGGGAGGGGAGATAAGGTATTCATGTGTTTTTGTTTGATGAATATGTGTGTTTGTGTGTGTGTGTGTGTCTGGAGGCGTTGGTGGCTGGTCTTACCAGGATATCCTCACATGTAATTTCCTGGCAGAATGGCTGGGTGGGGGGGTTCCTTGTTGTGGACAAACATGTGAGCCTCTGGTGTAAATCCACTCATCAGTTGCTCAAGAGCGTTACGGTAAAAGACAGAAGGTGGTGGTGAGCTCATCCCCCCCGCTTGCTTCCACTCCCGGCTTTTCTTCTCTCAGGGCTGAGTACACCGCTCAGTTCTCATCTCTCCTGCTCTTACATCTACTTTTTCATCTTTGTTTTCCTTTCTCTCATTCCTTTATCTGCTTTTCACTCATTCACGTATCTCTTTACGTAGCTCCATGTCTGTATTTATGTTTCAACCCCTTTTATGCTCTTCACACGCATTCCCCCTTTATGACTCCATAGCATACATCAGTCAAAGATGACTCGCACTTAAATCATTTTCTCTCTGTAGGCTACTGCACAGTAAAGGGCTGTTAGTCGGCCGAAGACAGATCTTAGAGTTTTTTTTCTTCTTTACTCTCCTGCTGCCCTTTCGTCATTCGACTGCAGCCAGTTGAGGAAGTGTGAGTGGTTTTGAGGAGAGGAGCGAGGGGGGAAGATGGAAAGAGTCAGTCATTGATACTGACTGAGAAAGAGGTCAGACAGTTGAAAGCAGTGCTCTTAGGGTGAGCCTCTGTGCTGTTACCACACCGATAGGATGTTGGCTCATGTTCTTCTGAGAAACTACACTCCACACGTCAGACCTCCTTATGAGTTGGCTGATTATACTGTATATGAATGGTATTGCTCTTTGGTCCAATATTTAGTCATTTCATAATTATATTTTTTCTATAAGGGCTGTGCTATATGACCAATATCTCATTTGCAGAGGTCATTTCCTATTCAGAGAACGATATATGAATTTGCTACCCCTTCTCAGGAAAGAATATTTGAATCAGACATAATAATTGTGTTGTGATCTATGACTATGTCTTCTTTTCTCCTTAGCTTTTCTATGGTATAAGCTGTAAAAAAAATTATCTGCATGTAATTGTTTGCCCGTTGGAAATTTGCACCCTGCTATTACTGTTCAGTAAATTTTACATTATCTTATACCCTGTTAATTTCAATGAGTGCAATTTGAATCTTTGCCTTCTTGTTTTTGTTTCAAACCACATTTCTAACTTGGTTTATTGAAGAGCTCCAGGAAAAAGCTGTTATGACTTTTATGCACATCATTGCTTTCATGTAAAGAAATGGTACATTTTCAACTTGTAAGAGCTTTAACCTTCACTTCCGAGGTATAGCTACAGCTGGATGCCTGTGCATTCATTTAAAAAAGAAAAAGCATTTCATGTGCATTAGTTCTTGTTTATCTATTTGTCTATGTATATTCAGAGCAGAATCCATTCTGAGACACAACTTTAGCCACTTAGCGCACACACGCATTCATACACACACACAAAGTCCATCCCCAGCCCTTCCCCAGCACACAGCACAGACAGACAATATTTAATCAGTGTAATTAATTCCACGCCCGCCACACATGAAAAGAGAAAATCGCTAAAACAAATCGTCCCCACACTCTTATTAGCTCTTGGAGAGGCTCGTGAAAGATGAGGCCATTAGGAAGATGCTCTGTTGTTGCATTCATCAAGAGGAGAGGCACCTGTTCACATGCTTGTGAGAGAGAGCAAGCGTGACGACTGATTATAATAAAATCGTTAATCAGAGGTGGTTGTTCGAGTGTTTCCCGCACCAGATAGCGACGCCACCATCTCTGTGTTACATTTGCATGTTGGGAGAGGAATAGGAATCTTCTTTTTCAGGCTTGTTTCTTATGCTTTTGTCCAGTGATTGTGATGTGACTTTTTGATTTGCGTTAATTCTGGTATACTTTGTGTGCCAAGCTGCTCAAGCTGTTTTCACGTGATCTGCCATCAAGACACTTGATCAAAACCAAGAAAGAACAGAAAATGATCGGCTATACTCTTACAGCACCAAAGAACTTATCAGTATCAACACTGTTGTTAACTTAGAAACCACACAAACATTTACACAATAACTAACAATAAGCATTCTCAAGACTCACTTTTTTATCGAAATAACATAATGTTATTTTTCTCAAACCCTTATTTTCGTTGTATCGTTCAGCAACTCCAGCATTTATTTCATTTTCACTCTTTGTCGTCATATTTGTTTTGTCTAAACCTGGTCTCAGGTGTTAGAGCGACATTTTTGCTGTGATTTCCAGCCAGGCCACTTCCACTCTGGGCTTGTTTGCGAAAATAAAAATGGCATCCATTGCTGTTGATGCTGTTTGCTCAGTGCCATCCCTCAACAAAATAAAAGGAGAGTAAACACCCCTTTTTTTAACAACTCCAACCCTGTTCCCTTCCCTGCCCTGTGTGTGTACCACCTTTAATGCTTTTACCTTTGGGCGGTGGGTGTTTGGTTATCAGCAGAGATCAATGGTGGCCTTGTCCTTTTAGCTTTAGAAGCTGACAACCGGCTATACAGTTATTACACTGTTCCACACCTGTCTTTTATTGGCCCGTGTGTGTATTTTCCATGGACCACATTTGGCCCCGTCTGTGTCTCTGGGAGAGGCAAGACTTAAAAGAGAAGGCCGAGGCCTGCGCACCGAACTATCGTGGCCTCGTTTGGTTGTGATTGCTTAACAAATGCTGGGTAGAAAGCACAGAAATGGACAGACACAGAGAGGAAGTGGGTATTTTAAATGCAAAACAGACACAAATCAAACTCTGTCAGCCTCATCGCTGTCAGGGCGCTTTGATAGGGAGGAAATTCTATATTTTCCAGACTACTTCTTCATGTAAAACAATATCCAAACCCACATGAGATTAAATTACGTATTTTCATAGAAATAAAATCAATGCCTGGGGTGGGGAACATGGCAGGAGGGGAAATCCAGGATGACTTAAATGGGGGAGGAAAGCAGTGACAGGTAGCATTGTTAAAAATGAAAACCTCTTGGGGGTAGACCTAGAATTTGTAAACGATGGGATTCATGAGGTGAGTTTGGACAAGCACCATCCTAAGCCTAACTAGTCATGCCAAAGATGAAGTAATTGTCTTGAACCTGAAGAAGTTAAAGCCTAAGTCTTTGCCGAAGCACAATTTCAACCCAGACGAAAAACCTTAAGCTTCCTTGATTTTATTGACCCGCCCTAACCTGTTTCCCTCTCCTTTTTTTTAACTGGTGAAAGAAGAAGAAGAAAAAAACTGCCAGCAGGTCAATAGCTTAGCCCAACAAAGCCTAAAGACTGGAAACAAGGCTGTGTTCAAAGTCCACTCAGTACCAGTATTCAGCATAATCCAATAGAGTGCTGTGAGATACAAACCAAGTATCTGACCTGTCTTAACTGCCCCAGATTCTCGCTGCACTCTGCCTAAATTTAATAGATCTGAAAACATCAAGGTGGCATAATGTAAATGGGTTCAGCAAACCACGAGAATGACATAAATGATGGATACGGCTGATACCAACATAGCTTGCAGAGACAATAGCCTGCTGGCCCCAAAAATGTACAGTAACTGAATAGACGAATCAAAACATGCAACATCAGATCCTTTATGAGATTGAACACTTCTGTTTTGTTGTAATCTGAGCACATTTTTTGCTTGACTTGCTACACCACAGGTTTGATCTCTTTTTTAAATTGTTTCTGCCGTGCAACGCTTCCTGTCAGAGATCAGATACAGAGACTAGAGAATAGCATTGAAAAGATCAGGGATTCTCAGAACCAATTAGATTAAATGTGACCTTTAACACTGCACAGTGATGTCTGCAGTGGGAACTTAGCTTGATCTGTGTGGCAAATACCAGTAGAACCAGTTTGGGGGTACTGTACTGTGAAGGCTGTGACCATGTACACATTACAGTTGTACCCGGCATGGAACCATAACACTGTGAATGGCAGCAAATTGAAAGAAGCCAAGTTAAAAAAACGCAAAATAATGTGATCAACTTTCCTAGACCTACATCTATGGCATCTTGAACATGGTGCTCTACTCCGTGTCACTTCTAATTTAAATTCCTTTTCTTTCTGTTCCCATAATGCCCTGCTTTGTGTCCTGCCCAGTCCTGCCCGTTTCTTGATCTCTATGCTGATGATTTCCATTGTTCCTTTGAATGCAGTGAATTTGCTGCATTAGTGTGTTGCCCATCTCAACTTGAAATGACCAGTCGTAGATCATAGAGATCACAGACAGATAGTTATCGCTCCCCCCCCCCACCCCCCATCATGCTTCTCTTTGAGTCGACACATGGTTGTGTATTACAGTGAGTGCCTGTATCCTACGTGCTTCCCTCATCTCTGCAGCACTCACAGCCCCTCACGATAACAGCGCTATTATTGCCAACAAGACAGACGAGGGCCCATAGGAGTCCATTGTGTGTGAAATATCCATTATGGTTGGATTAGAAACTATTTCCATACATTTGATCGACTTTGATCTCAGGACATGAGAGTCAACAACCGTGCTGCGTGTCCTTTCCCGTTCTGCACATGTGCAACTCAGTGTTCTCATGGCCATCACTTCATAGCTGTCTCATGGTCCTTTCAAATGACAACCATTAATTTTTTCCTACCTGCATTCCTGGCTTTAACAGTTAATTTGTAATTTGTCAGTGCTGACTTATTCAAGTGATTGGTCCGTTGCTGATTGCGAAGGTTCGACGGTCCCTGGTCATTCTGTTCTTTTTGTCATCCTCTTTCTCTCTATCAATCCCTTTCCCCAAATGTGTGGATGAGGCTTTAAAGGAAGCACTTAGTGTGAAAGTACGAATAATTATATCACTTAGCAACCAAGTCCCCTATTATGGTGATTCACACTGTCAGTGTGCATTAGCAAATGGAGCAGGGCCTCCTGTGTGGCTGAAGTATTCTGAATCGTTCACTGTGTGAATCTGAAATGTGACCTGCCCCCATAGGTTCAAAATAATCTCAACCACTCCCATGTCTCGTTTCCTCATGTATTCAGATCCACTATCTCTACAGCATTAATTACAGCTGCTAATGTTCAATAAGGTTCAAAATGAGGCAAGAAAATGTAACAAATGTAAATATGAAGGTTTCTGGGAATTGGATGATAATGCTTTCAGTTAATTTCATCGTATTTCTAAAAATATACTCGAAAAGGATCTTTGTTGCTTTAACAATTGCATGCTAATGCATATTCAACCAATATAGAGACTTGGAAATTGGATCAACAGCGTATCAGTGCCACAACTAACAGACAGTAACATCTGGCTATTGTCTGCAATTTGAATGGATCTTTATTTACTCTGGTCTCAATCTGCACTAGGAGACCGTTTTTTTTCAGCTCCAGCTCCGATTGGCAGTGATTGAAACATGTCACCTACTGGAACACACAAATTTTTTCTCAAAAAGGAAAACTCCACTATAGGTAAAGGCATAGGGGTCACAATCGCCTTTTTAGCGGGTTTACCGAAACATTAATCACTGACATATTTCCAGAAAATCAACATGATGCTATCATGACTTGAGGAGGTTTTGTACTTGTCATGCCATGTTCCCCTCAGTGTGACTCACCTATCTGTCCAGTAAGAGGCTGTTGGGTCATGCAGCTCTATTGGATGGCCTCTTCCCCTAACAAGTCAGGTGACCAACTGGTTGGACATATCCATCATCCTATCAGACTGTAGAGAGGAAGATGGCTCCTCAGCACTTGTTAATTGCTCGGCATGTTGACATGAATCTCCTCCGTGTACCTTTTCTTGACATTATTTCCCTCAACGCCCCCCTTCGTTCTTCGCTTCTCTGCCTGCCTGCCTCTCTCCTTCCCTTCTTTTTCTCTCTCATCCTGCTTGCTATTAACAGCACTCTGTGTGGGTTTCTTTAGTGGAAAACCTGCTATGGCCCATTAGGCTGCATTCTCACCAACAAATGAATGTTAAGATGACTGCAGAGAGGAGGAGGAGGAGGAGGACAGGAGGCGAGGATGATAAAGGGCCAGGCCAGGGATGGGATGGGTGACACAACAGATGAAGAAAAGGGGCAGAAGAGAGGGAGAAGGGGGTGTGAAGGAAAAGGGGAAAAGGGGGGAGTGAGAGAAGGTGTGAACCAAGGAAGAGGGGAAGTACATAATGAACCTGTCACCTCTGGCTCTCCCATCCCCCCTTTACACACACACTCACAGTCACAGAAAAAGCCAAAGAGGAGGGTGGGACCTCATTAGGCTCTCAGCAGTCCATCACACACAGGGAGAGAGAGAGAGAGAGAGAGCGAGAGGGAGGGAGACTACCAATGTGCACTGTGGCGGGGAAGGGGGTTGCCCTGAGAAAAGAAGAGAGCAGAGGAAGGAATGAAATTGAATTGATAGGAGCAGTCAAGTGCACACACACACACACTCCTCTCTATGCAACATGATTAATGTGGTCAACAGCCGTGAGGATAAGTCTGGTCAAGACCTCTCACCCTCTTACACGCATGCACACACACAAACGTTGGCCTCCTCCACTTTAAGTGTCTCTGTGGCCTTTTCTGGCGCGTCTGTTCACACACCCTCCTCACCCCAACCAGCATGCTGTACTCTCGCTGCACCCAAACAAAGATGGAGGAGACAGACAGACGCAGAGGACTTTTGTCCCTGTCTTTGTCCAGTTTTATTACACTGTTAAAAGCCTGGTATCCATTCAGTGTCAATTCTAAAGGTCTTTTACGCTACTAGACACTTCAGGTGTAGATTTCTCAGTTTTAATTAAAAAGTTATAATGCTCGCTTTAGGAGAACATGCTTTATTAATAGACATTCAGAAATTGATGTTAACGTAGATAAACTTGTCAATGAAACATTGAATTCAAAGTATTTGTCAAGTTTGTTCAGGTGTAAGTTTTGTGTCATTCATAACGTTGTAGTCCTTCACTGTACTGAATTAGAAGAGACACATTAAAGTAATGTATCCACCATAACTGTGGCTACAACTAATACTATATAGAACAATCTAGAATAATCAGTTCAATTGCCCTCAAATTACCCAGAATGCAAATTGAACTATTTGAATGTCTGTCTTTCTCCAGCCAAGATCAGCAAAGTAAAATCAGTTTACTCTTACAAAAAACAAAGAAAATCAGCAGGGACCAGTTAGTTCTTGTTGTTTTTTAGTTGATTGATTTCCTGTGGATATCATTTAAATTAAATCACTTACTCATTTCAGCTTCAGTCATAGTTGACGTCATACATTCAGGAGGTTTGTGTGTGCTTCAGTTGAGAAGAATATAAATGCACATCTAACTCACTGTTGTTTTTTGAAAGCCACTTTTTTAGTAAAGTAAATTTACTGTCAAAATTTCCATCCACAAGCAGTTTAGCTATTTGTGGTTGCATTTTTTCTTTCACAATTTGGGCTGTACTTGATTGCCATTTAGGATAATATGATTACAGCAAGGTTTCCAGATGGGAGTAGAGCCTTGGAAATATCATGAGATGGAATCGAAGCTGCATGGAGACATCCTCTTATCACAAAATTACTAGTTTTAGTTCATATGGAACACAGACAAGGAAAAACTCAACTTTCCTCTTAAGGTCAGGAATAGTTTAAGAAACTGAACACACCATTTTTGTACATCATTTAAATGTAAAATAGATAAAAGAAAAGCTGAGATTAAACCTACAGATGCTTTCATGTCTCATTGTTAAGGGCACAACATTTATTTAACAGTATTCCTATTCTTGACAGTGCTTTAGCCAAAGGTCTGTTACTGAACTCTGCTGCATGCTGAGCGGACAGACACACACATTAGCAGATAGACAGCTTCACAGCTGTAAATATATTTTTGCAGATAACGTAATGAGCAAATGGATACTGGCTAAAAACCTGTCTCGCTAATGCAGCTGTTTGAGACATTACCTATGTTCGATGGCCTCAATACGCTTGAACCCAAACCACTTAAACTGTCAATTTAGATGAGGCCAGTAAACTGTCCATCACTGGAAGCACATAATAGGTTACTAAATGTCCACTTTAAGGCTGTGAATTATTCCCTACTTACTTTGCTGTGTGTGTGTGTGTGTGTTTATGGGTGTGTGTGTGTCAGTGAATACAGGGTTTGTAGTTGTCACGGTGTATTAGGAGTAGATGCCTTCTCCACTGTCTTACACCAGGGAAGCATAGCACTATGTGTGTTCAGGGGTCCACATTGCAGTTTAGTCTGTGGGGGTCTTGCTGTGTCCTGTAAAGCCAGCGGTCCGTTTAAATCAATTTATTTTTACCTTTCCTTGATCGGCATTCATTAGTTTGTTAATTAGGTTGAATTGAATGCAAAAAATAGTGCAACAATCTTATCAGAAATTTTCCTACACCTTCTTTAACTTTCTGTTCCTACCTCAAACACACAAAGGCCTGATCTTTGTATTCTTTCTTTTTTGATTTTAAAGTCTAATTTTCACCTAGTTAAATTTTGCCTCAAAAAGGGGAGCTTGTGGCACACTAAGCACTTTTTCTGCCATGACAGCAGAAAGAAAATCTTTGTGTGTGTACATATACTGTGTGTGCGTCTGTGTGTCTGTGTGTGTGTAAAGCAGTGTTCAAAGTGTTGTGAGTTATCAGTAGGGATGAAACACCACTGCTGTAACAATGGGATTAAAGCTGCACTTATGAAAGAAGCAATTAAACGCTATCTTATCTCATCTGCTTCTAACACCAAAAAGCACTTAAATACTTTTCAAGTTTTTTCCTCCTCCACTACTGCATAGAAATCTGTAGGTTCCCAGTATTGCTGATTGGTTAATGCTCAAATTGTCCTTCCATCAGAGCACTCAGCTAAACCTGTCAAACATGCATAGGCAACAAGGTTTTTGTATTTATAAAAAAAGAAATCCAATTACTTTCTTATATTGATGATAATTACAGCATTTTCACTTTTAATTTCTTTTTATATTGGAGTTGATGCAATGGGATTGTCAGTAGTGATAAATCTGTCAGTTGTTTAACATATGAATGTCCCAATATAGTAAAAATGCCTGTTATATCTTCCTAGAGTCTAAACTTGCATCTTAAAATGTCCAAAACCCAATTATATACATTTTAACAGGGATGTTAGCGATTTTTGGAATTGAATAGAAAAAGGTATCTTGGTGCCGTCCATGCTGATACATTGGTAGGTGAATGCTAGCAAAACCACAGTAAGGAGACCAAAGATAAAAGACCCAAAGATATAAGCTTAGATTGTTTTTCTCTTCATGTTGTTCAGAGTCATTGTATTATATAATATTCTGATTTTGTCATCAACACACATGAACATCTGCTTTTGACCCTGTTCATGCCCACCTCTCCTCCTCTTTGCCTTCTCCCTTGTTGAATTGAGGTAAATTCACATCTTTTAATATGTCCAAGACTTAATCATCTTTCCTGTCTTCATTCCGAGTGGTTAAGAGGAGAATAAGACGCATAAAAGAAAAGTGAAAAGATTTAGCCGTGGGGGAGAATGGCCGTGTGATTGCAGAGGGTTTGTCTGGATAATTCTCTCTGATTGGCGTCCTTGTGTCCTGTCTCAGCCTCAGCGTCAGAGCTGCTACATAGCCTCGACCTGGCCTCTTTGTCCTTTGTGTTATCCCTCCCTCCTTCCTTTCTTTCCTTCCTCTGTCCATCAAGGCCAAAAACTGACTTTTTCCTTGTGTTGCAGTGCGTCATTTGGTGATTGTGTTGGTGACTGGGCCACCGTTTCTTGTGATTTATGGTTTAAGATTAGGATTACCAATGATAACAACTTTTGGTAAAGCAATAGATGATTGTGTTGATGGAGCCAGCTCAATGCACGGAGGCTGCCTGCACACAGCACCTGATTGCAGCCTGTTTTCAGCAGGAGCCTTTTTGCAGTTGGAGCGTATCCCAGAGCCGTGCAGATTGAGTTTCACTGACCTGACCCGGCTGCTCTGCAGCTGATGAGCTTTTGGTGAAAGACATTAAATCCAATTTTGAATCCAGCTGTCTCGTCTTTTCAACCTTTTTAGAGAAGTGCTTTGTTGATTGATTACGGTAGTATTTGATTAATATTTCTCCTTTTTTTTCAAGTTAACAAATATATGTTAGTCACTGTGTGATTATATATTCATGCATCACTAACAAGTTGCATTATTTACCGATCATCGTAAAAAAAACCCAGCTGAGAATAGTCAAAATGTTCTAAAGCCTAAACCTACAGATCTGTGGACTACCACAAGAGGAGTGGAGCTAGCTGAATGCAACATTCGATATGTTATTATAGCTAATCTCTCGCCAAATTTACTTTACAAGCAGTTACAGAGCAACATTAGCATTCTTCAGAAACTTTGATGTGACCACTGCATGGCTTAAATCCAGTATGTATTCCCTTTTAGATCTGCTTGATTTTCTACTAACTCCTAAGAAAAGTATCTGACTCTTTGGCTCCTTAATTCTCCACCATGGTCACTAGCTATTGTGCTGTTGCTGTTTGATAATGTGGCTGAGAACAAGGAGTTCTGAGGCTGAGCCACAATAGTAGAACGCTGACCAGAAAACCAAAAGAAGCTAAAAACACTGCAAAGCTGAAGAGTTTGTTGATAATATTCTTTGTGCTTTGATTGTTTGCCACCTAAGCATAATCTTCTTTCATACATTGTTAATATGTAAGTATTATTATGGAGCTTCACTGCAGTGTGGGACCTCAAAAGAAAATATGCAAAAACTACAACATTCAAGTTGAAATGCATATTTTCATTTATTTTATCATCTATCATATCCAGTAACGACTACCGTGTGCAGTGGCTGTGCAAATGCAGTGAGCAGGCTGAGTTTAGGGGTCATGACAGAAAACAGCAGAGACCCCACAGTAACAGTTGCCTGTTGATATATCTATAGCTGCTTCACTTGTGGCTGCCAGGCATCAAGATATCAGCCCATACACTTGCACACCACATTGACAAACACACACACATACAAACAACCCTGTGGATTAAGTACAGTCTCAATTTTGGCCCCATATAGACTAAACCAACAATATTTAACTAAACACACACACATACCCTTGCCCTCCTACCCGGATTGTATACACTAACTGACCCTGGCCTACACCCCTAGGGGGGTTCCCATGCTATTTAACCACTGCTTTTGTTGCAGGGGTCTATAGTCACGTCTGGCACACCTTTTAACTTACAAAGACCATTTCATTTGGAAGCCAATGGTTACTGAGGCCTTGGGGCACTCAGTGTGTGTGTGTGTGTGTGTGTGTGGTTGTGTGTCATGGTGGGAAAACTAAAAGGCTATGATCAGACCCTCCTCAATTGTCCAGTTCCTGCTCTTTTCTTTCCTTTTTTCACCTCGTCTCCACCGTCAAAGCATCCTTCAAGTTGGGCTTTTGCAGTGTCCAGTGTTTCTTCCTCAAAGCCAATGTTTTACTGTTGCCTGAAGAATTACGTGAATCCTCAAATGAAACCCAAAGCAGCCCACTGTGGCTTTTCAAAGAGAGGTTGCTATGCATGCTACTCTGAGGAGGCTCCATTTGTCTGACTCAGTATTTTGAGTCTCCGAATTACCAACTATTTACAAGTTTATAGTATGTTGCCAGGTGACTGATTCGACCAGCTCACTACACGGCAGCAGAGCGATAGCTGACTGGTGAGGAGAAGGGTTTGAAGAATGCTTTTGATATCACACACACCACAAAGCCCGGCAAGAGTCATTTTTCCAAAAGCCAGGAAAAGGCCATGCAGGGCCTGCCAGGACCTGCTCCAAATGCTGCCGGCTCTCAGTGAAAATCAGTCACTTTATTATCACAGGAAGCTACATTTCCAATGGCAACAAGAAACAGAGATGAACCCTGTGACATCTCTTGAAATATGGAGGGGCAGCACTCCTGGTCATTCAGGCCAAACAATAAAGGCTGATGCTGGTAGAATCTCATCTGTTTTTCTTCTAAATCAAAACAATGAACTCAGGACATTTACATATACTTTGACTGTAATCAGATTAAGGGAACAATCTGACTGGGGGAACTTTAATATGAAGGCCTTGGTTGGATTAGTCCCTAAGCTCATGATCTGCATTTACTTAACCTGATTAAGACACCTCGATATGTTCTTTCTAATTAACAATTACTCAGGTTTTTCCAGGGGTCTTATAAATAATGTAAAATTAAATGGCAATAACCGTCAATTAAACCTTTAAAATAACTCATCTTGGGCCTGCACTTTTTTGACATGATTCATTCAATGGAAATGTTATGAGAAAAAATAGTTTAGAAAAGTATAAGATGTAATGAAATGTAATGGTGTGCTTATCAGTACTTCTATCTAAAATTCTGATTTAAAAATAAAATATATCAATATTTTATTCATTAATATATACCCTGAATGGTGTCAAGTCTTGGTTCTTTTGGTTTACTACTACTTGGTTTGGAAATGGTGTTTTCAAACTAAAAAGTTTTCAAACTAAAAAGATCTCTGTCCACACAAACATTATTGCTCTGTATCAGTTTTAATCCCCTGCCATACTGACTTATTCATCAGCTGTTAGGAGCTCTGAAACGTCTGAGTAGTGTGGGCGCCAGGCGTATCGACAGCAGAGTTGATTCGTTTTCAAATGAAAACATAGTAGTGTTGATGTAGCGTGAGCCTCACTGCTCTCATCGGCAGCAGCCAGCTGTTTTTTCACTGGAACATTTCCAATAAACCAGCACCAAAAAGCTAAATATGATGACTAGAGCAGGTGAGGTGTGAGATCATACTTGTGTAATAATTCTCCAGACTGATATAATAGACGTGAATATTTTCTTCCATGTGTCTTTGTAGTCATCTCTCCTGCTTTGCTCCCTGCGGTACTGTGTAATAGCTGTCTGCTAACTTGAGGGGGAGTTTCCCCCATTCGTCTGTCTCTTCTCCCTCAGGTCCTCTCACTGAAAGGACCTCTTCTTTTGTCATAAATTTTGTGTGTGTGTGTGTGTGTGTGTGTGTGTGTGTGTGTGTGTGTGTGTGTGTGTGTGTGTGTGTGTGTGTGTGCATGTACGCAAGGACAGGCTACTGTGACATTTCTATTGAGTTCAAAGCAGAGAGAGGGAGTGTTTATGACACTAGAAAGCAACTGTAAGATCTGAGTGTCTGAATCGGTTGACTCGTTCTCACACAATAACACACATGCACACGTTAAACACACACACACACACACACACACACACACACACACACACACATACACACATACACTCTCTGAACCTGCCGAACCCCGCAGCTTGAAAACTTAGAGCTTCTCTTTGTGGTCTATGTTGCTGCTACTGCTCTGAGTGGTGTTTCATTCCTTGCTAATGATCACCACATTGACTTCCATTAATAGAAACACAGTCAATGGGGGTTTCCTTTTTCTTTAACAGATACATCAGAAGATATTTAAGCTGCAACGAGGGCTTACACACACACACACACACACGCACATGCAGACACACACGCACACACCGTATGTACTGTTCAGTTATTTTTTCCCTGTGGGGTTCACTTGAGACCAGGATGTTTTTGTGTCAAAGGAAAGATATTTTCATTCATACATGAGCTGGTGTATGAGACGCACGGGCGTGGTCAGCCATCGCATGTGTGTATTTGTGTGAATGTGTCAATCTTCTTTGATGAATATATAAGAAAGGAAAACGTCCACCCCATCATCACCATATCATTCTTCTAATATCCACAGTCCAAGCCAAGGACTTACTCTCACCATCTTTTATCTCTTTATCTCTAAACATGAGAGCCTGAAGGTTTGCTTGGGTCAATCCGTCACTGGCATATTTCCCTGATCAGCCTGCTGTGCACATAAGAAGTGTGTGAGTGTGCATGGCATGCCCTCCACTGTGTAAGGACATGCTTTCAAGGCTCCTTGTCAATTTAAAGTAAAAAAAAATCAAATAAATGTCGGAGGTGCCATCAAATGGGGTTAAGAAGGGACATGGAGGAGATTGTCTTCAGCTCTGTGTTGTGGGCATGTTGCTGCAGAGTACCTGTGTCTACTGTAGGAATACCTTCCGAAGGCTTACCAAATACAGTCTCAAACTATTTTACTTAGAATGTGTACATTTATTCTCAGCAAGTGAATTAAAGCATGGAACTAAACAGATGATTGAAATGTACAAAATAATATTAAGAACTCTTTGCTGTACAAGACTAGTTCTCTGTGGACTCTGACTTATACATGCTCTCCATAATTTCCACTGGGAGTCAGATTAGATGAAACTTGAATGGCCCCTGTGGGTAAAGAGGGTCTGATCACAGATCTACACTGCACATCAACATACATTACATTACATTTATCACTTATTTGAGGCCCTTATCCAGAGAGACCTCTACGCTGTTTCTAGTCTGTCACTGTCACGTAAATTGTTACATCTTTTCAGTTTCAGTAGAAAGCACAGCTTTTACCTATGCTGTGGTTGAGTCGTCTTTTCTTGAAGAGTGAAATGACCCCCTAAGAAAAGGTGTTTCACTGCTTCCTTTATGAAATGAAAGGAGATAATTACCTCCCACAAATCCTTGCGACAGCAACATTTATTGACCCATGTCAATAAATGTTGCTGTCGCATATTTGCATATCTTGGTAGAACTGCAATTGGATTATTTATATTTTATAAATAATGTTTAATATCAGGGTCGACAATATACATATAATAAATATTCTCTTTTTTACTTGTATAATAGAAGACTTCATGTCCATGTGTTGAGAATCCTCCCATTGTTTTTGGATAACTTCAGCGGGAGCAGACAGGGCCTGAGCTCACTGGCTTCCATGCAGGGCCGTCGCCGAGCACACTGCACTGTTTTTCCAAGCTCTATTCATTAATTCATTTCTTATTGGGACGAAGATAACAGGATTAGTGCTGCAAGCATCCAGGAGTCAGCAGGGAGGGAGGGGAACCCCTTAACCCTCCTCCCTCCCTGCAGACAATGGCTGTGTGAGTGTGTGTGTGTGTGTGTGTGTGTGTGTGTGTGTGTGATGTGTGCGGTTTATGTTTGTGGCCTTGCCAGATGGGGACCAGTCCTTCTTCCAAATATAAAAATCAGTTGTGCGCGCGCACACACTCACACATGCACCACATTCTCCAGCTCTCATCCTCCTTCTTCTGGTTTGTGTCCAATCATCCACTTCTCTCTATTGTCTACTGGCTTCTAGCAGCATTGTATCGACAAAGCCAAGAACCACAATGTTTTTGACCAAACTATTATTGTTAATACAAAGTTGGGAGAAAGAAAATTACTAGCCCTTTGTGGATATGATAATCAAACCGAGGTAGTCATAGTTAATTTAAATCTTGTAGAACAGTAAAGCAGCTCAAAAAAAACCTTTTAATGAAGCCCTCAAAACTACAAATGCTGCATCACACTATTACTGGTGGGTTTGCATAGGAGGATATATATATTATATATGAATATAAATTCATATTTTTCAGTAATTTTTGCCCTCACCTGACTAGGTAAATAAAGTATTCAGCTAATCCTGAGCTTGCAGACCACACCTGACTTAGCTGGTCGGCTGTGGGTCAAGCAGAAAGAGATGATCAAATATTCAGGGCAGGGGTCAAACAGGAGAAGGGTCGAGAACCACAGCTGTAATGCTATTTACCGATTCAACAAACGAGCTGCGTGTAAATCTGACTGTAGAGGATGGTTTATAGTTATTGTTAATTATAATGCCAGTTAAGTTCTGACATTGCATGCGGCACCTTTTGAAACATTGCTGTGCAAGAACAGGTTGTGATATACGAGCACAGCCCAGGTTGTCTCCCTATTTGCTCTTTGATTTGCCTATCTCGCCTTCTTACACCTCCTTCGGTCCCCTACAGTCAGTGTATAGCCTCCTCACACTGTTACTGTGGAGAAAACAGCAGTGTGCGTCGCAGGAATGCAAGCAGACACACATTCCTACGCACACATACACACATTCACTCTCACAGCCACCCGGTGTCCTGCCAGCTTTGCGGGTCATTGTATTTGGCACGTGGCCACTATCTCCCCTATGTTGCACACGCACACACACACGCACGCACACGCACATACACTCGCCCCCTGCCTGACTCCTGCCTTGGCAGACAGCCCCTGCTGAGTAAGGAGGCCCTCGCTCTCTTCCTTTCTTTCTCGCTCCTCGATTTACTTTTCAGACCAGCCCTTCTCTCCCCACAGAAGTCTCATCTCATCCCTTCCCACATATTTAACATCTCCTTAACCTGCAGAGACTAAGTAAACCCAAGGCACCCAGCACCCAAGCCCCCCCCCCACCACTCCGACACCAGGCCCCAACGTTCAAAAGGTTTTACCATCAGAGCTAAGCCGTGCTGCATGCTTTTGAATTGACGCATTGTTACTGGATGTGAAGATTTAACTTTGGCCATTAGTCATGTCTTTATTCTCCCTCTGGCAGTAATGTCTCAACAGCTCAGAATTAGAGGTGGGGCATTGGGGATTCAGACAGCTACATTTAGCCTTAAGCTATAGATGATGATTCACAATGGCAGTTTATGGCCTGTATTGACAAATCCCTTCACAGTGACTCGCATATTAATTACGGATGCCAGCTGCTGCAAAAACAAAAGTTTGGCTTTAGTCGAACAAGGGTGAAACTTCAACATACAGAGGCTCTTGTTCTTGACCATTGTTTAAACTCATTCACCGAGCATGCTGGCTGTTGATGCAGGGACATGTAGACTGAATGACATGCGAGTCACTGGGACAAGTGTTGAGCTGTTTGCATACTGTAACAATACTAACTGTACAATGAATACTGTTCTGTAAGCCACGTATATAATAACAGTATTTAGTGCTTTGTGAAAAATGGGGCGGGTAGGGTGCTGTATTTTTCTCCACCACCATGATGTCCTGTCTGAGCTGACTGCTTTTACGTTCTCAAAGGCTGTTGCTTGTATGAGAATTATGGTCAAATCTCCCTTCAGCCTATTCTATAACATGTTTGCAATGAATAACGAGGAAGTCTGAAATATTGGCCCTTGCTAGGTTTTCTGTTCCAATGATGCTAAAGAATCCAACTTGTGGCATCTAATTAACATACTCTAAATTACTTAAATTCAGATACTTTGGACATAAATGTCAACCTGAACTAGTCCGCCTTGTATAGGTGTGGTTGTGGTATATTTTGTTATGTCTTGTAAAATGTCCGTATGCAACAGCTGAAGCTTCCCAATCGATTGACATGCAATGTGATTGTATGAAAAGCTAATTGTGTTTTTTGTCTTGTCAATGGAATCCCTTTCTGTTTCCTATATAATAAAGAACACAGCAATGTAAGACCAAAGGGGATTTAGCCCAAAATCATTGAGAGTCCCTGCCAATATTTTGTTAAGTCTGCATTCTCTCTTGCTCAATGTTTCAAAATGATAGCCGTTTGCATGGACCTGGTACCATTACTGAGAAAGAGGCTCATTGCTGATAATTTGCCTCTGATCTGTTCAGCCAACAGTTCTAATCAGCTGTTGATCACATGGAACAATATTCTTTTGTGCATCAACAATGCCCTTGATAATGCCTTATCTGCCTCTCAATGGTTGACAGCTTTGAGTTCCACTAAAGAAATGTATGAAACAAACGTGACAATGTGCTTTATGCAACCAACATTGTGACTACCATGCCACATTGAGCCATTTCTGTGGACTCCAGGCTGTCTGTCTGTGGTCAGATTTGTAGATTTAAACATTATTTAACCTGATAGAAATGAGTATAAAATATCCTCAGATATATCTGGTTTCACAGCAACTCTTCAGACTGGCTTTCGGATATCATAGATACAGATTTGTCTACAGTTCGCCTTGAGTCAGGACTTAGTCATAACTTATTTGTCCATTTGGTGAAACAACTTGGGAACACAGTTTCTTTTATGGTTAACCATGGAAAACAACACTATGCAGATAATGGAGGGACAATCATAGAATGTGCTTGCATTACGGATTGAATTATGAGTGTTTGTCCTTCATGAACTTAGAACTCGCTGTCCCTGGATTCACAAGTACAACCCGGTTTTCAGACTACCTGGCGACAAACTTGAGATACAAGTCTGTCACAAATATTCTCCCAGCTTACTTACTACAGCTTCTAGCTGAGATCGTTCAAGTTCTTCTTTGCCTTTTCCGACTCTAGTTTCTAAGTTGAAAAGAGGATCCTGTTGTATTTCTTTTTTATAGCTGGCACGTCTTCACTGAGATCTGTGGATTACAACTCTTAAGTTCCGAGGCTCTCCATAGCTACCCTTTTCAAATATACCTGAGAAGAGGTGGAGAAATTGTGTGTGTATATCAGTGTGTGTCTTTAGGTCTGTGTGTTTGTGTTTCATTGTCATGCCAAGGACAAGCAGCCTTGTCCCGTGCCAAGTGGTGCCAAGCCAGCTGGCTGTCGCTCATGCTTTTGTTTTGTGCAATGCTCTGTATTCAGCCAACGACACACATTGTTGTGAAGAGCCTTTCACTTGCTCTCCCTTCTTCGTCCCCTTTGTGTGTGTAGGTGAGAGTGTGTGAGTCTGTGTGTCTTTATTGCAGTGACCTTGATGTGGGGCAAGAACTAGAGACACGAGTAGGCCAAAAGAAAGCAATGGGAAGAAGTTACAAATTAAATGTTGCTTCATGTAATTACCTACGTAATATTCACTGGTGTTTGACTTTGGACATACGGTATACTCTGGTTTTGTCTGTTGTTACACCTCAGAGGTGAAGGGGCACTGCGAGGCTTTGTGTTCAAATTCTGTTCAACTGTACATTGTATATGTGCCATTCCTCTGTGTGCTTTCTAGTAAAACAGAAAATATTCTTAGATTGATGCGTTTAGATAAGTATGTCAATGGAATGTCTCTTAAAAGAAAAGTAAGAAAAGAAGGTCCACGCTAGGGAATTGTGTTTTGCTGGGTCGTCAAAAAGCATCTAAAAAAATATCCCCTATTAGACTGGACAGGGCTGCATCCAACAACTCTTAGAACTTTTTGATCCTGACCTTTTGATTTTTTGGGCCAGATGTCTAAATGGGAAATTATGTTAAACACATGTCTGTAGTTTATGATACATTTTATGTATTGTTGGACAGCACTAACGGACACTTTGTACCTGGAAGTAGCAAAGCAAAGTCCATCTTTGTGTCTAAGCTAGGTGTTTGAGCGAGAGCCAAGAGTCAATAAGTTCCCTCAGCATATTGAACCATCATTTTAAATGCTGCTGAAAGGTCTGTAAGCTACCAGTATTGAAGAAGGAAGTATTTTACAGCTAAATTGTTTTGTATATCACAACAAAATTTTTAATATATTTTTCCTTCAGCGCTATTTAAATCTCTTAGCCGTGCTGTTACAACATCCCTGCTGATAAAACAGACCAAGTAGATTCGACTTGAACTGCAGTGGTAGAAAGAGAATATCTCAAAAGAAGTTGATTGGCTGGGTAAACCCCTGTAGTGACTCATGAGAGGATATGTTTAAAGTGTCTACTCATGAATATTCATGACTGGAGTCCAGCCCCCCCCCCTTGTAGTCTCCTGCTACCTCATGTGTCCATAGCTGTTTTTAAATCTACATAATTTGGGTTGAAGTGCCTTTCAGATGGCCTCCCCTGTTCTGACCCTTTCCGGAAACCAGGAAGAGACACACTTGTGTGTGTGTGTGGTTGGTGGACAAACAAGTTGACACTAGAGGGTATGAGAAAGAAATAACAAGGAAGAGAAGTTAAGTCACACAAAGGGATAGTGTGTGATAGATAGAGTGAGATAAGGTGAAGTCATGTTACATTTACACTGGTTTAAAAAAGTAGAAAAACTTCGTGTGAGCATTTAGTCAACAACAACATAATAACAGCATTAGAAATGAAGATGATCAAACAAGAACAACTATTTATTATACATCCATTTAAATTAAAGTCGGTCATTGTATCTCTTTGTCAATCAACTTAACCAGAGTTGAGCATCATTCTCCATTCGCAAACCTTTACCAATGCTATTATCATTGCCGCATAGTCAACACAGGTACAATATTAATGCACTATCTGGGATTAAATGAGTCTCAACTAATGCGTGTTGGGATAGGCTTTTGCTTTTCTTGTCAAGATGAAGTATGTCTGGCATGTGACTCTGTTTCAGAATGTTATTTAACAATAACCTTACTGCTCTCCTCCCTTCTCTTCTTGTCTGTCAAGTTTGTGTCAGCATGAACTTCTCCTCATGAACTTTTGGCTGGTTGGATCTCAAGGCTTAGGGATGCAGCAATTGCATCTGCAATTGGGTTTGATACATATCTGTATGTCAGACATCAGGATGATTTAAAAATGTTCAGACTGAAAAATAAGTTCTGCATGGAGGTTAGGGTTAACCTCACTGGAAAACTCTAAAGAAGAGATCTTAATGCACCCTCATCAGACTCCATTCACCCAAAGTAGTGAATTAAATAAGGTGTATGGAAGTCTGATAGAAATCCTGTCCAATGAAATCAGACGTTATCATCTCTGCCTTTTATGTAATCAAGCACATATTAAGAACAAGGAGACCATGGTCCAACACACAGAAATCATAAATTCTATCATGGATACCTGTTTGGGGCTTCACAATGTGTTTGAGCCCCTTATATAATGATTTAACTGTAATTCTTTATAAATTGCAAATAATTTAGCTCTTAAAATCTATGTACATGTATCATTGTAATAAAGAAATGTACATCTGATTATCATTGACATAGCAATCAGTATCAATCCAATGTTCAGCATGCACAGTTCAGACAAAATGCCAGGGTATGCATAAAGCAGAGTAGTATGATGTGTCATCAAGTAATGTTGCTATTCATTCTGTTACTACTTGTAGCAATTTCCGCTCTTCAAGGTTGGCCTGCTCTCATAGGTCATGGCAATATAATCATTCAGATACAGACAATAGGACAACCTTGAAGGCAATGTTTGAGTTTTCACAAAGTAACTAATGTATTAAGATAAGAACGAGCAATTTAGAAAGTTTGTGTGCAAAATTCCGAATTCAACTCACTCCCAATTCTGATTTTGGGTTGTGAGTGGACTGGTTTCAGATCTGTGACCCCCTTAATCAATGAAAGACCCAGAATAGAACCCTGAGGGACCCCACATCACAGAGTAGTAGAGAAGCCATTTCATATAAATGGCACAGTTTATGACTCCATGTCTGTGTGTTCAACTTTTTTCATAGGGATATACATTTTACAGTATCATACAGTACCATATGTAAATAGCAGGACTACGACAATGTACTAAATATAGGAAACTTGGAAGTTACTTATTTGTGTTTACTCTCAGGTAATATAACAGGTAATTAGAGCTGTAAAGTGCTGTTTCTGTTGTCAACATGAAAGCAGTTTGTATGTTTGTTTTCTGCAAAGCACAGGTAGTATTAATCGAAGGCGTGGCTGTTTAATCACTATAATTTCAACAACTTTGTTGAAATAAATTCCAAAGCATAAAAGAATGTAGGTCAAGTTTGCCTTCCTTTTAAGAGCCTTCACAATAGCAGTTTTCCGTGCCAGGGGGGAAATACCAGAGGGTTGGGAATGGTTGACAAATACCGGTCCTTCATCCTCCTGACAACTGAACACTAATGAAAAGTTGATCGATTTACGTTCAAATGAGCAGGTTGAGGATTTGAGTTTCATTGAGTTTCTTTGTGATTACTTCATCAAAACTTCGGCAAAGTAAGCAGACTGCTTTGGAATGTCATTTGACTGGTCCCATTATACCAATGGCAGTTTCAGCATATTTCTTTATGGTGTAAAGAATACAACTCTTGCTGTCCAAAGTGTTTGTAAGCTGAAAGATACTTCAGCATAGAACTGTGCTTTGAATCTAGAAAAACCTTGAGTGGGATAATAATTTGATAAAGCTTTGTATATTGAGTAAAAACGCAGCACACCAGAGCCACACATTTTCATACACACCATACAGTAGACATGCACTCACTCACACATCCAACTCTAGCCTCAGGGTTGTTGTTACTAGCCCTTCACTGTCCATACAGAAGGGATTGGAAGGCTTGCATCACTGTTGGTTTAATCTCAAGCCGTTCCTGCACTGCGTGAATCCAGGCTATTGTGATGAGACGCGATGTATGTGTGAGTGTTTGTGCATGTGGTTCCGTATTGAGCCAGGATAGCAAGTACAGCCCCATCCCTCCTATATGTTACCAACTCTGTGATAAAGGGCTGAGATCTTCCTACTGAAGAAAAAAAGGACAGAAAGAAAAATACATCTAGAAAGGTTGTTTATTTTAAAGTGCATTAATGGAGGGAATGCAAAAAGAGAAACTGAAAGACTGAAATGAGTAGGTCAGAGAATGGTCCGCCTGTCGTAAAGGTCTATCTCCCTCTGTGTGGGTGTGTCTGTGTTTGTAACTGAATGAATTTCTAGCAACTGGAAACCTCTCTTTACTAAACTCAAGTCTCTGCAAGAAGAGCATTGTGAAACATTGTTGATCATCCTCCCCTCCATTGTTGTGTGTGTATGTGTGTGCACATGCATGATGTGTGTCCTTGTGTGATAGTTGACATTATCAGATGATTGCTCCCACGGCTCTTCCCTGTGTGCACGCGCGTTGATGCCTGTTTGTGGTTATGTACATGACAGCTGACATTATTGTGTTTTGTGTGTGTGTGTGTGTGTGTGCATAAGGCTGTGTGTTTGTGTGTTTTGACATTTGACATTATTGGCCTATTGCTTGTGGGTGGGTGTGAATATTGTCCATTCAAACGTGGCCTGTGGTCTGACAACAAAACTACCTCATGGTTCTATTCTTCCTACTTGTTGTTGACCGAGCTAAACAAACCTCTCTCAGTGTTTTCTCATATTGAAGTTAACTGGTTTGAAGCTTTGTAGTTTGTAGCTTAAGCCTCTGTGGTAAACATTTTTGGAGATAAATGGGTTGTTATAGCTGGTCTGATATAATATTTATTCTAAACTAAGCATACTGTTCACAGTGACACATTGTCATATCAAAAGAAAAGAAAAAAAGGTCACCCATTAATATGAGTATGGTGAATTAAGGAAACAAATGTTGTGACTGAGTAAGAACATTGTTTTCTTCCTTTCCTGACTAAAACACAACAATGGAGTTTTTGCTGGATTTTTGAAATATGTTACTTAAGAAATGTAGCAGACATGTAGAAAATATTATTTTAATGGAATGGTTCACCAGTAGAAAATAGTGGGAGACGATAAGAAACCATGATGTTACTTCAATGATACAGAATATAGTGTTTTACCAATGTTAGTTTTGAAATAGCTAAACCTGACCTGAGAGTGAACACGAATGAGAAGAACGGCCAGTGTGTTCTCTTTGCTGGGAATCTGGTTTCATTGAAATTAATGACACTTTTAACTCGGTGCTTATGTATCTCTATGAATACTGAGGTACTGTTGTTGTCTGGCAGAAATATATTACTTCCCTTGCAGAATGAAACACACTTTATATTAACCCTGATCCCAGCTTTAGACAGCTGATTCAATGCAGGAGACCTGCTTCTACTATAATGCAGTTCTGACTTTGTCAACAGAGGTTGCATCAGTCACACAGTTTGAGTTTGTTTAATGGCGGACAGCGTTCTCTCACTTGTACTGCATTACTTTTCTCATATGGTATGTTCCATTTATAGTTCCTCATTTTCTCTCATCATTTGTCTTTTCAGTTCATGTTCATTTCATAAATATAAAGTTTGTCATTATATATCTGCCTGTCTAAGCATGCCAGACCACCCCCTCCATCCATCCATCCATCCATCCTCCCCCTCCAGTAGCCGCTCTCTTCCCTCTGCCGGGGCTTCCTTCGCAAGGCCTCCTGGCTGCTGCCTGCCTGCCAGCCGCTCTCACCCATTGTGGGCTAACAATGGCAGGCGAGGCCCCAGCCTCAAGGCCTACAGCCTGGATCTTAGAGGGGATGTCGGGGTGGGCGGTGCTTATGGAGGAGGGGGTGCGCTTGCCTGTGAAAGGCTGCCTCTATGGGGGCAGCCAGTAAGGGAGGGAACCCTGAGGGGAAGTGGGGGGACCAAGAAAAAGCAGGTCACGCCCAGATTAAAATTCAATGTATGCCCCTTGTACGACTGTCTGCCTATGTCAGCAAGCTGGCCTTGATACACAGTGCATATTTGTGTGTGTGTGGGGATTCTTAGCTTTTTCAAGGTGCCATGCTGGGATGAGAGAGAGAAAAGGGAGGAAGATAAGACCAGACATTAGAGCGACGGGAGTAAAGACTGGGGGGATTGGGGAGAAATGTGTGTGAGTGGATAGGAAAAAGAAGGAGGTGGTAATCAGTGTCTCCCTCATCATGGCTTTGCTTCAGTTGTTTTCAGCTCAATACACCTTCAGGGTGTGTGTGTGTTTCTCTGTGTGTGTATGTGTCCTTGTGTGTGTGTGTGTGTAGGGGTGTCTTCTTAATGGGGTAACAGCAGAGTCATAATGTATGCAAAAAAAAGCTGATTTGGTGATGCATGCTTCCTTTGTATTGATGCTGCTGCATTTTGGGAGGGGTCTCTGTGCGTGCACACACAAACACACAAATACACACACAATTCAATCCCCCTCTGTTTTGGGCCCCATCTCCATATGGTGGCTTGGCTTGATGAGAGCTTGATGAAGTCAACCAGAAGTCCCCCACCCCTGTGTGTGTGTGTGTGTGTGTGTGTGTGTGTTTGTCTGCACAAATCTGTGATTGCTTTTCAGCTAATGGATAAATGAGAGTTTCGCCCTTGCAGTGCTATTGTGTTTGTGCGTGTGTGAGAGAGAGGGGAGCGAGAGCATGTGTGGATCGTCAGCTTGTATATTGGCTTGCAAGCTGTTTTCATTATATTTCATTATTCATGTTTCATGCATGATTGTGCAAGTGATCAGCTCTGTTGGGTTGGAGGCTAATCAGGGGCCGGAAAGGTTTCTAAACAGAGACATACAGACAGTCCAACAAAACCTCAAATGTCATAACCTTTGCGTTGGACAAAATATTTCCCAGAATGTACTGAAAGAAAACGATCTTGTCGAATTGAAACCAAAATATCACACGCAACCTACAGCTTGTATTTATTGTTCAGATTTGCCAACAGGGATTGAACTGAGTCCATGTCTGAAATTTCAGCTTCTTTGTTCGATATGAACCCCCGGTGAGACCAACTCACTGTTACTATGGCAAATGGGCAACCAGATTAACCAGTAAACCAGCAGTATTTATTTTCATTTCCCAGAGTATGCTCAGAATTCAAACAGTGATTAACATTCAACAAATGTGAGCCCTAAAAATAACCTGTCTGTAAGTGTTTCCTATTCAAAGAGTTTTTGCCTTTACAGCACGGTTCTCTTCACACCCTCTCTAAGAGTGTCATCTGCGTGACAAGCCAAGGTCAATTTGAGCTCATTTTGAAAAGTCCTTGAAGTTACTTTTGTTCCGTCTATAGATTGATTTGGCTTCTTTTGTGAGGCACTGGCTTTTAGTTGTATAGTAAAAAAAACACTGATTAATGAAACTGGATTTGTGTATCAAATGTTCAGCTTTGTGCTCAATTGTATTTGTGCACAAACTACAAATGCTTGGCTTTGTACCTCTTTCCTCTGTGTATGTACATGAACGGCGCCAGAGCTTTTTCTTTCTTTCCTCTTTTTGTTGCTACCTCGTCATTCCTTATGTTGTGTCCTCCAACACAGAATGGAGCCATTTTGTCTCCTTCAGTTCCTGAAATGAAATATAAGCCTCTTAAATGCATACTTATCTTGCCCTGCAGACTGCGCTTGAAGAACAAACACACACATGCACGCACGCACACACACTAACTAAAGAGGCATTGTGATGCCAGCCCCTTGTTGTTCCTAAGACGGCGGCTGCATGCATATGGCAGATGGTTGTTCCTTTGCTTTGCGTGCCGCCATATTAAACAAAAACCATGGCTAAGGCCACGGCTGGTTTAGGAAAAGGGCAAAGTGCGAGAGAGACAGAGAGGGACAAGACAAAAGAGCAGCAGAGGGAGACAACAGACTTGGCATATGTAAACACAAGCACAAGTGTATAAGGGCGCATATGTGTATGCATAACCACATTAACGTTAGATGCATTGCTTACAAAGATGCACAGTGAAAGACATACACCTTCTCCAGAATTAACAAACAAAGATAATCAGGATACACACTGCAGATGAACAGTTTGCTGTTCATACCATATGTGTTTTTCACACTTACGCTGCATCAAAAAGACTGTGTCAAATCACGCTAGCTTGTAAGTTACAGTTTTGTCCTTTGACAAACAGGTGAACAGTTGACACTTAATCAGTGGCTTCATTTTCAGCACTGAAAGGCTAAAAAGCGGCAAACAACAGCTAGCTCTGTGGGATGATGTGAGCATACATTTAACACATTCGTATTCACAGCAGTTGTTACATTTTATTATAAGTCTAAAAAACTGTTTTTCTTATGCAAAAACGAGTTCTGTGCTTTAATATCAGCATATATATCACTCGCTGGTTCATACATTTATATAGTATATATAGTATAGATATAAAGAGTCTCCATCGTGCATCTCACTGACTTTTAGCCTCCAGGCATATGAGCGCTCTTCTTTGCATTTAGGATACTGCAGTAGATTTGTTTGCAGTGGGAATTAAAAGTGCTACCGAATTTCCGCCCTTTTGTACATTAAACTCTCCCAGTTGTCGATACTTTGAAACTTTGCACCTTTGATACTAGTTTCTTGTGAAGCAGCTTTCCATCAAACCCCATGCTGTGTGTTGGTAGGTTCATATGCCATCACCTTTGTTGCCTCAAGGTTAGGAGGAACGGAGTACAATCCTAAGCCAAAGAGATTATAATTAAAAACTGGAATCCAAGTTTTCTAGCAGACAGTGATTGTAGGTTTTATCACATACTACAGTGTAGCTTGATACATTTTTGTCCGCATCAGTGCAGCCCTAACTCTGCTTCACCTCAACCCAGCTTTAGCTTTGTATTCCATATCTTTTATTTCTTGTGTTTTCTTGCAAGCTTTACTGCTCTTGGCAGCTGAAAGCAGCATTTATGGCTTTTCTCCTCTCCAAGTAACCTTCATTCTAGTGCTGCACACGCTCACAATAGCATGAATCGACCAAGTGGCTCTCCATTAACAGCAGCATGTATGCAAGTCTTGAATCGGACCACTTTAGCTTTCATGTACGATTGCTTGCTTTCAGATCAGACACATGAAGTCCTTGATTGAATTTCAGACGTTGTCAAGGAATGACGCCATCCCTCCCTCCATCCTTCCATCCATTCCCCATAGCTTTTATCTTTAGCAATATACCTATGTGTGTGCCTGTCCAAAACAGGACTAACAAGCTTCATTATATGTTCTCTTCCTCATTCTGATGATTTTGATCTGCCTTTGTCCCTCTCTTTATCTCTTGGGCGTTTTTTGCTGAACTTCTTTTCAGAGTAATCAGGTTTACATCAAGCTCTACCTTCTCTCCCTCTGGACTTATTTCTCTCCATTTCCCCCATTTTTCTTTTTTTTGTTGCTCTTTGCTCAATCAGGTTGGGAACTTGGGGCTGACACGTCAGCCGCTTGCTGATTTTCACCCGTGTCAGCTTTGTCAGATCTGCAGTTTTACTTTCTTGTAGTTTCTACAGCGGCATATCAGCTGACTTTTTTTTGTCTTCCTCGTCACCTGGTTCTCGCCTCCCCCTGTTGCAATAGAATGGAGCAAATCAGGGAATCAATTCAGTGTAATCATGACAAATGAGTGCCGGTGGTTAGCAAGGATTTGTGTGCATGTGTGTGTGTGGGACATGGGTGCTGGGAAATCACAAATGAATCAATCAACTGTTATCGCATCAGCAAACACTGTAGGAGGGAGAGATGGACGGATGGATGGGTGAATGATGGATGATGGATGGATGGATGGGCAGTTGGGAAGAGGAGAAATTCAGTGTGTGTGTGTTTCTGTGCATATGCACGTCTGCTGTGCAGAGATAGATGGCTGATTGAATACAGGGCCATGTGGGTGTCTTGTGTGTGTGAATGAGAGCGAACAGGGGGGGTTCTGTGTTAACCTTGGAGCTGTCAGAACAGATGGGAGATGGGAAGGGCCACAGGCTGCGAGGGATATGTTGGCTGCTGGAGGAGGATGAGTCCTCTGCTTCTTTTTGAAACGGCTGGTGAGATTAGAGAAGGGATAAAAAGGTAGTGGGATTTTTTTCCTAGTGGATTCATTTCACAGAGGATTGAATTTCTTGATCAAAGTAAATAGTCATCGATGTAAAAAGAGTGACGATACAGAGTGACTGAAGTGTTAGGTTTGAGGGTAGCTGAGGAGGATGAGCCAGTGTTTCACAATGAGAGTGCGTATTTGGTTGCGTTGAGTCAAATAGACTAAATCTACTCAAGTCACACTGAGAAACATCATCAACCCACTTATAGTGTTTTTCTAGTTAAATATAGTTATAAAGCACCATAATAACAATAAGTTAGCATTAGACCATCAGGCCAGTGCTGAATATAAAAAAAGATACCAGTTAATTATATTAATACATTTTTAATAGACATTTAAAATAAAAAGAGAGGTTTTTTTGATTGCCAAGGTTGTAAGACCTAATGAGCAAATCATGTTATCCATTTCAAGAGTAGATGATAGTGGAAACAATTGCAGTTTGGCTTGATGAAAAAGTAGTAACTCCAGCTTAAATTTGAGTTACATTGAAATAACTGTTTAAGACAGTTTGACTATTGACATCAGTGCGTTATGGTAGACAAAATATGTTCCCCGCCACAAACAACTTAGTTTAGGTTTTGAAAGCTTGAAAAAGCTACTATCCTTAAAATATCAGATGAGGTAATTGATTAGTCAACAAAAACTATATTTGGTTTTCCTTTAATTTCACTCCAATCCATATAACTCAACCAAATGAAGGTAGTGATCCTATGTGGGTGGCAAAATGAAGGAGTCGTTTTTTGCAGTGCACAGTGCTGTGGGGGAAGTAGAAAAATAGAATCAAAGATATTCTCTTGTTGAACTTTAAAATGCACTCTGAGGGGTGGGCGGGGTTTGTCTGTCTGCGAGGTTTGTGGTGAGATAGGGGTTGAATAAGACTATCATCTGTGCTTGTGTGTGTGTGTGTGTGTGTGTGTGTGGGTGGGTGTGGGTGTACATGCTCACATTGGCTCAGCGCCCGGCTCCATCTCCCCAGCTGATTAGGGGGTTAATGGCCTATGAGCGTGAGGAGCTCTCTCCCTCCTGATTTGCTGACTTGCTTTTGTGTGGGTGGAGTTTCCATCGAGTGGCAGATGGTGTACAACCAGGAGGGCGGGAGGCAGGGTAAAGAGTGTTTATATGTTCACATATAAACAAAGATATATATATATATATCCAAAATTGTTTCAGGTTTTCTTGCATACATCAACACAGTAGCCAAGCAGGAATTTATCCAAATATATAGAGAGACACCTGTATTATTATTTGTTTCAATGTCCTTCCCACATGCATAAAAGTATAGTTTGAAATGCAAATATAAATCTACTCAACAAATTTGAATTTCCTCAAGGGAGAGGTGGGTAAACCACTGTGGATTTAAATTCACTCAACTCTATACATAGCAAGTGTGACTCATTAATAACCACAAATGACACATACATTCACACTTTTGTCAGCGATAAAGATGTTAGTGGCACACATTGTGTGTAGGCTTTCTAGGCAAGCACAACTTATCAGAACAGACAAAAACACATAACACACACAGAATAACCAAGCCACTAGCAAAGATACATGGAAATGCATGAGTGTTCGTGTGTGTTTGTGTTTGCATGTGTGTGCATAGTCTACTGTAAATATCTCTGACTTGTTTGCATCATTTGGTCTTGATGTGCTCACTATGGCATTAAGAACAAAAGCAGACAGGGTCTGAAAAGGTAGTTTTGTTCAGTGTGTTTCCATGCTTTTGTATGTGTGTGTGGGTTTGTCTGATGAGGTATCTTTTTTTATCAAGTGTCATTTCATCCCCATCTGCTGAAGACACACACACACACACTCTCTCACACACACACACACTCACTCACACACACACACACACACACACAGGGAGGGAGAGAGCACGTTTTTCATGTAGCCTTTGAGTAGTGACTCATCGAGCTATGGGACTAGATACATGTCTATGAATTAGAGAAAGAAACAAGAAATCTTGTAATCTGGTCGGCCATGGAGTACTCCAAGGTTCGATCCTTGGTCCCTTTCTATTTGTATTATTAGTTAAAAGGCTTGTTTGTTGCTTGGACTATAACCCGTAAAACTCAACATTTGCTTGTGTCATATGGATCAAAAGATAACAGATGAAACATGCAAAACCCCTTTATCATCTTCTTGGTCACAAAGAGAAATAAGTTGTTCGACAAAAAAGTGAAACTATTCTAGTGACTTATGCAACAAAAAATATGTTGCCATTCATTATATCCTGTAATTCCAATGAGACAGGTAGAGTCTCACATGAAATCTGGTAGGAATGGCCATGTTGCATGGGAAGAGCCTTACCTAAGATATGAATACCCAAAAAACAGCTATCTTAACCAGATAATTAAACCCAGCATCGCTGTAGGTTCTATGTGTCAACCTGGCAAAAGAGAGGTGAGGAGTGCCAGACAGACGGACTGTGAACTGTGTCTGAGCCATCTTTGACTTAATTGAAAGTGAAAAGAGCAGCAGTGTCACTGTAACAATCATCCCGTGGCCTGAGCAACAATAGGCTTTAACCTAACAGACAAAGACACAGAGAGAAGGGGGGGGGGTTGGTTCATAGCCGAGAGAAAGAAGGAAATCAGCTCTTTCAGCTGTGGGAGAGATTGAATCCTGAATGTCATCTGCCATCAACATTTTTGAACTCATTTGAAATGCTATACTGGATTTCTGGAGGCAAGTGCAGCAATGACTGATGACTGACAAGACCCTATTTAGACAGCTTTGAGGGATGATAGCTCGGAAATGTTCCCCCGATGCTTTTAAGAAATGCTCTCCTCCAGATTTTTGAATGATCTTTTGGCCTCCGCTGTGATGATTTCACCACTGGAAGATCAAATTTGGACTCCATTAGACTAAGCTGTGGTTTGAGCAAATTGGCTCGACAGGTATATCCATTATAGAGACAGAGGAAAGGAATGGAAACCCTTTCTTCTGACATTTATGATATAACCATGTGCTGCGAGACACAAAGATTGGTTGGACAGGCGCGCTCAGTAGGGGAGAGACATTTCAACAGTTTGGAGGACTCTTTATGTCTATCACTTCCAGATGCATCAACTTCTCTTTCTCCCCCAGCAGTCTGCTCTCTCAGTGTCTTGCTCATCCTTCCTGTCATAGTCAGATGCCCTGTTAGACACAGTGGACATTGGTATTGGTCAGTCAATGTCTAGAAATAAATCAGTATGTGAATTAGTTGACAGTATTATTCATGAGGAGGTATGTGTAGTTGTGTTTCAAGCTGACATGTTTGCCAGTTGTGATGGTTGGCATGTAGCCAGCTCGGTCAGTTTGTCAGAAAGACGGTCAGCGGTTTTCATGTGGTTGTAATAATTGTTGGGTTGGTTTGATGGTGGCTTGTTCAGTTGGAAAGGATCGATGGTTTCTTGTTTTACACCCCTAATCATCAAAACTGGAATTTACTCATTGTATTTTGTCTTTGTTAAGTAAGTGTATGTGTTGCAACAATTCTGCATAAACATAGGCCTTTTGTCAAAGTTATTTTTGGCCAACACAGTTTTGGTTAGTGTATCTATAGTTCAGTGTTTTCTTTGCTTGTCAGCAGTGTTGTGTTCTGCAGTAGGTTAAGATTGTTGATATGATAGGTCTTGGTTCACAACCTACTTCGTTTATTTTGTGTAACAGTCTCTACATTCAACAACATACATCAGTCTCTTTGTAACTCTTTATGTAGACACCCCTGTAGCTTCTCTTTGTTTCCAGCAAGTTGATGTGTACGTAGCAGAAAAATGTCAGTCGAGGTCAACAAATGCGAGTGTAACCTAGTTATTTTTGCTGCAATAAAGTCTCACTTCTTTCCCCTTCTTCCTTGTGTCTTTTCAGGCTTTCACCTCAGTGGCACAGTAACTGAACCCACCACACCATCAGAGCCAGAGGTCACACACAAGGTGGCCATCAGCTTCGACCGCTGCAAGATAACCTCAGTCACTTGTGGCTGCGGGAACCGGGATATATTCTACTGCGCGCATGTGGTGGCGCTGTCTCTTTACCGGATTCGCAAGCCTGAACAGGTAATAATCACAATACAAAGTATTTAGTGTCTTAATATCATAAACTTTGAATTTCTGTTTAATGTATTTCTTCTGCAAAAGTTACAGTGTTGCTTCAAAGTGATTATTAAGTGATTTTGATTTGATTAGAGAGTTCTTAAATAGAGACCAAATGTAAAGACTCACACCTTACAATACAAGAAGTTACCATGTCATGCACTGACACGTGTGTGTGTGTGTGTCTGATGCAGGTGAAGCTGCGGCTGCCCATCTCCGAGACGCTGTTCCAGATGAACAGAGACCAGCTGCAGAAGCTGGTCCAGTATCTGATAACAGCCCACCACACTGAGGTGCTGCCCACCGCTCAGAAACTGGCTGATGAGATCCTGTCCTCCAACTCTGAGATCAACCAGGTTCATGGTGAGACGACAACGCCTGCGCCAACATGTTCAGTCTGTGTTTGGTTGGATTTCAAGCAACATTAAGTGGGATTTCTATTCCAACTTTCATGTTGCACCATCTGGATCTGATTTTGAATGTCAGGAGGACAGACCAATCAATATGAAAGTTTTCTTCTCTTCTTTTCTACCTGTCCTTAATTCTTGAAAAGTTCTTGCTTTGTGGAGATGCTGTCCATCCCTCTGCAGTGATATCTTCACAGCAACAGGCCAGACTTAAAAGCTTCCAGACTTGAAACATGCCGCATGCAAGCCTACAGGCTGTCATACGTCAGAGCCCCTGATTACTCTGGCGAAGCAGCGAACCCGGGCTTCAAATGGCTCGTTTGATTTCTCAGTTCCCACTCTCCAGTCACCACCTCCTTCCAGCGGCTGGGCTATGTTGAAGAAAGCACAGCAAAAGAAGTAATGGATGTTGCAGAGGGTAAAAAGGAGAGATGTGTCGAAAGGAAGGGGACACTGAGAGGAAGAGACAGGAGAAATGGCACTCAGGGAAATGGGAGGGAGGAGGCGGAAAAAGAGTGGAGAGATGAAAGTGCCGGAGAAAGTACCGAGATGAAAAAAAGGAGGAGAACAGCAAAGGGCGTGCATCAGGGAAACGACAAACGAGACACATCCTTTCACCAAACAAAACTCGTTATGTTTCTCTATTTCATCCTCCTCGCTAAATGTTGACATTCTCCAGCACCTCTGTCCAGAAAGCCCCGGGCTGTGTTTCCTCTCAGCAAAGGGGGATCACGGGGGTTGAAGTTCAGTCGATCCAGGAGCGAGGCAGCCTTTGATGGAGGAATGTTGCTGTTTGCTGCAGCGTACTCCCAGCCAGTTGGAAACACATCTCTGGGCCTTCCTCAGCTCACTTCCTGCTAGATCAAAGCAGCTCCCCCCTTCAGTGCATATCTACATTTCCCTGTAGTATTTCTCAAACGCTCAGTGCTGAATAGAAGGGAAATAAAGTTTGACTTAGATCCCTGCAGTGTATGATGAGTGTAGAAAGAGCAGCTTTTTGTAAATGTCAAGTTGGTGCACTTTAAGTTAAGTGTTATAACAAATAGGTTTGAAAGCAGTGAGTGTTGGAAACGATTTAGATGACATCAGAATTACTTATTTCTTAGTTTTGCTCTCAGGATGGTTATTTATGACTCTCTCTCAGCATTGAAGGAATACATCTGGGATCAGTGTTTTTGTGGAGTAGCTATCTGAAAGTAATCTCCATTTCCCATAGTTACCCTCTGTTTACTTTCTTTCCTCGGGTTAGGAACTGTGAACAGAAAGGAATGAGCGACCCAGTGAATATACAGACGTACCTTTGCTTACAGCAGCTTTCATGATGTGTGAGGAATGTTGATGCTGGATTGAAACTGTGCCTCTGTTTTCAGTTTAATTCAGTTTTTCATGAAGTTCCATATAGTATTGTGTGTTTTTGTGTTTGTGCCTGCCCTTAAGTATATGTGTGTGTGTATTCCCAGGTGCACCAGACCCAACTGCAGGTGCCAGCATTGACGATGACAACTGCTGGCATCTGGACGAGGATCAGGTCAGGGAGCAAGTCAAACAGTTTCTATCCCAGGGAGGATACTACGGCTCTGGGAAGCAGCTCAACTCCATGTTTGCTAAGGTACACGTCACTGCTTCCTACCTTTGCTTCAGTGTTGGATATTAAACCAATGAGTAAAAATATGTAGAAGCCCATTTGAACATACCTGTGCTCATTTTGAAATTATGACAATGACCCGGTTTAAAATCCAACTGTGCACCACCTGCACCAACAACTGACTAACTTTGAAGGAACTTCAGATGTTTCTTTAAGGAGTTGGTGGAGCCAAAAATGGAGCTAAAAAGAAGTGTTAATATTGGATTTGTATTCATTAGGTAATCGGAAACAAAACTACAGGTGGAGGTTAATGTTGCTATGTGTCTTCTGGATGAATGAAAAGGCAACTCTTTCTCCATATCACCTAGATGCAAATATAGACCTTCTTAAAAGGCTTCTCCAGTGATTTATCTTTGCATTAGGTTTGACGACTTCAAAAAGGAATAAAAAAGTGATCACACGTTTTTTTTCACAATTTCCCATAATCCAACACAATAGTAAACTCATGTTTATGTAAAGTTGACAAAAGTTTGCCCCCAAAAGTAGTTGAGTCTGAATATCCTCCCAAGTATTTATTACATCTTCATTTCAATTTCACTTGTCCTGAAGTGTCAAAGAATACCAGGATTCACAGACTGTGCCGTTTTGTGTCCACTCTGCAATGATCTTTTGTCTCCAAACGGCAAAACTACACAAAACGCGAGTCCTGAGAACATCTCAAGATTTCTTTAACTGTAAAGAGGCCACTATATACAACCTATTATCTGGTGAATCTCTCCATTTCAATGCCGAACTCTTTCTTTTATTTAGTTTCAGGTGGGATTGAAATGGTTTTATAACATCTTACAGTCTTCTTTTGAACTAGAAGATGAAATGCTAGATGTACTGGATGAGGTGGGTGTGTGTCAGACATCACGCTCTATCGTTTCCATTGTGCCTGGTTTCCAGACATGTATCACTCTATCATGTACCTTCCAACCGGAGCTGCCTTGGATTTCTATTCGCTTCCTAGTTGAATCAGTGAGTTTATGTTTCATCTCAGGAGATGATGTGGCTAATTAAATCTTCAGTGCATCTCAGATCATGCATAGAGTTACGTATCGTTATAATGATACCGGTGGTAAATCAATACTTTTTAAATGGTTCTGCTGCTTAAACGATGCTCGAACAGATTTCTCCCCCCAAAAAGCCTGAAATGATGAGGGATGATAAAAGGGGCATTTTTCTTAAGGCAAGATGGAAGTAGAAATTTATCAGATTAACTGTCAACAGTTATAGTTACCTTTATAACTTTATACTTTTTAATACCTCGTATAGTTTCAAATTTGTTATTCTCTCCTGAAAAGAATGTAATGACTAGCTTTCTACATACAGTGACTCTAACTGTGCTCTCCGGGTCTTTCCAGGTGCGGGAGATGCTACGAATGCGCGACTCCAACGGCGCCCGAATGCTGACGCTCATAACGGAACAGTTTATGGCGGACCCTCGTCTGTCGCTATGGAGACAGCAGGGCACGGGCATGACGGACAAGTGTCGGCAGCTGTGGGATGAGCTGGGTAAGCAGGGATAAAGAAACGTTGTGCAAAAAGAAACATGCAGAAGTATTTGTTTCTGATTTCTCCATTTTTATTTTTCAATGTTTTCGTAAGTCAGTGATGGTCAAACAGATGTGTCTAGTCTGTCTGTGACTGAGATGAATATTTACCTGGTTAGGTTAACACTCAGTCACTAAGCTGTTAGGTCATCCAGTCTGTAGCTTCTCCTCCCGTTCCAGCCTCTCCTCTCCTCTCGCTCCACGCACTGAGTGAATGATAAAGGCTGCCGATCAATACGGCTGCTCAGCATCTCCGCAATCAATCTCAGCATTTAAGAGGTCAATAAGAACACTTCCTGGGTGAGCGAGGGAGATCATGACACTGGGACAGGGACACAAAAAAAAACAGCCAGACGGTCAGAGTTTGCTGCCTAATAATTTTTCTCAGATGCAGAAATACAGTTTGAGGTTCATGTAGAACTCTAGAGGAAAAAGCAGTAAGGAAGCAGAGAAGGCCACCTAGCTGTCAGTTTTTATTTCCACCATGTTTATTTATGAAATATGACAATTTATAAAACTGAAAATAGTGGTCGGTTAATGTTGTTTTTTACATTTCTAGTTACAATCATAACTGTGGATGTGTGATGTAATGATGTGCACCATATCGTTCACTTGACATGATTGAATGATTATTCTTCAGATTTGTCTAGTTCTTCGGTTATTATTATTACATTGAATTTATTTTTATTTAAAGACCGTAGATAATTTTTATACAATAAGCTGCTACCTCGATCATTCAGTTGAATAACTTTCCAAAAGGTTATATCTTCCACCATTTACTGTCACAATTGATAATGTTTAGAATTCTTGCTTGATAAATGACTTGAATAATTAATTGATGACAGACAGTTTTTCGGAGCAGGTCAAGTCTCTCATTTAGGACCACACTCCTTTTGTGTCCTCTTTATACTGACCTCTGACTGCCCTCATTTCCCCAGGTGCACTGTGGGTGTGCGTGGTGCTAAACCCCCACTGTAAAAGTGAGGAGAAGAGCACCTGGCTCAAGCAGCTGAAGAAGTGGGGGGACATGGACGTCTGCCCGCTGGAGGATGGCAACTACGGCAGCGAGCTTCCAAACATCACTAACGCTCTTCCACAGAGCAACCTCGCACAGGGTGGGTACAGACACACACATTAATTCGATCTTGATGGAGCACCTTGTCACTCTGACTGATCCTGTATGTTTTGTCTTTCTTAGACTCTGTGTCCAGGCCGAGGAGGACAGTGTTCAGCCGGGCCAATGAGGCCTGTGACCTCCACTGGCAGGACAGTCACCTCCAGAGGATCATCAGCAGCGATTACTACATGTCCCCGTCCTACCAGAGAGAGGGGGAGAGCCTGCTGTTCAACCCACAGGGCCTGCCACTCTGGCTCGGTAAAATCACAATTCATTATTCATTTCCAGAAAAAAACATTATTTCTACCTTTTGCATTATTTGCTCTCTGCATTTATACCATATGTATTCTTTTAGTCAAATTTGATTTGTATTCAGGGTAGAAACGTGCACTGAACAACATGCACACAAACACACACACACACCTCCTGTGGAACCTGTGAGATTCTGAAAACTAGATTATCAGGAGGAATGAAAGTGTTCCTGTGGTACATCCATATACTGACAATCTCTAATTCCAAACACACACACACACACACACAGACACACTCTAATTCTGCTGATATTGAGGCCAGTATCTGCAGTAAGCAGCTTCCAGCTAAGATCTGTCAGATTCTGCAACTTAAGCCAGCTATCAGACACGCACTGGCGTTCTGCTGAGCCTGCAGAGTGTGTGGGTGTGTGAGAAAGTGGGTTTGTGCAGTTACTAACAACATTCTATGACCCACAGTGTGAGTGTTTCTTTGGTTATTAGTAAAAGAGGGAGTAAAGAAAGTTTTTTGGGGAAAAAGCCCTTTTCTGATCTTTTCACGTTCATTTCTGTGTGTGTGTGTATCAGTATGAAGCTGTTCTGACCCCACCTTTTTTCGATTGTCAACCACACAGACCATGTACCAACAGCATGCGCTCGCGTCGATGCCCTGCGTTCCCACGGTTACTCCAGGGAAGCCCTGCGATTGGCTGTTGCTATCATCAACACACTTCGCCTCCAACAGCAGAGACAGAGTGACATCTATAAACACCAAAAGAAAGGTATCATATACACACACACACACACACACACACACACACATACCTGTTATGCTGTTTCTAGAGCGACGGTGCCATGACCACTCAATTTACATTTCGCTAACTTCTCGCCTCTCGTCCTCTCTCAGAGCTCCTCCAGAGGGGTGTGACCTCCACCACCAACCTAGAAGGCTGGGTTGGTCATCCCTTAGACCCAATTGGCTGTCTGTTCATCACTCTCACAGAAACTTGCCGAGTAGATGATGACAACAGCATGGATACCGGAGGTACTAACACATGATTCTGTTTCTCCTTTTTAATTGAGTTTGTTTTTCAAGGGAATTATTATAAGATATCATCAAAACTCTTATTAGACTTATTTTAAAGCCAAAGGAGTAGGCTTGTCATGTTTCATTATCTGCTCCTGGATCCTGCGAAATTCCATTATTTCGGGAGGAGCAACTAACTCTATTTTCATGTGTTTCTTAGTCTCATGTGTTGAGTTTTCAGGCATGGAAACCAGTGTCTTTACTTTAGCACAGAATTACTTAAATTTAGATTCAAATCTTTCATCCTCCGCGTGTGTACTTTGAACATAATTGACGTTGGTCTAAGATACACTACTGTCCATTTATCCTATAAACGCCTGAGTATGAACCTCAGTAAGATGCAGACTCAACCATGAAACTCCTCCCAGTCTCCTCACTCAACGATATGTTTACATTTTTCATTTAGCTGACGCTTTTTTCTCCAAAGCGACTTACAATAAGTGCATTCAACCCCGAGGGTACAGAAGCTAAATTAAACAAACACAAGGTATAATACTTCCTTACCCATTAATCCAGCTGATGCAGAGGTGATGGGGTTCACCAGCAGTGACTCATTAGACCACACATCCAATGTTCTTACATGTGGACCAGGCACCATTGTGCTGCACACAGCCATGAACTAGCAGAGCATGAATGGATTGAGCTGCAACACCCTGCTCATTTAAACCACACTCTTCTTTGTGTGTGTGTGTGTGTGTGGTATGTGTAGAATCCATCACCATTTGCATTTCTCAGCCTGCCCAGGGCCTTTTTGCACCAGTGGCCATTGCCACAAAGCAGAATAGAGGTTGGGTTTTCCCATTGTCACTAGGCTACAGGGAACCATTGTCAGTTCAAACAATGCGATGACCATTGGCACACTCATTTGTGTGTGTGAGTGTGTGTGTGTGTGTGTGTAGTGTGTGTATTGTACTAGTGTGTGTTCTTAAGACAGAGTGAATGATTGTCTTTTGTTGTTTTGGGAATTTGAGGAGAATGGTATGATTATTTTGTGTGTGTGTGTGTGTGGGGTTGCGTTATTTCCTCCCCGAAGACAGCTGGGAACGTCAACATGGGGGATGGAACCGGCTACATGTTAGCCAATCAAAGAGCACCTTGCGGATCTTTTCAAAATCAACCAATCAACAGTTGAAACGGGACCAAAACAGATTTTGTGCTGGGGTTTATTCTGTGAAACCAGTTTGTACTTTTTCCTAGATTTCTACACGCACACACAAACACACACACAAACACATGTTTGTACTTGTATCTTAGTGAGGACAGTTATTGACATAATACATTCGCCATTAATCCGTGGAATAAACAGGATTGAGGGGATCTGTTGCTCAGAGGGGATTTAAGCTGAATGATGAGGTGGGGGAGAGACGGACACAAATGTCCACCAATCAGCAGCTGAAACTCCAGGCATCTGTTCTTAGTTGAACAGCATTGGTGCAGGGTTGGCAGCCAGATTATGATTTGTGAACACAGTAGACTACGTATCCTACATTAGGTTATATACAGCTTGAATCACTCCACATTGTGACTTTACTGAATGATTTTAGTTTGATTTGTTAGCCATGTTAGCTATCTGGATACTGTGAACATATCTTCAATAGTGACTGACCCTGAAGGGATGTCTACTCCTACACTGTAATCCACAGGAAAAAATAATCCACTGTCCTTTATACTCTCAAACATATGACCGAGGACTGGATACAACGATTTTTAGTTTTGTTTAGATTGCCAGGACTGGTGATTTTGTGCCCAACTGCATTTGTTTTTGGCAGCTTTAGAATTTGGGCATCTTCTTGGATATTATCACCCAAGTGGTAAGAATGAGATTAACAGGGCACGTAACTAATGAAAACTGAGAACTGACCAAAGAAACCAATGTAATTTTACTTTTAACATTTGACTGGAAGTTACACTTTTCTATTCATATTATTATTCAGTCAAAAGTCTCCTACAAACCAACTCCAGTCTGTATATGACTTTGCACTGCTGGAGGAAGCCAGAGTACCTGAAAAAAACACACACAGACACAGTTAAGACCCCGGCCGAAACCAAGATCCTTGCTTCTGTGAGGTGACAGTGCTCACCTCCGTTACACCTTACATCCTGCGTCAAAATAAAATAAGACAAAAAACCTTTTGTGTCATATTTTGACTAAAAGGTTTTAAAGGTCATCGTAATATTATCCAGTAGAAAACATCGCAATCATTTTTGAATCTGTAATTTTGTGGCTCAACAAAGAAGGCTGGAAGCTGCTGGGAGAAACATTTTTATTCCCCCCTCAGATTCATGAGGGTGATGAGTGGGGTGTGTGTGCAGCTCCAATCGGGGCTAGTTCGTGTCAATCAGATTTGACAAAAAACTGATGCAGCTGGTGAGGGATCGATTCACTGTCAGTATTGACAGGGGTAATAATGACAGTGACCCGTAACTCTCTCAGTGTACAGTGATGATAAACCCTGCCTTATACACATTTCGGTGCATTGCGTGCTCCCAACGGCTTCAACCCATCGAGACATGAACCGGGTCACTCCATGTGCCACTATTGTTGCTTATATTAATAAACTTACTGACTGAAGCAGAATATATCTGCCACACAAGGGACATTGTATCTAACTTTATTCGTTCTTTCTTTCCTCAGAGGGAGAACCCAGACCTCCAGTCTACCACCATGTGCCAGTGTGGGGTTGTCCTGATGCTGGGCAGTCGTACCTGACTCTGGCTTTGGAGGTGACTCTCATGGGTATGGGCCAGCAGAGGATCATGCCCGAGGGCCTTTATGCTCAGGATAAGGTATGACTGAACCACACACTGCACTTGATGATCTGTAGTAATAATGTAGTTGTGATTGATTATCTGTGCATGTCTGAAAGCAGCTGACTTTGTTCCTTGCAGACAACAGCAATTGCTCTAATTTTACATCTATGTCTATGTGTAAAATCTTCACTGCAAAAAGAGAGAAAAGGTCATGTCATTTTGTTCCCAATAAACAGAAAGCCACAGTACTTCATTTCATTGTGATTTAGAATAAATCTAAGCAGCATTTCATTGTGTGAATGATAATCTCCTTTAAAGTGCTTAACACAGCTGCCACAGACCTTTGTTCATGTCATGAGAATCAACACGCACTAATGTTTCACACAATAATATCATTTAGAACCAATCAAATCAGTGAACAGACTTTTTACTGGATCTCTGGCTAAAATAAAATCAGTTTTCTGTTGTTTACTGTAACAACAGAGAAGCACTGATTCAAGAGTTCGAGGTATTTAGGTGCAGCACGTCCTGTAATTCCTCAATCTCAAAATCCCTTCTTAAAGGGTATTTAAACTTCAAAGTTTTTTTTAATTAAGTCAGCTTAGTTCTACTCCTTTTAATTTGGTTGAATTAATACATCTCAATTTATTGTATCTAGATTATGGAAATAATTATAACAGGATTCAATGACATTATCGATTTGAAATGAATCTATTTGCATTGGAAACAGTCTCTAACAATGACTGTTTTAGGAAGACTTGTGGGGGTTTATTAGCTGCTTCGAAACATTATGCAAGATCTTCCTCTCATTTTTAATGAAATCTAATATTTATGCTTTGGTACATAATGTTTGTGTTATGAATTTGTTGAAGGTTTGTCGTAACGAGGAGCAGATCGTTGTAAAACTTCAAGAACTGGAGTTGGATGACCTCCTGGTTCAGACTCTTCGGAAACAGGCCATACAGCTGCTAGATGGTACGAGACAACAACAACAACACTTTCCCAGAGCACTTGCACTGCAAAATTTCACAGAGGTTATTCACTCTAACAATTTTCCTTAGGTGGAAATTAAATCATTAATTTATGTTGTGTTCCATCTTCATTTATTGTGAGCTAATAACATCTATCCTGACGTTTACATCTCTGCAGAGAGAGTGTTACTTTTATATAGATGCCAAGTTTATTCATATCGACCCAGTGTTTGCAGACATATACTCTATTCATTTAAGGCTGTAATTCTCAATCAGGGGCCTGGGAAAAGGCCAGTTTTAAAGAGGTTAAAGCATCTAGGAATTATCTGTGTGTTATACTGATTTCTCTCAAGATTATTTACTCAAATTCGTTGGCAATCAATGGATGTGATCACGTAAGTTCACACCTTAAAAACAAATCCTTATTTGGTCTTTCTCTTGGTGCAGCCGGTCCCTTCAGCGGTCTTGGGGAAGTCATCCACAGGGAAAGTGTTCCAATGCACACTTTCGCCAAGTACCTCTTCTCCGCCCTGCTGCCACATGACGCTGACCTGGCGTATAAGGTGGCTCTCCGCGCAATGAGGTCAGTCTCTACACTCAATTTATTTTTTAACAAGGATTCAAGGTCTTTATTGTCACCATACTCGGGTACAATAAAATTGTAAGAGGCTTCTCTCTCCTGGATATTATATATACTATATAACACATTCATATTTATCTATACATGCAGTTAGATGTGCAGTTGATGTAAAATGAATACTGGCTTAGTCACAACAAATGGTAGGCTTTATGTTATTATTTATATTAGTTGTATGTTTATTTAGTTTCTATTAGACCCTGTAATAATGTCTTAAGTCAATGTATTATGTTATGTCACTATTTTGACAGTGGCACACAACTGTATGCTTTAGCTACACATAGCAAAACTAAAGTAGAATTCTAACCTCCTACCTTGGTTCAGTTTTTCTGTTTTACATTATGGTCATTTCTGTGGCTGCAGTTTGCGCTGCTGCTGAATTGCACTTTTCACAATAGCAGATGTTTTTAATTATTCATCACCCTCATGAACTTTCATGCAGGTGGGATTTATTGTAGCGTCGTAGCATCAGACTGCATGAATTCTTATCTGTGTGTACCTGAGTGTTTAGAGCCAGTACAGGCTGCCATCCATTGTGGTGGTGGTCTCATTTGTGTCAGCCAGCCTATTTACCAGTATGTCTAAGTACTATCATCTATTTTGATAGCATTTTGCATTCTTGCTGAGAGTCAGATGGGAATACTGTTCCTGTCTTTATCATAATCCAACCAGCTGCTGGCTCCAGTTTCATATTTACTGAACAGACATGAGAAAAGTGATCCTCTCATCTAACTGTTGAGGGAAAGGGAATAAGAGTATTTGCCAAATTCTTGAATTTTTTGATTTAACTTTCACCAATTCCAGTGGCAGATTTGATTTCATCTTGGATTTCCTAACTTTTGTTTTGGCCATCAAAATGCTTAAATAAACATTCAAACAGCTATGATGTTGTCGTCTATTGTCATTTACACAGTTCAATTAGTGATTCAGTGAGGATTGCTTTATTGTCCATGTGAGGACAATTGTGAGAGAAGCAACTTTTTATAATCGAGTCGCCATCTATAACATAAAAGTAGCTACATTTTCAAAACTGACCTTATTACCATGTAGCTACAGGTACAGAGATTGAGGACTGAAAATATAGCAGAAAACCAAGCTCCAAAACATCACTCTTGTTGTCCGCCTACCGGTTATACTGCTAAACCTGACTAGTAGTTTGAGCCATTAGCCAGTTATTTTTTCCTGTTTTCTTTCTATAAACTGTTATTTGTGTAAAACAAGCCAGAAGCATTTCACTGCTGGCTGCCTTAGTGGGTAAACAATGATACAGATACCAGCACATAAACCCTAAGCATGTGGGCGGAGCTCCGTAGTTAGGTGGAGAGGCAGACATGAGCGAGATGGCGGCCAAACAGAGCAAGAGTGGGCTTCAAACAGCCTGCTCCACTGGGCTAACCAATACAACACAGCAATATCATTCTCTCTCCCTCACACACACACTTTCTTTCTCTGATGTTTCATTTTTCCGCATTGAGCCCCCGGTTAATGTAGTTCTCCCCATGTTCGCTCAGTCGTTGACCAAAGGTGTGTTACAAACTGTTGTTGTGTGTTTCTGTCAGGCTGCCGGTGTTGGAGTCATCAGGAGGCTCGGGGGACGTGGGCCACCCTCACCATGGAATCTCCATGGTTCCAAGTAGATACCCCCGCTGGTTCACACTGGGACACCTGGAGTCACAGCAGTGCGAGCTTGCCTCCACCATGCTCACCGCTGCTAAAGGTACCATCAACACATCCACAGTTTCATTGTCTCTCCTCATATGTTCTTTCACTACAATTGTTCTTGGTAATGATTCATTTGTGTATCAAGGTATTCAATTTCACTTTCATTTGCCTGCAGGTGACATGTTGAGGTTGCGGACGGTGCTGGAGGCCATCCAGAAAAACATCCACTCCTCTTCCTTAATCTTCAAACTGGCCCAGGATGCTTTTAAGATCGCCACACCCGCAGACAACCCACCTGATATAACCTTACTCAACGTAGCACTGGAGCTCGGTCTGCAGGTACAGTCATTTCTGCAATCCTCTGCAGCCCCACTGCAAATTAACAGAGACAATTTCACACAGCATGTTACTATTGTTGCTGTGAAGAATCCACATAATTGAGCCTTTTGTTGTGAACACAGAAAATGAGCAGCAGTGTCACTGTGGCCTTACGGGTCTCTTATTCTCCTCGTATTTAGAGTTTAAACAGAATTTCTGTTCATTAAATGTCAGTGCAAGTATGAATATACTTTGGATACATCTGTCTTCACTGGCTTGTTTGGTTTAAAAAATATATTTTTAAACATTTAATCAAAAAATGACTGTTTGACCTAGTGAACATTTGCAAAGCTGACAAGATAATACTGAAAGATAGGTTTTCTAATGAAACACAGTATCAGAATCAGAAAACATCATCATCTCCTCCTTTTTTTTTCCAGGTGATGAGGATGACTCTGTCCACACTGAACTGGAGAAGGAGAGAGATGGTTCGCTGGTTGGTTACCTGCGCCACTGAAGTCGGTATGTGAAGCCCTATAATAACCACCACTGAGACCTATCCAACAAGTGTACTCTCCATAGTGTATTCATGTTTTCCTTTCATTTAAAATGTGTAGCCTGTAGTTCAGTGATGCAATGGCACCCAGGGGTGGATCCAGGGCAGATGCCAGGGGGGCACTGGCCCCAGATGAAATCTGATTGGCCCCTGTAGTGCCCCTGCCTGTCAGTAGTCCTTTGTTAGTAGTTTTTTGAATAACCTAGTCGCAAACTAACAATTCTGAAAATAAATATAATATTAATAATGCTAAAACAATTGTATAAATTATGGCCCCTGATTAAGAAAAATCCTAGATCCATCACTACAGGTGTAATTAAGGGCTTTAGCTATTTGTCATGTTGTAACATTGACAGTGGTCTGAGCCTTTACTAAAATCACTTAAAACTTTGCCCTGTTGCTTTTCATTTGAAGTTTGACCGTACACTGTGACTTAAGTTAACATGTGCTGACCTCAGTTGATCTGTCAAAAGAGCTGCCTCCAGAGCTCAGAGAAAGGATTGGGTAGAGCCCCAACTGGCAACCAACCTAGAATTGAAGTCAAGTTAAATTTTAGATTCATCAGATGAGGGAATCATGTTTCTCACAGTCTTAGTCCTTGTCTACATATGTCTTTGACTGAGAAGAGGCTTCCGTCTGGGAGCCTCCATCCGGCATTTACTTTCTGTCTTCAATTCATGTTTAATTTTATTTTCTCTCTTCCTCAGGTCTGCGGGCATTGGTCAGCATCTTACAGAGCTGGTACACTCTCTTCACACCGACCGAGGCCACCAGCATTGTGGCAGCCACCGTCATGTCCCACAACACCATCCTGCGCCTCAGCCTCGACTACCCCCAACGTGAGGAGCTGGCCAGCTGTGCAAGGACCCTGGCCCTGCAGTGTGCCATGAAGGACCCCCAGAACTGCGCTCTGTCAGCTCTGACACTATGCGAGAAGGACCACATCGCCTTCGAGACGGCATATCAGATCGTGATTGACGCAGCGTCCACGGGAATGACGTACTCCCAGCTCTTTACCATTGCAAGGTACATGGAGCACAGAGGATACCCTCTGCGATCGTTCAAACTGGCCTCCCTTGCCATGACACATCTTAACCTGGCGTACAACCAGGACACACACCCAGCTATTAACGATGTGCTCTGGGCCTGCGCACTTAGCCACTCTTTGGGGAAAAATGAGCTTGCAGCCATTATTCCCCTGGTGGTGAAGAGTGTGCACTGCGCCACAGTGCTGTCTGACATCCTGAGACGGTGCACCATGACAGCGCCGGGTCTTGCCGGTATCCCTGGGAGAAGGAACTCTGGAAAGCTGATGTCAACAGACAAGGCACCATTGCGGCAGCTCCTAGATGCCACAATCTCAGCTTACATCAACACCACGCACTCTCGACTGACGCACATCAGTCCGCGGCACTATGGAGAGTTCATAGAGTTCCTGAGCAAAGCAAGGGAGACTTTCCTGCTGGCACAGGATGGCCACATTCAATTTGCCCAGTTCATAGACAACCTGAAACAGATCTACAAGGGCAAGAAGAAACTGATGATGTTGGTCAGGGAGCGCTTCGGCTGACCTCCCCCCCTCACAGGGATGCTCTCCCTGGGAAGAAATTGAACGTATTTGTTTCTATTTAAGTATTTTTTTAGATTATTTGTATTTTTTACTTATGTTGAGCCATTTGTTGACTAAGTCATAAGTTTTGGTTCCTGTTTTGTTGTTTTGTTTCTTGAATGTGAACCAGGAAGTGTTTGCAGTACATTGCTCTACTTCGTTGAGACTGCAAAAGAGGGAAATGGCTTGAAAGGTCAAAGAAATACCAACAAAAACAAAGTGTTTAACCCGCCAACTAATGTTGAATCGATGATAAAAAACATCAAGAGATTGTGAAGACAAAAAAAGCAAAAATAACTTTGTTTTTCAGTGGCACATGACGATATGAGAAACCAAATGATTTTGTTGGATAGGGTACATACTTTGAGCCAGAAGACGCTTTCAGCTGCGCTTAAGATGACGTGTATTTAAAAGTGGAAGAGATATGTCATTCCAAACATAAAGAGCAACTGAGGTGGAAAACACACATAGTGTTGCTGCCATACCTCGACTGTATTATTTGTCAGCTTTAACTTCTCTATCAGAAATGGCCTCTTGTTTCATTCAGGGCATCTTAGAGTAGAGAGGGCAGAATACAGAACTGCACACACGTGGTCTTTCTGTGGAAGAAGTCAACACCAACAGGTTTAAAGCCACTCTAGACTTGCTCCTTTCCTCTACACCTGCTGGTCAGTGCTTTTCATTATCAATATCTCCAGAGGGTGAACCATGTTGCTTCATAGCAAGCATGTTCCCAAATCCAGCAGCCTCAGAGCGACATTATTCAGCCTGTTCTTGCTAAGGTAGAGTAGTAGAGGTTCCACATGCACATTATTTTTACAGTATCTCTCTTATATCCTCCCGAAAGATCATTGAAAGTGACAAAAATCTGTGAAATTCAGTGACTCTACCTGTAACTAATGTCCCTTTTCCGTTTCTTAAACTTCAGTGGGAACTCTTTGTTCCTCACAACCCAGAACATAAATGCACAATTCCAACCCACAACCCGTCAAACATCACTGTTTATACAAACTAAAGCCGGCATGATCTGCATTTAAATCAGCAGCATTAGAAAATACATAATTAACATGGAAATAACAAGGAATCTATATTAATTTGAAGAAAACTCATTTCATCCAGATTGGAAAAAAGCCATCTAAAATGTTGATCATGAATATATATATTAGAACCAAGCTTAAACCACTAATAAGGCTTTACATGTTAATATTTTTGTTATAGCAATCAAACAAATAATTGAAATGTGAAGAATACCCAAACTATGCTCTTACCGTCCACTCGACTCTATTAACCATCATGTTAGCATCAGTGAAGTAACTGTTAAGGTTCAGTTGTCTCACATCAATTTTCTTAGCTGGTTATTAGCTAGTTAGCTGTTAGCTAATAAATATAATGGAGGTTTAAGCAACTAAAAAAAAACAAAAGGAGATTTTTTTAAGTGGCCTGAAAATTACTAAATTAACATTGAGAGTTGCTAGAAGGGACATTAGCAACTGTCGTTAAATCAACTGTAGAATATAGTAAAGGTGGTTTAAGCAGTGATCGGATATACAGAAAAGGGCAATTAGCTAACATTTATGAATGAAAAATGTATATATTTATAACATTTAAAAAAAAACAGGAACTGAAGAAACTGCACTTACCATTCCCATTATACTTGTATGCTAATACATAAATGCTAAGGAAGCTTTTCCTGGTTTCAAATCCATGTCACTCCCGAACCTAGTTTCTACTGGTCTTAAACCTTTATGGAAAAGGGTCTGTAGTTACAAAAGCTACTTTGCTGTGTATGCTACTTGTTGTGCTAATTCTGGACTGTGAAAATGAGTGGCCATGTCTCAAAGGGTTGCAGGAACAATGCACATATGAAAAAATACTGTATATTTTATGTCTTAGTGATGTAAGTGTACATATTTGAGACAACATGCCTTGGGACAGGAAGTAGTTTGTCTCTACGGGGGCCGTATAGGTCCCCTTTCTTTCTAACCCAGTGGCATAGTCTTGTTAATGGCAGTGTAGAGTACAGCAAGCGCTTGACCTGGTCTTCGTACTAGCACTTCACTCAAATACCTCTTCAGTACGTTCCTGACTGCTTCAGCATTTATTTATTGATTGTTAAGAAACTTTGTGTGACTGAGTCGGAATCGAATACACAAAACAGAACTGGACTTAAAGGGGGAAAAAAAAGACACAACAAAGGAGTCGGCCTGTCGATGGTAGGAGGATAAAAAAAGAGTACGGTTTTTGAATGGAGGAACATTTTCTTACTTGCTTTTACATTCCATGAGATCTACCTTCACCCGCTACCCGGGTAGTCAGTCACAGCTCGGGGCCTTTTTTTTTATCTGAAGAAATGCAGATAGTTGAAAGAGGAAGATGAATAAAAGGAAAATTGAGCAAAAGAAAGAAAAGTAGAGAGAGAGGCTAAACTCAGTTCTCAGGGACATCACTTAAAGAAACAAAACAAAAAGTAGTAGCATTAAGCATTTAAGATATTGTAAATATTAAAGTGTCAATTCAGAAAATTGTAAAGTTATAATTATTTATGATAAGTATGTTATGTGTTTGGTCTTTTTCTTTATTTTTACGTTCTTTTCGGCGAGGGTGTACTTGAATTGTTTTGGACCGGGTGGATTTGACGGTGTTTTTTTGTAAAAGCAAAGACTTCAAGGCATTTCTCAGGTGCTCCTGTGTACATTTCTTTCAGTTTGTTTTTTGCTATAATAATTATTGTTTGTGTTTTTTTTATTTTTAGATTTGCAAAGAAATAAAAAAAAATCTGTTTTCCAAAAGGAGGCATGTTATTGGGGAGCTGAAGAAAATGAGTGAGGCATTCATTTGAAAACAGATACGTACTAAACCTGACTATGCAGAACCACTTTGTTGGTCTTGTCACCTCTTAAAGACGCCCTCTGAGAACCTGGCCCGGCAAAGAGGACGAGACGGTGTCCGGGGGGGGGAAGACAAGACAAGACCCAGCATGCTTGTGTTTGGACAGCGCGCAGTAGCCAGCCTGCGTTCGCTGCAACATTTAGAGGGAAAAAAATAAAAAAGGTGAAAAATGCCTTTCTGACCGATCAATGTACAAAGATTATTTTTGCTTACCTTCTTTGTTGGTTTTTATTTAATCAGGACTCAAGCCTTTAGTGTCTTCTCAGCTGTTGTGTGGCAGCACCGCATTGAGACAGACCGTATATACACAAGAGTCAGAAACAGCAACCGTATGAACAATAGCGATGGCCTGCGAATGAACGTGTGTTCATTCCTCATTTCTTGTAACTCTATTTTTCTTATTATTGCTTTCTTGACTCTCTTCAGCCTAAAAACTGATTTTTCATTTTCTCTGTCGCTACATTTTTCACCTTCTATCTTATTCTAGTTTTACTCCATTTATCGCCTCGTTCCCTCTCTCACAGAAAGGGTTTTGGTTCCATGGCGATGCAGCCACTTCCTCTCATCAGTGCTCTGCAGCAGCCTCGTGTCTTCACAAATAAATGTCAAAGTTTTCACCTTTTGTTGCAGCAAAGTTTTTAGGTTGATTGATTTCTTGGCTACGACACTAGTTTGATGAGAATGTTTCCTTAAATCAAACCTGAAAGAGGGATTCTATTTCAATTTTAGCTGTTGCTTAACCTGGAAGCTGCAGTCAGCTGCCTTTTTGTGATGCTTAAACTGAGCATTACCACGGTTTCTCCTCTGTGTTCACTGTATAAGCCTCTTTCTTTCTTTCTTCCTCTTCTTTTTCTCTTCTTCTCTCTCTTTCTGTCTTTCTCTCATTCTTGTGGGGAGTTCTATCTGCTGGTAGAGATCTAGTTCACCGTCTGTTTGGTTTTGTTTTGGGGATTTTTGTAACTTAAGGGAAAATGGAAAGTGTTTGTTGCCTCTTTGTGCTACTGATTAAGAAAAAGGTATTTCCAGTATTTGTTGCCACAGAAGTATGATAGCTTATCATCGACACCGTTTTTTTGTTTTTTTTGGAATTTGTAATTTCTTTGTGCGACTTCTTGAGCTACTGTCTATAAAGCGAGAATTTATTACTATTTATGTAACGCTACTACCATTTTATATTGATTTGTGTTGGAATCTCAGTGCTTTTCTATGAATAAAGTGTGAAACACATTAGAGGGATTTCTTTATATCTATTTTGGACCAAGATGCATTACTCAGAGATTTTGTCTCAACTACTACTACTACTTTAGCTTTGTCTACTTCTTGAGCAGAGACAACAACAAGCTAAATTACAGATGTGATGTTATATATCACAACTTTTTATCAAGTGGTCAGTAAACCTGTTAAATGGGTTAAAGGGATACTTCACTGAAAAGCGGAAATTCACTCAGTATCTCCTCACCACTGTACCAATGGAGGGTTGGGTGAAGTGTTTGTGTCCAGGAGTCCCAGGAGTAAACAGCATTGCAGCTGAATCCAATACAATTGAAGTAACTGGTGCACCGATTCTTCAGACTTTAAAAAACCTACACAAAAAAATATTGCTTGCGTGGTGTCATCAAAGTGTCCGTAAGACCCAACATTCATATTTGACTCGAAACTGTGTAATTTATACTGTGTTTTAGCCTGAATACTCACTACCAGAAGTAGCAATGCTAACATGGTGTGACCAGAGGAGGATAACATAGGTATCGAGCTGAATTTGAGGGGATTAAATAAACCATCAAGCAGTGTATTCTGTCATTAACTTAGTTTCAGCTTGATATGATTCTGGTTTATTCCAATTTAGATCTTATTAAATAGTTTACTGTCCATTAAGTTTACACTCTTTTTTGTAATAATAACATAGTTATACATTACACAATGGTTGAGACAGTGACACGGTGATGTCACTGAGACCAAAGTCGAGCTGCACAGTCAACTATCAGACATTATTAAACAAGTCTTCAGATTTGTGACCATAAACTGTCCTTCATAAACAACTCTGACTGACTAACCATGTGCACGTATAGAAACACCTGTGTTTCCTTCATGGTTTACCTCTACAGTATCGATTTAAATGATATGATTAACGGTCTTCTTTGCTTCCTGTCTGCTCATCTTTCTGGTCTGACAGCTGAAAACCAGCCTCTGATTCTCCCCCACAACCACACACGTAAATGATGCCACAGAGGTGTCTGTGTCCCAGCTGGTGTGGCACAATCCCACTTTTCTCACCCAGCATCTGTGATAAATGAAGCACATGGAGGAGGATATAGGTCCCATCAATCTCTCACTCACTTGTCTCTAATCAGAATATTTCTATTCTCTCCCTCCATCACCGCTTCATTCTCATTCATTAGAGATTTCTGCAGAGCTACAGGACCAAGACAATCAGACCATCAGTGTGGTCGTGAGTCAGTGTGAGAGAGAGAGAGAGAGAGATTAAAAGAGTGTGTGTGTAAATCGAGATTGATTGGCTGATTGTAAATGAGCAGATTTGTATTAATTATCTAGACAGATAGATTGCTATATGCTCAATCTTTTTCTCCTCAGTTTGCCCTGTGTACTCAAATTTCTCTCTCGCTCTCTCTCTCTCTCTCTCGCTCTCTCTCTCTCTCTCTCTCTCTCTCTCCTCTCTCTCTCTCTCTCTCTCTCGCACACACACACACACACATATACGTAGACAGAGTAATGGATAGACATCTAGTGAAGCACACAAACAAAGTGAATTGTTAGAGCAGTCAGACAGTGTTGTTTTTCATAGATGGATCATCTTCCCCTGAACTACCTTGGGGTGGAGCTCCTCCTTAAAAGCTCCTGCGTCAGACAGAGGCCTCTCATGTGAGGCCTGCTGCCGATACTGCTCCTCTGCCTGGCCTTTTTACATTGAACCAAGGATGGGATCAACTTTAGCAATATAAGGTTCAGGAAACATTAATTGCTGCCTTCATAGTCAAAGGGGAACCAGAGTGGTTGATGTTTGGATCCTGACAAACTGAACAGTCACTGGACCAAACTGTCCACATGTGTCTCTGCCCACCATGGCTTCCTCCTCTCTGTCTACTGTGTGCGTGCGTGTGTGTGTGTGTGTGTGTGTGTGGGCGCAGGCTCCTGAGCACACCTGCTTCTCATCCGACTCATCATCAGCTGCAGTATATAAACCAGTCAGCTCATGTGGAAGGAGCTCCTCAGCTTTCATGGCTGTTGGCTGCAGCACTCTTGCCCTCTCTGTATAAGATCTTGTGTGTGTTTGGACTAAACTAACACCAGGGCTGCAGCTACAGTCCAAATAGTGTCCTTTCCCGGCCACCGATCCTTGAGCCTGACGGGAAAACTGCACAAGGTCAAGGAGAGGAAAGACTTTTAATCCACTTTATTTACACCAGGAGATACACACAGACGGTACGGTCCTGTGATGAACTGTGTGATGTGCGTCTACAGCTATAGTAAAGTTTCCCTGTCCAAAACAGTAGGGGTACGTCCTGAGAGAAGATGTTTTCAGTTGAAGAGGAAACATTTGAACCAACAGGGTACTCACAGGAAGAAAGTACCAAATAGAGTTAATTGAAAATAAAAGCAAACCAAAAAGGAGCGAAACGTTGCAACAGTATAAGAACATGAACATGTGGGGGAAAGCTGGTATATTTTTTTGCGTGCATTCTGTAATAATGTCATTTAAATATTTTTTATATTTGTATTTAGCTCTGATGAAGTTATTTATATTCGTACTTATTTCTGTAACTATAAGTTCAGTCAGCTTGTTTTGACTGGACCGAAGTGACAGAGAAGGATTCAGGAGCTGAGAGAAATCTGAGGATTCATATCGGTTCTGGATCATGTTAGTGTGCAGTTGTGTGGATTGTGGGAAGGTCTGTCCCTCTTTCCTCTCATGAAGATGGTCAGATGTTTCCTATTCAAAAGGAGATACGTTGAGGCTCCTTTCCTTATCATTTTGAGGCGGCCTCTGAAAATGAAATAATTTCACTGACTTGGGAAGGTTTCCTAGGAAAATGGAGTATACACACACCAGGCATCATAGTATACACACCAGGCATCATAGATGGAAACAGGAAGTATCAAAGGCGAGGGGAGGAGGTAACACCCATTAATGGACCCAGATTGAGGAAGAAAGCCCTGTCAGCAGCTCATTTGGACATCCTTTAACATTCCAAACGTGATGTTACACCATTAAAGAGAATCAGTTTGATGGAACTTCAAAGAAAGATGAGTGGAGACTCCTCTGGACTCTCACTGCATAAAAGAGGAGGTCTTTGCAGATTTGCTTCAGTCTGTTCGTACAGGCTCAGATCTGTCTCGGTGTCTGTCTGAGAAGAACCTAATAAATTATTTTGCAACGTACTTAGGACGACGCCAGCGAACTCTGAAACAGCAACTGTGACACCGTGTTGGAGCCACACCCAACACCTGCCTGCCTTGACCTACTCCCCTCAGACAACATGCCAATCACCCCACAGCGCCTCCACTCCATCCTCATCGTTACCTTTTATCTCTGCCGGGTTTACAATTAACTTTTTTATTATCGGACCTAGCCAAAGTCGGCCTCTGGGTCATTGTTTAAGACCCAATCACAACGTTGATGATGATCCAATAACAGCCAGCGGCCTTGGACAATGCTATTGTGAGTTCTTGGGGTGCAGCAGGGGTCAGTTCAGATGAATGGGGGTAAACTCTCTTGTGAAACAGAAACGGATGCAGTAGTAAGTTGTCATGGTGGACAACATTAGATCATTTAGAAATGTATTTTCAACATGCCACAGTTTGTTAGACAGCACTTTTCACCACATGTATCAATCTCAATAAATCGACTTAGTCATGAAAAATCTTTAATGTATTGAATTCTCAAACAGCCCCTTGTTCCCAAAACACTCAAATGAAATTATGTTGAGCAGATCAGGAAGCAGCAGGCAGGAAGCTGCTGCTGCTGCAGTGATGCATCATGGGCCTGTAGCGTGTTCAAGCATTAACTCCAAAACCCAGGGTCTGCTCCCCATCTGTTACCAGCAATCTGGGCTTGTCTTCTATGACCCATAATTATGAATGATACTGACATCCCCAACCTTCCTCTGCTGAATAGAAAAAAAACATTTTCACCCAGCGTTCCAAGGTAACACAGATGAACACAGCGTTATGATGCAGGAAGTTACCTCTTGCGGGCACGTGGGTCCAATCGGACTCAAAGGCTGAGCGCGGTGGGATAACGGAGGTATCATCATCAACAAAGAGGGGCAGTCACAGCTGTCAGCATCTACATTAGTGTGAAGCTTCTCAAGGTCTTCAGACTAAAGACAGAGTCTCTGTCTGTCCCTCTGCCTCCCTGCGCAACCACCACCATAATAGAGCCTATCAGTCTCTGTCACAGTGGGCTGTGTGGGACTGTGTGTGTGTTCATTCATTTCATGCATGTGTTCATTGAAAGATGTAGTCTTCGTGTGTGTGCGTGTGTTTGTGAGAGTGTGTGTTTGTGTCTTTTGGGGGTTGGTGGTCCCTGATAAAGCGCTGATAGTGTCCATCCATGGCAGATGATGTACAGCCTGCTGTCTCTGCAGGCAGATTGGATTTTCAGGCCTGCTGATTTGCTGAGAGATGGAACCTGGACCTCCTTGAAACACACATACACACACACACACACACACACACACACACACACACGCACACATACACAAACACACACACAAACCCAATCACTGTGCACATAAAAGCCCAAACACAAAAACATACAAACACACACTTAAATATTATTCTCCTGCCAAAGCCTTTAAAAAAGACCATGAGGAAATTGATCTCCATTTCTAAAGAGCACAGATTCATTGTTACAACCTTCTCTTTCTCTCTCCCCCCACGCACACCTCCCCCCCCACCCACACCCCTCCCCACACACACACACACACAAAGGCCCATTACTTTGTTCCCAGATGGCCCACTGACACACAGTCCCAGCCTCCTCAGTCTTACCTGTCGGCAATCAGCGGTGATTTTTGTTCTTTTGTCTTCACTATTTACACAACAGGGGGTCGACAACAAAAGCCCTGTGTGTGTGTTTGTGTATTTATGGCTCTGCAGCAGCACAAACAACAAAGATGGCTGAAGGGTCGCTTTCATTTCAGCAAGAATTGCTTTCCTCCCGTCATCACCATTAATTTAGCGGCTTTGAGCTTCGAGTACTGTTGTGTTTATTAACAGCGCTGACGTCCACTCTCTGCTGCACAGGCTCAATCATTCAGAGGCTCCAGTTCAACATTTCATCTCCACCTGCCATTTGGAATTGAAGTGTGTTGAGCAGGAAAATCAATAAAGGATCTACAGCCCTCAGCCCGTGTGGAATAGCACTGCTCACCTGTAATCCTGAAGCTCCCCAGTGGGCACACTTTACGACGTGAGACAAAATGCTGCTAATTGTCACTGAATCCCTGAAAAGAGCAAAACCATCAATGAATTGATTCTATAATAACAAGTGTGGATGTGTGTGTCTGACTGCTGCCGTCTATTGTGTTTCCCATGAGTCCATCTGTCGGTCACATGTAAGATGTGTTTCTGTGTGTGTGAGACAGATATTTTTCATTATCATGTATGCACACTAATAAGTACCCAACGAGTTTGTATTAATCCGCAGCTGAGAATAGTCCCCCAACATATGCTCTATTAGGAGCAAATGTTCTAGAACTACTCTTCAGCCGATTAATGAAATAATTCAGCCACTGATTTAGATAAAAGTGTTTGTAAAGATCTACGTCTTCTGGAGGAACCAGTGGGTTTGTATTGAATGTCACAGCAAAGGTTTGAAAGTCAGGGACCGGCTGAGAGACAGATGTGGGGTCATTTCAGGGGATTTTCTGACAAGAAGAATAGAACAATGGGATTTGGGTTGATCAGAAAGATGCTTAGAGTGAATTCAGGTCAATGTGCGACATTAGATAGGTAAGTTTAAACAGTGAAGACCCTCTAATGTCCTAAAACATGAATGAGTCAAATAAGGGCTTTAAGAAAATGAAACTAAGGCTCCAATATATTTCACAGGAATGATGTTGTGTTAGAACTATTGAAGCAAGATTTTTCCCTGCTTACTTTGAAACATAAAACACAGTTGATTAACTTTGCATTCATCCCTGAAAACCCATCAAACACCTTCATCTAAATCAATGACATTTATTTGGCCAGAACTTCTTTGATTTCTTAAATAGTTTTAAAAAGCAAAAACAAAATCAAAGGAAAACCCATTTGAAAATCTCTAAATTAATAAATTAAGCAGATTATAAATGCTACCAAACCTTTTTCTGACTTCAGTAATCGACTTGAGTTTGAGCCTAATCCTTCAATGATTATCTTGAGGTGTTAGACGGGCTGGCTGCACGGTTTACATCAGTGCGAGGATATTTTATTCAGGCTTTTAATGTGTTTAATCCACATTTGTCTAAATCAATGAAATATTTAACAAATTTAATGATAATTTGGTAGATTTCAGTACATTATGTTTTTGATTATGTTATTTTATATGGTTTACATTGTTATTAAGGGGATCTAATAACATCCATAAAATTGACATAAACTCACATTATAGATAGACATTGGACATTAAAGTTTTCTTCTTTAAATTTAGGTGCAAATATTTCATATTTTTATTCAGAGCTAATTTATTGGATTCCTAAACGGATTATCTGCGTGGCTTAATGTTTATTTACCAAATAGAAAGCAAATAATCCCTGAATTTCATTAACAATTGAAGGCACTTTATAGATCAAAGACTGGCTTTGTTGTTGCTCATTTGTACCAGCATAACAATCCTGAAAGCATATATATAATCCAACAAATATATAACAATCCATTTCTATATATATATATTTGTGAATTATCCTTGTGTAATCTTATTAAAATGGATTAATGTGACATTAATAATGATTAAATTAAGAAATGTCCTAATTGATGATAAAACAAATTAAAATGATGATTCTAGACTAAAATATTGTCTCTTCCTCCCTGATGGGGAGGGAGCCCCTGAAATAACAAACACCTCCCTTCACCCCGGGTGGGTCACATGATGTTATGACTTTTGCTGGAATCCTTCACAACAACAACAACATCAGCAGCAGCAACAACAACGGGATTTACCAGAATCTGCTTATCGGACGTTCTTAGCTGAGCTAACAGAGCAAAACACAATTTGGGATTAACTGATCTCTTCCTCCTCATGCAAAGAGCTTTGACTATGATTACAGTCACAATGCACATGATTTTATTTTAAGCCAAACTCATTTTGATAAAATGTAGTTTTGTCTTCAACCCCAATTATATAAATTGTTAAATTCGCATGGAGACAAAGACTTTGAGGGCTGTGATTGGATGTTAGCACCTCGTCAGCTTTCCAGGGTGAGATGACTCTGAATTGGTGAAGATACTTCATTTTATCACTTGATTTTAACTGTCATCACATGACCATGTGATAGAATCTAAAGCAAACCTGCCTCGAAGAAGACTCATCTTTGCCTTTAACCCCTGATAATGTGTATAATGAAGCAAAAAATGTAATACCCAACAACATGGGAAACAATAACTTATTTGATTTATGATGTTTCTCTAAATATTTATTATTTAATTTTCATATCTTGTCGTTGAATGTGTATCCCATGGGAACATTTTGGACTTGAACACAGCCAGACTGACTTCAGCACTGGTTGTCTCTTGGATACAGCGTTACAGTTTGGTCAGACATAATAGCAGCTGTCAGCTCACTATGAATATTTCAAGCAAAATAACTTGAATTGTCCCACTTGTGGTTAGGGATGTACAATATGTGGGACACTTCTAGGCACTTAACATTATAGCAAAAATGCCTAGAAATGTCCCGACCAAACAGAATGATCCGGACACTTCTAGGCACTAATCATTGGGGCAAAATGCCTAGAAATGACCCACTCTTGGTGTCAGGGAAGTAAAATACGTGGGACACTTTTAGTTACTTCACATTAAAGCAAAATGCCTTGAAATGACCCACACTAGTGGTTACGGAAGTGCAATACTTGGGACACTTCGAGGCACTTATCATAGTAGCAAAATGCCTAGAAATGTACCGACCAATCAGAATGAGCTGGACACTTCTAGGCACTTATCGCTAAGGCAAAAAACATAGAAATGTCCCACTCTTATGGTTAGGGATCTGCAATACTTGGGACACCTGTAGGAAATTATCATTATAGCAAAATGCCTTGAATTGTCCAACACTTGTGATTAGGGATGTACAACACATGGGACACTTGTAGGCAATTAACATTAAAGTAAAAATGCCTAGAAATGTCCCGACCAATCAGAATGAGCTGGACACTTCTAGGCACTTATCTAATTTATTTAAATGAGGCCAGGAACAAATTCTCTGGTCAAATAATATAAATTGCAAAACAATATAAATTTCACCAAAAATTGAATTGACTGTTAATGAACTGAATAAAACATCCTGATATAAACACTTGGATGTAATAATATTCTGGAAACCTGCATTCATATTGAACCTGTCTCTATGTAATAATTAAACTGTGATTCACTTCATAAGCTGATGTCTGAGTTGATGAAAGGAAACATAGATGAAACAAGATTAATGTACAAAGCATTACACATCTTCTCATTATGTGTGTTTCCTAAAAGCTTTTTCCATCCACAACAGTAAAAATAAAAGTCTCCATGCTGAGATACAGCCGGTGATTTGTTCACCACTAAGATGTCGGCCACTGGAACGATCCACCGCTGTGTGCAGACATTTTATCTTTAAAAAATTGGTAGTCTCACTCCAGCAGTGTGTCACTGCCTGAGAGTCTTACTCCAAACCAGTAGCTTTTGTTTTCATCTACATGTTTTTCACTTCATGAACCAGCTCGTACTGGTGAAGAGCTCAGCTTTTACTGAGGAGCTTTTACAGCCATTACGGTTAGTAAGTGTTGTATTTCTAAAGCGACATCATTGTGAGCTTGAATCTAAGACTTATATCATCTTTAGGTCAAAGACTACAAGTCAAAGCTCTTTGAATAAATGCAATATTAATAAAAATACAATCCCATACCAGTGAAAATGCATTTATAACGGACATGTACTTGTAAGAATATCATCCTGCTCCAATCCACACACATAATCCACTCCTGGTCAGATCAACATATTAAAGAGGAGTCTTAGAAAACCAACATGTTGTTTTCTCCTGGAAATCTGCAGAAGATATTGAATTTATGTAAATGAACATGTCCGTTTTTATCACTTTTGTGCCAGAACATCAAATAATTTCCTGTTTTTCCTGTTTCCCATTGTTGATCCGCATCATGCAGACATTGTTTAAATGAAACAGAATCATCTCATTTTTCACCGGCTGAAACAGATATGAAGCAGTAAAATGTTTTCCTTTTTAATGTTGCCATTAATGCTTGATCATTTTCGTACTTTTCAATAATAATGGAAATTTATAAAAATGTATTTATTTTTCCATCACATTCATCAGGAGATTTTGACGAACACACGTCTCCCTTTATAGTTGTTTATTCATCTTTTTAGAGTGTAGGTGAACGGCTTCGACGAAAGCGCCCACATGCTCGGGGTCCATGTCGGGGTAAAGACCATGGCCCAGGTTGGCGATGTAGCCCTGTGTGCCGAAACCCTCCAGCATCTTCTTCACGATCTCGGAGATGCGCTCCTGAGGAGAGGAGGAGGGAGCGAGAGAGAGAGAGAGAGAGTTAACTATCAACTGGCAGACCTTTTAGATGAGTCATGCTTCCACTGTTGTAAGACTTCAGTATGTTTCAGAGAGTCTGGGTACATGAGGATAAGGACCAGGTTAACGTTTCCTTTTATTGGTTTTGGTTTTAAACCATTGAATTACAGCACCTGACTATTCAGTACATATAAAATGAGTGGAATGCTGAGGACTGAAAGTAGCACGTTTGCAGGCTGTTGAGAATAACACCAGTTGACAGAGAAGGAACACAACATTAAAAGTTAACTATTATCAAAAAGAAAGCTAGAATGCAACTCAGTAGAGCGCACATCTCCGCCAAGGCCAGACACACTAAGTTGCACACACTGATTAATTCAACCTTGTTTTCATGTATGTAAAGTTAATTATCAATGTCCTTGTTAATCCTTGTGTGTAATTTGACAAAGACTTGTGACACTGAGGATGAGAGGGAGGTTATCGTATAATTGCTACTTCCCCCAAGTAGGTTATGTTTTGTCTGCATTTGCTTGTTTGTCAGTAAATTATCAGAATAATGCAAAAACTATCAGATGGATTTTCACAAAACGTGGTGACCGGATGCAGTGTAGCTCCGGGAAGAAGCCATGACACCGTGATGCAGATCTGAGTCAGGGACACTTTTCCTTCATCATCATGAGGTAGGGTGTTTTGTGACACTTTTGTTGATTCTTGATGAAATAAATCAGATTTGTTTAGGGGACAAACATGTGTGAGTGTGCACAGTTTGATGCAGATCTAGTGAATTTAAATGTGGTCTTATAAGGATACTGTTGGGCCTTAGCAGAGGAACATGTATGTGCTCGACTGAGTGACACTGTTTTGTCTTTTTCCTAAATGAACAAACATTTTCTGTGAGAGGAAGTGGAGGTTACCTTTGGAGCGTAGAGAGCACAAGGGTCCATGTTTCCCTGCAAGCTGACCTTCCCTCCTGTGAGCTCCCTGAACACACACACACAGACACACATCACAGGACACACGGGTAATCCTTTAACTGACAGGGTAAGTATTTGATGAGTAGAGCAGAAAACACGGACAGACTCTGTTGACTTATACGCTGCACAGACCAGTGCAGAGAGAGAGGTCAGCAATAGTTAACCTGCTCCTCAGGAAATGACCCAGTAGGGTTCATGATTCCTGCCCCAACCAGCAACATCCTGAGATGGAGTCAGCTCCGATTCAGCTTCAAATAGATTTTACACACTCAGACAGAGGTTTGGATTTGAGTCTTAAGAACAGAGTACATCAATCATTCCTTTTCTAAAAGCACATAGATGTTTCAACACTTTTCATGTGTCAAACTACAACCACATGAGCCAACCAGGTGGAGATTCTATCTTCTGTGACACAGAGCCCATGAGCTGATGAGGAATATTTAACACAGAGCTTGGTGCAGAATAGAATATCTCACTATGGAGTTAAAAGATCAAATTTGTGTTGAAATTAATGGGTAATTTCAATTAGTGTTTTTATTCCATGTTGTCATCTTAAGACATTTACATCATTATTGAGAATTCATCACTACCGGTAATAAACTCAAATAGCCCTTTGTATTGGTGTGTGTGTGTGTGTGTGTGTGTGTGTTATTGCCTTGGTGTGGTTGTGAAGACCTCACAATTCAAATGGCTTCTTGGTATTAAGTTCATGGTGTTTGTTTGTGTGTGTGTGTGTGTGTGTGTTCCTGTATTTATGTTAGTGAGAACCTTTTTGAGCATAGACCAGAGTGAGGACTTTTTTTTGGAATTAGTGACCGGTCCTCAAAAAGGGCTGTTTTAGTCCTCACTTCTCCAAAGAGCTGTCTTAGGGTTAAGACTTGGTTTTAGGGTAAGGGTTAGGGTTTGGCATTTAGTTGGGATGGTTAGAGTTAGGGCCTAGGGAATGCATTTTCCAATCCTCACTAAGATATAAGTACAAACACTTGTGTGTGTGTGTGTTACCGTGCTGAGCGTGGATCAATGGTCCAGTCCAGCCCGACAACCTCGTAATGAGACTGAGAGAGATCCTCCAACCCGTAGTGAGCATCCTTTGCAAACACAATCTGGAACACACACACAAACACAAAATCACATTTTCAGAGCGCTTCCCATCTGCCTGTGAGATTTTTGGTGAAATGATGCCACCTGCTGGACATCTGGTATAAAGTGGTTTTCATCAGAACAAATGCATCTGTAATGATCTCTCTTGGGAAACAATGGTGAAGCAGAAGTGTGTCTATAAGAATAGATCAGAGTTTTGAAACCAACATAGAAGCCAATTAATGCAAAACAATACACACAATAAAGCCAGAGATAAATAAATAAAATCAACTGTTGTCGCTGTTGACTTGTTTACTTGGGGTAGATGTGTACATAATAAGCTCATATTTATATACTGGGGAAAACAGTGTTTTTTCTGTGACTCACCATGGGAACATCCTGCCCCGACTCCTTCAGTCTATCTTTGACCCGGCGGGCGATGTCTCGGAGGTAAGGCAGAGAGAACTCTTTGAACTCGACAGGTCCCAAGATGCCAGCGTGGGACTCGAACACCTGCAGAGCCTGAGCATTGCAGAGCAGCGGAAGAAAGAATCCAGGTTAGTTTTCTTACAACAATTAATCACATCCGCAGCAAAAGCACTTAACACAATTCATAAATAGGTAAATATTTAAATTACATGTAGGCATTTCAACTTTTCTATATACTAGAATGTGTTGCACCAGTTATTCATCAATTAAATCACTAACTTGTACAAAGATCTTGCTGAGATTATATCAACTCGTTAACTAGTTACAAATGCACCAACTCAGGTGGAACCATTAAACCTCCAGGAATGTGTCAACAAGTAAGGAATTCAATGATGTACAAATTGGTTGCTAGGAAACATCTGCAGTCGAATTAATAATTAACAAACAGACTGCTGTGTAACAGGTCTTCCCAAAATGAGAGTTTAGGAGACCAAATAATTAACTTCATTTTAACTGTGTAATTGTTGGTTTTCCTTTGTTTTATACATGTCTGGATACAGGCAGGACTGAGAGTTTCAAAGTTAGTGCTATGTTAAGTGTGGGAAATACCCAATATTTTCGGTGGTAACTTTTCCAGTGTGAATAAGTTTAAAGTGATATAGTAAAAACAAAGAGCTACATCAATACATGACTTTATATGTCTCAACTTTCCCATGAACAAAGAAACTAAGGCAGACGACATTGTGTCTTTACAAGCCGACATTGGCATCCAAACATTTTTAACATTATTTAAAATGGTGGACACAGTTATATTTGGGTAATGCAGCCCCCAGCCCCTAATGTGAGCCGTTCTAAACAACCAAGTTTTTCCTGACTGAGCTCTCAGGTCTGCTTTTGGTGCTTTTTGTTGTTTTCAATAATAAGCTCCACACATCAGAACAACCTGACTGCTGCCATTCCTCTCAAAACAAGTCATAGAAAAAGACTTGACACTCACTGAGTTGAAGCTGAATTATTATGTGTAACACCAATGGTGCAGAGTTATTACCTGAGCTCCTGCGGCCACCTGCCCCAGCAGATACTCCACTATCACGTCTGTCAGCATCTTCAGCAGCATGTGGCTGGACTCCGGGTGTCTGTAGAGCCAACGCTTCGCCTTAGAGTGAGTGGGAGAGCCACCGCCTTCTATCATGTAGGACATCAGAGTCCACTGAGGGACGCACCGAAGAGGAAAGAGAAACAAACACAATACTTAAATATCGATATAATTTTTTTTTAACTAAATAACGTAATCAGCCAAATTCTTATTCTCACCGGAGCTCCAGTGAATCCGATGAGCGGCACTTTGCCCTCAATCTTGTGTCTGGTCAGTGTGATGGCTTTGTAGACGTAGCCCAGCTCCTTGGCCACGTCCACTTTGACCCGGAGTTTCTGCAGGTCCTCTGGCTCCTTCAGGGGCTCCGGGAATGTGGGACCTTTACCTGGCACCATCTGGACGTCCATACCCAAGGCCTGCAGGGAGGGAGATCAGTGCAAGGATGATTTAAGAGAATATTTCAGAGATGGCTGCAGTTTTTAAACAGAGGAGGAGACGTATTGTTAGGAAACAAGAGAATTCACACACTCAACTGTTGTACAGAGATTTCTTACTGTGCACAGTCTCCCATCACGGGCACTTCCTTGAAAATGAAAGGTTCAGGTGTGATCTGACTGTCAGTATGCAACAATGTGGCCACTAGGGGGCACAACAAGCTGACATATACACAGCCAACACATAACACGGTTAAATCAAGCTGTCCTTTTTGAGCAGCTTGTGACAATAGGTCTAATATTCAGTCTCTTTAGAACTCTTAATAATGTATAAACTGTCAAACTGAAACAGAAGCTAACAGAAGCTTAAAGGCTCCATAGACAAACCCTTTTCAATAACATGTGAGTCTTGTTATAATAATACTGACAACTGCAAGTGTAATTGATGCAACTTCACCTTAACCTAAAGATGTAACAGAATTATAAGATATGTGCTGTGGACTTGTTAAAAGAATGAGACTGGTCTGTTTACCTGTGGGACAACCAGGATGTCACAGAAGATGATGGCAGCATCGAAGGGAAAACGTCTCAGAGGCTAAAAGTGGAATAAAGGGAGGAATTTATCTTTCAAAGAGAGAAACCTGACGAAAATGTATTTGTGGTTTTTACTTTGTCTCATGGTGACGCCCAAACGATATACATATTTTTTAGTTTTTAAAGCGCTCCTTGATCTCAATGTGAATCAACTTGAAGGTCTCAGTCACGGCTGGTTTGGCAGTTAACTGTGTAAACAGCTTTTAAATTGTATTTTTCTATCTGAGTCCAGTGTTGTACCTGCAGAGTGAGCTCGCAGCAGGCCTCTGGTGACCGACATGTCTCAAAGAAATCCTTCCCTGCTCTGGACTCACGAAACTCTGCAGATTAGATTCAACAAAAATACAAATGATCATCATTAGACAGTAAAGTTATAGATCTTAGTGAAAATTATGATTTGTGCCAGACATATGCATTTCGGTACAGAGAAAATAAATTGACACCTTGAAAAAAGTCTTTGTAAAATAAATGGATGGGATCTATTTTTAAACAAAGTAATTCTGACATGTCGGAGAAGGAAAAGCACAGGTATAAATATTAAATTAAATAACATGGCTGTGCAATCAGGTTTACAGGCACAGTGTCAGGGACACTGGAGAAGAAGATCCATCGTTAATGCTTCCTACTAAAACAGGTCACTATGTCTGCTGTAAAAAAGACAGTTTACCAAGTGAATTCTATATTGAATTGCAAGAGATTACCTGGTAGGTATCTACCAGCCTGTCTCATACACCAGACTGGGACATGTTCAGTTTCTTCTCCTCGTGCTGCTCGCAGGAATGTATCATTCAGGAGCTGAGGGAAGTCCTTTGGACTAGAGAAAAGAAATAAAAAAAAATATTAGCATCACGACAGCTGACATCTAAGCTGCAGCCAGCTGCAGCCAGCGTCCGTTATCTAAAACACAAGCGAGCCCCTCCCTCGCCTCTGCAATCGTTTTGGTCAACCAGCAGAGGAGCCGTCACTGACCGACTGATTTGGGGAGATAACGCTCCTCTGCTCTTATCGTGTCCCAGCAGCAGAGAGGACGGTTAGATGAAAGGCTGCTGTGGAGTTATCAGTGATGCATCGCAACCGGACTGAAATTCAAAATGACCTTGATGCAAATCAAACTGTTAGATGAGGGGTTCCACTGCTAAATGGATAAAGTAGATATAGTTCTGTTAACTTGATTTGAACTTCAGCTCACTTCTCAGGCTTAAGAAAAATATTTTACATATGCAGACCTGCTGGTACAAGAAATGTATAATTTTTTCTCTTTTGTTTTTCAGAATCTAAACTTTGACTGAAAAGTGTTAGAGTTAAGGCTCCAAAAATATTAAACAATAACCTAAATGTGATATGTTATATTGTGAGAGTCATAGTTGAAGCAAATATTTACTCGTCTCTACCAGTGAACTTTAATTTCCATTTTTCAATGGAAAAACTTTGATTTGCATATGTCATTACTGTTTATGCAGATAAACAGTAGTGACATGAATTCAGCACAATGACAGTTTTAAATTTAAGTATAAAGTGTATTCGGGGGAATGGAGATCCAGTGCCTAATAGAAAATAACAAAACAAATGAAAATTAAATATGTGAAACAAAATAAGATAAGTTGGGATCCACTATCATTCAGACTTTCATACAACACAAACCCATTATTAACATTGCAGTGACAAATATTCCCAAAATACCTACTTTCTCACAAAAATACTGATGAATTAAAGGTTCATTCAGATTTTAGAAAAGATTAATAAGACGTGAACATCTCTCTGGTGAAACACGTTCATGCCGAATTCATCATGAAACCCGAAGTGTTATTTTAAGCTGATGATTCGCGTGAATACATGAATCCACCTTTTAAAATGAGCAAGAGAAAATTTAATTTCTTAAAACTTAAACAAATTTCAGCACAATAGAGGCAGCTGCGTTTATCCGGGTTTATCTGTAGCATCCATGAACTGAGACATGATTAAAAAAGATTCAGTTCAATTCATGATCGGATTAAAATGGTTCCATAACAATGACACAGGCAGCTCTCAGGCCTGTTTACTTAACAGATAGTAGCTGCTAAGTATATAAGCGCTAACATTAGCGGAGCGTGTGACCGTTACGTGCCAACAGCAGCTACTCACAGTATGAACTCGTCCTTGCTCATGTCTGCGGCTCTGAGGAAGATGGGACCTGGTCACTCGCTCCTCCGTCTCTCTGCAGGTGGAACTCACGACCTGCGGCTCCTCAACTGTCAAACAGCCGCTTACACAACTCGGCTGCAGCTCTGCTCCAGGGCGCGGCCATCTTGGACGACCACGTGATCGAACCAGGAAGAGGGTAGGGGTGTCCAAATAAAAGACTGCTTTATTTCTTTAAATAGTCATTATAATAATGTATGAGGAGTTGTTTCTGTTTCTCCACATGTTTTATGTAATATCGTATTGCGAAATAAACTAATAAGCTCTGTGTTAATTTGGTTAGGGTTCAATTCAGTTGAATACAGTTTAATATTGAACATACCGGTACTTGCTCCAAATGTTTCCGTCATCTTTTACTAAATTAATTAAATGTTGCTCAAGACAATTTATGATTACATTTGATGCTTGTAAATAAAACAAATTGACTGCATTATTTGGGAAAGGCTTCACACACTTGCAAATATGTAAGTTCTCTCCTTGTGTTGCATTGTCTCAGAATTGTTGTAAGAGATAAACATAGTAAATAAACAGCCACATTCCTCTGGCCGAAAAATTCTCTCTTTCTCAAAATATGTGTTGTATTTTCAGTGAATGAATAAGAAATTAACTTCTTCTAACTTTGGATGTATTTCTTAATACCATGAAAAAAAAGGCTATTTAACACTCATTAAAGTTGTTTCAAGTCCAATGCAATTTGGCAAAGGAAAAGTTTAAGATAAAATCATATAGGATCAATTCGATTTAAAGGTAAATCATTAGAGTTTTTTTCAGGATAGCTGTTTTAAAGTAACAATCTCAGCTAAACCCCTTGAACATGAGCTAAACATACAAAGGCACCCAACACAGAGTAAATTATTGCATATTTCTTTAGACTTTACACATTCTCATTAATATTGCTACAAGTATACAGCTCAAATTATCTTTACATAACAAACCAACAGCTCAATCATTCCACTGACGCTGTATAAGGCGACCCATGTGCTTACGTGCTACATTTAAATTGAAGTTACTTTTTCCTTTTACTCACCAAGAGAACATCTAGAGCCTCCCTGTGTCAAACCCACTTACGTCAAAAAGATCACATTATATAAAGACCATGTTTGAAATGATATAGATGAAATGATAAAGACAAACAGATTTTACATTTATCTCCTGAAAAATACAAAATAAGCAAAGGCTACAGCGCTTCAATATGAAGTGAAACAGCAAGCAGCAGAATTAAAACAGCATTAACAATATTTTTTGTTAACATCTACACGAGAGGAGTGTCCCAGTGTTTGAGCAGCTTCCAGCTCTTGCATATTTGCAAACTCTTTGCATGAAGTCAGCTGTTTGTTCAGATCCTCTGTACACAAACACATATTTAGAAAATATATGGAGAGCTAACAGCCTGTTCGGCCCAAATATTTACATGCCTCGGCACAAGGGTATATTTTACATAAGGCATAGGTGTTTTTTAAATCAATTTTGTTCAATATAAATCCTCAATCTATCACAGATTAATGTTCGGGGTGATAGTCAACAGCATTGGAAATATTGTATTTCTACACAGAGAAAGTAAGTGGCCACAATGCATATATACTGGAACCTGCTGGATGTCCTCAACAGCAAACATCATAAGGATAGAATGTGTAATTTATGTATAAAAAATACACATGAATAAAAACACATATTTGAAGTGTAGAAGTAGAGAGAAGTTTTTTGTCAAAGTCTTTATGGAAGTGTCCATCTCTCTCTCTCTCTCTATACTTGTTGTTGATACTGTCCCTCTGTGGCAGTGTAGAAGTCACCCAGGACGCTCTGCAGGTAATCGAAGGTGGGTCTGTCTTCAGGCTGTTTCTTCCAGCAGCACAACATGCATTCATAGAGCTCAGCAGGACAGTTGTCAGGCTGCGCCATCCTGTAGCCACGCTGCACTGAGGACATCACCTCCCCTTTAGTCATACCTGAAAACAGCACAAGCATGGACGTGTGAGGAGGAATATGTAACAAGTGAAGCTGTAGGAACAGAAAAGTTGATTCACTTCTAGCGTTTATCTCCATGGCAGCACTGCTCACAGAGGCAGTACATTCTATGCAAATCAAAGTTTTTCCCATGAAGAATGGAAATTAAAGTTCACCAGTAGAGAGGAGTAACTGTCAAAGTATTTGCTTCCAATATGACTCATATATATCACGTTTAAGTTATTGTTATATATTTTGGGAGCCTTAACTGTAAAGGCTCTAAAACTGTAAGTCAAAGTTTAGGTAAAAAACTAAAGATTAAAAAATCATCAAACATGTATAAATGTGTATTTTTACATTTAGGATATTCTATTTCATAAATATATCCAAAAATAATAATAAGAATGAATGAAAGAAAGACAGAAAGAACGACAGGAAGACAGGAAGACAGGAAGACAGGAAGAAAGAAAAAAAAGTAGGACAGAAAGAAGGAAAGAAAGAGAAAACCAGGTACATTTCCATCTACTTTGGCGCCAATAAAGTAGAGTGCTTAGTGTCGTCAGCAGGTGGCGGTATACGCTACAGTAATAAACAGCAGAAGAAGAGGAGGTCAAACCCTTCTGGGTGACCTCCTCAACAAAATAACCTCCAAAATATGTTGAAGAGAAGAAGAAAAGATAAAACCTTTCGCCTAACGACCATAGACTGTATAGAAAAGAGATTTGGACAGAATCACAGTTTTCAGTTTCAGTAAGCAGAATTTAAATGATGCTTAATGTCAGCCGAGTGCCACATTTAACTGTTCTGTCGAGAGAAGAAGACATTCAGCCTCCCCCTGTGTAGAAGAAGAAAAAGACAAACAGCCTCCTCCTTTGTAGAAGAAGAAGAAGACAAACAGCCTCCTCCTGTGTAGAAGAAGATGATGGAAACAGCTGACCAGTCACATGAGTTATATGTTTGCTACAAAGCAGTATAACAGGTTATATGCTCTCTTCTCTTACTTTTATTTTAATCACAATATTACCTATTCGAACAAAGCTTAGTCAACAACTCACAGTGAACCTTATATTGTGATTAACTGCAAATTAATGATATTATTATCGGCATGGCAGTTTTATTTATGAATCCAAGTTCATACACAGAGGTAGATTCAAGGTGCTGCACGGGGACATTAAGAACAACACAGACACACAATTAAAAAGAAATCATTGTAGAATCAGAAAGTAGAATTTACATTTTCAAGCAAAATAAATGAATTAAAACATTAGAAGAAGCAAGGTAACTAAATTAAAAGACGTAAAAAAAACTATTAAGTGGGAAGCTCAACGTTAAAGAAAAAGAAACACATGGCGACATCAATATTCAATACAATGAGATGTGGATGTATTGGTAATATCTAAAAGGAGCCTGTTTACCTGGGTAAGGAATCTTGCCGTAGGTGACGATCTCATAGAGCAAAACTCCGAAGGACCACATGTCTGACTTGATGGTGAAAGAGCCGTAGTTGAAGGCCTCTGGTGCCGTCCACTTAATGGGGAATTTAGCTCCTGTGGTCAACACACATACACCCACTTCATTTATCATTTATTCTTTTTACCATCAGGGGGACTGTTCAATGTGGTAAGGGTGCAAATGATCAACTGGTCAATGAAACAAATAGTGTCAGGCTTGCTAAGCAAAAATAGGGTATTTCAAATAAGTAGACGATCCTGCCTCTAGCTGCCTGGAGGGGATTTTTGATTTCTAAGGTGTCACAAGCAGAAAAACTAATTTCTTGAATATAAAAATACACTATTACAAACTTTACCCTCTCGGGCAGTGTACTCATCATCCTCTATGATTCTTGCCAGTCCAAAGTCAGCGATTTTACAGAGCAGACTCTCTGAGACCAGGACATTGGCTGCTCTCAGGTCCCTGTGGATGTAATTCTTCTTCTCTATGTATGCCATGCCTTCTGCTATCTGAAACAAACAAACATGGAAACCAACAGTAAGACGGTGGATAAAACAGTAAAGAGAAATGAATACATAGTACACAATACTTCAGATATTACTAACTTCATTAGGAAAAAGTGTCTCAATGATATCATACACAATTGATCAGAAGAAAAATCACATGTGAATAACAATTGCCGTTTTTTATTTCATTTTAATATAATACATGGATATAAAGAATATACTATTGAGGTAATGATTGATCATTTAATAAAACCAATAATCAATTGGCAATGAAAATAATGGTTAGTTCCAGCTGAAGTACAAACCCAACACAGCTACTTCTTGACAATTCAAAGCTTTGCTTAAATATGTAACATGTTATGCTTAAGTGGTGTCGACACATTTCACATGTTTGGATGTGCTTTGTCTGTGGTAAGCCTCAAGTGTGTTGAAACAGTGAAGATTCAGATTTTAACTTTTGCCTGTGGTTCCTCATTTTATGGAAACAGTGACGATACAACTTTTTGGAACCATGAAGCAATCGAGCTGTGAGAAAATAAGCAGCACATTGTGGTCTGAGTGAAAATCACCTGCGCTGAGAAGTCGATGAGTTTTGGCAGTTGCAGTTGGCACCCTTCATTGCTCTTTAAGAAATCTAGTAGGCTGCCTAAAGAAAAGACAATATAGGAAACAATATCAGTGTCATGCACAGGTGTGAGGTGCATTGTATGTTAACCCTTGCAGTGCTTTGGCGCTCAGCATTTGGAGCGCTGCTGTGAAAATGGTTGTAGGTGTAACACACTGTGGGATAGCAGCGTTAGTTGATCTGTTCTGAAATAGTAGTGGAGTTGTGCGTTATCTGACGAGTCAACACTTTTTCAGGTCATCTCTCGATAGCAAGGCTTTACATTGTCTTGTTCGAGATGTAACAGGTGATGTTTCCACAGGTTTTATAGAAAAGGGCTTCAAGAAACAGGATTAGCCTTCTGTTAGCATATGACCATTCCTGTGGAAAAAGCTGTCTCGCTCCCAATGCCCTTTCACCCTCTCTTCTTACTTATGCACGAGTCATCTGAGCCTCTGAGCAGTTAAGAAGAGTTTTCAATGAACAGGTGTTGTGAGGTGTCATTGATAGTTCAAACTGCATGTCATCTGTATAACAGGTGATACAATGCCTCAGAGAAACAGAGCCAAGAGGGCTCAGAAGGGGAAATGAAAGTGGGCCTAAAATGGAAGGATGTAAGTTGTGTGGCGACAGGAATACAGTATATCCCAACACTATTCTGCTGACATTTGCACTTTTTATTAGATGCTTACTACAAAAGACAAATCATATAAATGTATCCGGCTGCGTTCTTTGTAAGTCGTTCTCCAGATAAGAATGTCAGCCGCATGTGTCAAACATCAAGCTCATTTACCATTTTCCATATATTCGGTGATGATGTAGATGGGTGGTGTCTTGGTGACGACAGCGTAGAGACGCACCAGCCTGTTGTGCTGCAGCGTCTTCATGACGTTGGCCTCGTCCAGGAAGGCTTGAGCCGTCATCGTGCCGGTCTTCAGGGTCTTCACCGCCACCTTGGTTGAGTTGTTGTAGTAAGCTGATGTGCAGACAGAGGGGGGGTGAAATGGGGAACAGAGAGTAGTGGTTGTTTCCATTTTTTGATGAAATCATCTGCTTCACATGCTGCATGGTCTCAGGGAAATGCAGCGTCTATTGAATTTGGAACAGACTACAGCTCTGACGATGTAAACAGCCATAACTACAATGTTAATATGTCAAACCATTCTTTAAATACCATAGCATGTGTGATCAATATTCTGATTCAAGATTGAACTGGTCAAGTTCCAAAAACAATGGATCTCACATTTCCCACATTGCCGTTCTAAACCTCTATCCTGTTAATGACACAAATCTATTTGTCTCTCAGACATATTCACATGTATGAAGGAACGCCATCTCAGCTAATCTCTAAGGCAACCGGTCATTATTTTCTTTGTGATAAAAATCAACTCAACCGAGGTTGCGATAAACCTGGGTGTCAGTGATCCTTATTTGACCATGTTGAATTTGTCGGTTGTTTGTGACGCCTGTCTCAGTTTGTGGTTACCTACGGCCGCCAGAATCAAACAATAATGCTTGCTTACAGAGCGAATACTGGTTTACCTCAGCATATTGCAAATTTAAGGAAGCCCTGAAAAGATTACCAGATACAGTATTTCTAGATATCCAGTGAAATACTACAGTCACTAGGTAACTGCATATAATCCTGGTTATTATCACAGAAGACTTGAAACTATTAGAGATGACAAGAGGGATGAGGAGTCAAAAGGGAAAAGAAGGCTATGTGAGTTTGGGCTGATGGCGGCAATATTCATGAAACTGTCTTGATAGAAACTTGGAATCTTATTTTGACCAAACATGATGGCCCCCACTTCCCCTTCCTCCGCCTACTGACAGCTGGCAAACTCAGAGTCTGTGAAACTAACAGTGCCCGGGTTTATTTTCCTACCAAGCGCGAATGCAAATCATCCAAAAATACTGCGACACCACAACGAATTCACATCTCTTATGTTCTCACGTATTAAAATGTTGAGAAGAAGTTTATAACAACAAGTCTTTGTATTTATCTAGTAGTCTTTCTCTGTGTATTATGCAATGAACAAGATCACTATCTAGAATAAAACAGTGATCCACAGTTCTTGTTAATTTCAGAATAAATCTCGTACCTGGGACTATGCTACCTTGAACTCTCTTTATTACGACTCACAGACAAAACAAACATGCCAAAACACTTCTCTACGTCTACTTTCCTCTTGTTTTTAAGACGCTAATGACAAAGCTTTTTATCACTGGGGAAGTTGTTTGTGTGTGTTTCTGTTAAATCCCCAGAGTCAAACATTTCCTTTATAGACGATAACACCGACAACACGCAGCTGTGATCTTCCTGAGACAGTTTCTACTACAGAGGCATGTGTGGACACATGTGAGCATATTTTCAGAGAAATTGTGAAAATTGTCTACAAAGATCTGTAATACATCTAATTTGAAATAAGAGGAGGACGTTTTTACTGTCTTTGAAATAGAGCTTTGCCCCAATGTTTCTTATACCCTTAAAATTACAACATGATTTATAGAGCAGCTGCCCACGTCACCATTGTGGTTGCACTAGGCAAATTAAAATGTTTTCGAAGCAGAATATTATTTTTTGGCAAGATGTTGTCTTACATATAAAGACGGACGACATGACAGCCACCAAGAGTGAAGCTCAAATTGTCTTGATTGCCCCATGGTGGCTGGTTGGCAGTCCTACCTCATCCAAGTCAGTGGGTGGGACATTGGACAAATCAAGAGAAGTACACATCAAATATTAATTTTTTTAAAGATGGTTTTGTCTTTTCAGGTAGTTCTTATCACACTAGTGTTTGCTCAATGCGTTTTATTTTAACCAGTTAGTAACGCTATCAAATTCAGGTAAAATGTCATGATTGACAGCTGGGATTGATTTGTGATTAGTCCAGTGGGTTTATTGATGGGACCTCGCTACCATGGCTCTGTCCCTTGATCCCTACTGTGCAGACTCAGGCTGTGATCTCTATGGCCGCGCTGTGTTTTGGTGTAATTTCTGGACAGTGGGAGGAAGCATCGTCCATCTCTATATTCAGTATATGCTACCTCCCCTCTAATCTACCTTTAAACTGTCTTTTCTCAGTTTCCCTAACTGAGACCACTCCAGCTTTGTTTTGTCTAAAACTTCCAACAGCACAGACGAGCCCCTCCACCACTGCAAGGTATTGTATATTCCAAAGGGGATTACGTAAATATGGAGTCCTCCTCTACCAACTTCCACCTCTATTTACTCTTGGACATTAGAAGCAGTAGCTGGTCAACCTCATTGTTTAAATACATGTTTTGGTCTGTACTCACCCATCCAGACTTCCCCAAACTGCCCTGCTCCCAGTTTCTTCAACATCTTAATGGAATCTTTGGAAATCTCCCAGGCGTCTTTATCCCATGGTTTCTGGGCTTTGGGTTTTACACATGGGCGTTCTAGTTTACGACACAGGCCATCCGGTTTGACTGGAAGGTACACACACACACACACACACACACACACACACACACACACACACACACAAGTTTGTACTTCTATCTTAGTGAGGACACTCATTGATGTAATACATTCCCTAACCCCTTACCCTAACCTTAACCCTCCAAACTAAATGCCCAACCCTAAACCTAATTCTGACGCCTAAATACAAGTCTTAAACCTCAAACAGCCCATTGAAAAAGTGAATACCAGTCAAAATGTCCCCACTTTCGAAAAAAATGTCCACACTTGATAGGGTCTATGCTTAAAAGGGTCCTCACAAAGATATCAATAAAGGAACACACACTGACAGTCCTACTGCGTATATGTGCTTTAGACAAATCAATAACACAGCACATCTATTCAAGTAACCTTTAATAAGAGGATCTCAATGTTTTGAATGACATAATGTGTGATGAGCTCTGAGGTATTTTTCCTGTAGCTTTGCATAAAGCCTGGGAGAAGTGTTAGCAACCAGCCAGAGGTGTTCAGTATCAAAGCACAACCTGTCCTTTGTATGTTTCTGTTTGGATCGTTATGTTTACCATTGTGAGATAGTTTTTCAACATTTTCAATGATTTCTCAGAGAATTACTCATGGATGTTGATTTAAGAGTAATTTACTCCTTAGGCTACTGTTGGAGTTCTTCTAGTTCTTCTATTCCAGAGTCATACTCACTGTGGTAGTGTTTGATCAAGCTTCCGATGTCAAGGAATGTGATCTTCGGAGAGATGTAGTAGCCGCCCATATCCATCGTTCTTATCTTATAGTGTTTGACTGAGTCTGTCCTCTGAAGGTCGACGTCTCTGATGGACAATGAATAACTCCCTGTGGAAAAAAACAGTTCAGTCATTTCAAGTGGTTTAAATGAAGCAGGAGCACGATATGAAATCCACAACGTGAAGATTGTAATGTGCGTTTGGGATTTACTTACCCTTTGGTGTTTCACTCTCCCTGATAAGAAAAGAGCCCGGTTTGTTTGCTGGAGCCAGCAGCTGCCTCTCCGCATCTTTTCTAGCGAGGTCCTTGAAAAACCACCTGGAATGAACAGAAAATACACTAAAACTGACATATTCCTGATAATAATAATAAGTTAATAAAGCATAACACTTTTCATACAATGTCAAATTAAGCAGTCTTTAGCTTGGAACAAAATGTTTGTAAAAGTTTTTTCAGAAAACAAACAAAAGGTGTTGGGGTTGTAGCTACTCACTCCTCCGCTTCCATGGTGTCGGCTTTAGCGATGTAATTGGACGGGATAAATCCCTGTTTGCCGGTTATCACTGACTTTGCTTTCCACCACTCACCAGATCTGCAATAAACGACCAATTCATTTTAGCACAATTATTTTTTTTCCCCCTTGATAATCATTGTTGAAGTTGAATTTTCACTTACAAAAAAGTAATTTAAAAAACATATTCTCAATTTTCATCATAAATACTCATCTGATGCCTACAGCGAGTGGAATATTGCGTCTAATAGATGTATCAAATTAAAATATCTAAATGAATGCAACATTCACTGAATACTCTTCAAATTCAGCCTTTCTTTTAAAACTTTTGGATCCTACTCAGAATTTAAATCATGTTCCTGAAGTGATGCAACAGTCTGTAATGATGACTCAACTACTGCCTCTGTCGGGGTTGAATGGGCGAGTGTGAACTGTACCTGACTCTGACAGCCTGCTCGTGGTATGCAGTTTTATCAGAGCTCATTTCATAGCTGGTGTAAGCTTTCATCTTTGGTTTTCACCTTACATGTTGCAGTACATAAATGATGGATAACATTTCTGGGAGTTGAATCACTCTAATATCAACATCAGACACTCACTCCTCTAAGACTATCATCTTCTCTCCTTTCTTGAACGCTAAGTCCTCTGGGTGCACGGCTTTGTAAGGGTAAAGGCCGACCACTATTTTGCCAACCGTGGTTTGCTCTGAGAGATGAAACAGAGAAAGATAATGACATGTTAAGTACAGTACAGCAAAAATTAATAGCTCAATAACTTCATTATCCACAAAATGCAATATTGTATTACTGCGAGCACTTGTACTGAACAGTAATGTCAGTTAACTGTACTCTAAGTCAAAAACCAGATACTTCTTTGTAGTAATAATTTGACAATGTTTTCATTTGAGGCTCCATATAATGTGGCCTTACATAAAGTAACTTCAAACTCTCAGCAGTGGCTTACATGCTAGAACCAGTTTGTGTTAAGCTGGCCTGGAAGATTTATCTTAGCTCTAAGTGGATGTGTTGAAGAAAATGACTGATTGTGGTGGCATTAAACTCAATGGCTATTAGGTAGAGCCAGAACCAAGAGCACACATGTTTATATTTCATTGGTAAGACACGGAGCGTCTGCACTCGACGAGCTGACTCAACAGTTGGTTCAAATAAATTATCCAAGCTTCCAAGCTCATATTATTATATTATATTGCACTGTTGTAATCTATGTACGTTTTTCAACTTGTTTTTAAAAAGCTGTTTAAATAAAGTTCTTATTAACACGTCTACAACTGTCCATATTGTTATTTGTGTATACTATAAATATAGAAACCTTTATTGGGATTCTGGCTTTTTAGAAATGTTTAATATAGCCTGTATTAACAAGGAACGTTAATTCTGGAACAAACCCTCATGTAGCTCTCATACTAAGCTTTTTGTACTTTCATACGTGTGAAGTCAGTAAGTAAGTGAAAAAAATTAAAAAATTAAAAAAAAAGGGAGACATACCTTCCAACTTTTGGAACACCTGACCAGGTAGCAGGGAGTCACTCTGCAAAAGCAGACAAAGAGTTTTGAGAAGCAAATGTAATCATGTGAAATTATTGTTCATTAGTTAATGTTTTTTTCCCAATCATGGTTGATCTGTGTATCGGAACTTTAAAAAGGCCTGAAACACTTCCCTTTAACAAGATCAGCATCATAACACTGCATTCCAATGAGGAAGATCACCTTGTGTAATCTTCTTTTACTGAAATTTTAGTGTTTCCCAAGCCCGGCTGTCTGACTGACCTTTTGTGGTTTTGTGTTGGAGGTGGGGTCTCTGACATAGTGCCTTTGGTCGGTGTGTTCAGTCGGCTGTCTGTTCTTCTCTGGCACACTACCGTTCAGACCTTCGCCAAGGGTGGATTGCATGCAGCCCATCCTGCTGCAAGTCAGAAAAAGGGAAGTATAAAATGGAATGTTGCACATTCACAGCTGCTAAAACCAACAACACTTAAAATGTCGTATCAAACACCTGTGATTCCTTTTTTTATTTTTATGTAAAAATAACAGAGAACCAAACCAGTGACATTTGAGTTGTTCTGTTTTTATCACTTTTCACAATGTGATCAAAATAGTCCAACGAAGTTCTCATGCACACACAAATGGTCAGCTCTCAGTCGATTCCAATGTAGACTGGGACAGCAATATCCTGTATATTTACCTTATTCGGAAGGAGACATTATTTCAATTATGACGTTTACATGAGTTGCTACCAGAAAATTCAATTCATATTCCAGTTTGCATGTTACTGAACATATGTCTGATTACGACTACTGTCAACATTATGTCCCACTATGTCCCACATGGTTTACACTCGAACAAAGGATGTGTAACCAAGGGCATGTGTCGTCAAGCCTTTGGTTACTGCCATAAGGTAATATGTAATAGGATGTTTTAATGGGATTGAGATTATAATGCTACTGGGCTTGGAGTACATCACATCTAGATTCCGTGTATGGTCTTATTCAGACTATGTTTTAAATGGAGAATGTTGGAGTCCATGAAAACATGTCTTGTGTTAAGAGACTCAATTCCACTACCTCAATGACGAAATAACACAAAATACTCCCATGTAAATGACCAATACAAAGGATTAAGACCTGTGAAAAACATATCAGGATATTTGAAAAGAAGTTGTAAATCAAGTCTATCTATACAGTGAGGTAAACCTTAACTGGGACTCCTGAGTTGCATTTAGGCAAAACACATGACCAGGGTTGTAACATCCCTAGTATTGTTGCTTTGTTCAGCAACACAAAGGACATAATTTAAATAACTTATTGAAATGGTAATACAGAATAGGGAAACACATTTCTGGAAACAATGGTCCCTCACACTTTTATCATAAGATAAGATACAACTAATAAAAAATATACACCTTTAACTGTAGTGGTTTGTATAGAGATGTTATAAAGTAAAGGGCAGTGGCACAGAATGATTGCACCAGCTTCTAGAAAAAAAAAGTTGTCAAGATATAACACTTAAAAGCACAAATGTTACCTAATGCTAGTGGTAGAGGTCAGCGGGACACCAAAGTCATTGGGATTCATCTCCAAGAGGATATGAATGTTTGCACAAAATTTCAAACAAATATATTCAGTGGATTTTCAGGAAATTGTGACACTATAGGAACAGTAAAAGGATCATCAAAGAAAAAGGGGAACACGGATGACTGTGAGATATTTTAGTATTAACCATGGTGACAGACACCGGCACTCTTAGAGACTTGACATCATTAATTAAACCTGTTGCTTTAAGGACTCAAAAAGCGTCGTAACCTCCCTCGTCAGTAGGAAACTGAGTTCATGATACAGTTTTGAGTGATAGTATGCAAAAAAACAATAGTGGTTACTGTCCTCAAAGATGGTGCGTCTGGTGCAGTGTCAAGCTGCCAGACTGAGTCAGACTGAAGTGAAAATTACTTTGGTTATTTTAAGAGTTAGGGGGTAAACCAAGTGGAAACACCATCAGCCCAAAGGCAGAGAAGGGGCAAACCCCAACACACTAACTTGAGCTTAGCCTGTCTAAATAACCTGGAGGTTTCTGCAAGTAAATCCACACAAAAAAACAAGACACAGCTTAACATACGATTGTGAGCCGTTACAAAGTGTGATAAAACGTTACTACAGCTTTATGGTTAATGAGGACGTTGTCATGTGTTTTGCAGGTTCAGTGCCTCTGATATATTTTTAACTTGACAGTCAGCAAACAGCCGGAAACCAGGGGTCTGAGGAGATTAGGAGCTTGCACACGCACAAAATACACACAGACTCACACACACAGAGACTCACAATTTCTAATGCTTTAAAACTTTCTCCTTTCCTCTGGCTGAGACAAAATGGGGAGGTTTAGAATGACAGGAGACAAAGACCTGCTGGAGAGGAAATTACCCAATGTGGAATTTAATGTAAGTACTGCAACTGATGAATCTGAACACATTTGAATTAAAGCATCTTAAAAACCAACCTAATATTGAGTTAAATGCTGATTTATTCATTTTCTAGATTCTCAGAGAGAATTAATTAAGATTTCTATTAGCCATTGTATTTTAACAGCGGTTACTCTGCCTGGTTACACTTCAATAACAGATCAATATCTACTCACAATAAGACTTAAAAAACATAAGACATTTTTAATACATATATTGTTGTGCGTCTTGGTCAAAACCATAAAAAAACACTTACTTACAGTTTTATACAACCATCCGTACGAGTAAAACGCCCATTCACACCGGAGATAAGTCCCCTAAATAATTCAAATACATTTTAAATAGGGAACAATTCCAAGAAAATGAACAGGTAAGCTTATCATCTCTATTCAAGTCACAGACACTTTCAACAAATGTCTAAACTCTGTTTGTCTGTGTGTGAGTGTGCATGAACAGAGTGTAACGCACATTTCTGACTGGATTCATTCACACCTCAAATTCATTTATACTTACCGCTTTACCCGTGTGTCCCCCTCCTTGGTCAAGGAAACAGTTACTGCAGTGTTTAGTCTTGTAGTCCTCAGATTCCCTTTGTGCGAGTTTCCTAAAGTACAGACTGCCGGGTATTTGGTTTGACAAGTGGGTCAGCCGCTGTACATGGACTGTTACCCTCAGCAACAGAATGAGGAACTTAGAAAAAATGGTTGGGGATTTTTCTTTCTTGCTTAAACTTCCTGGTACAATTGTCTAATGATTATTTGCATAATCAACAGCACACAGACACATACACACTCAGCTGTAGCAGACACGTGATGCTTGAGGCCTTTGTATATGAAAATAAGTTTGGTAATATTGAAGAAGATACGTTATACAGTGTGTAATGAAAAGAAAAGCTAAAGAATTCTGCAGTAGCCTATCCGTTTATACTTCTGTGAATTTAATTGATCCAAATCAATGATTGATATGATTGTTAAATGTATTGTTACAATTTCATTTTACCTGATTTTAAGTATATTGCTGATTGTAGTGGCAAATTTGATGCATTTCCCCACAGTGCCCCCAGTTGGCCAAACTGCTGAAGTACAACAACACAAGAAACTTGGCCAGTTCTATCTCATCCATTGTTTATTTTACTTTAATTGACACAAGAAGTAGAAAACATGGTTATATACAGTCAGACAAACACCTACACATTTAGCAGAATCATGCATCTGCCATGTGTCTACATGCTGAATAACGAACAGCAGGGTCTAGACAGTGTAGTTAGTGTAGTGCGAGTGAGTTACTATACAGTCACATGGCAGTTTACGATTTGAAAACCTGACGGAACGAGTATTATATAAAAAAGAGCTATATTACCTTTAGTATTATCAGCATGAATAAGAAAGATACACAGTCAAGCTGCAGTCTTTCAGTTAGATTACACTCCGTAAAACTGGGGACGAACAATGACAAAATACAGCTTGTAAGATGCATGCATGATGGTCGTTATGAATGATGATTAAGGGATGTATCCATTATAACACAAAGTTGCAGGATGTAGCTCAGCCTGCGTGTCAGAGGCAGAAACCTTTACACAAACATGTAGCTCCGCTGAGTATTGCATATCTACATTTAAGGAATAGTTTGACATTTTGGGGGATTCACTTTGCTGCTTTGAGATGAGAAGATGCATACCACTCTGGAATGTGTGTACTGATCATATAGCAGGAGCAGACAGCCTGTCAGGTCAGTTTAGCTAAGTTGCTTGCTAGCTCATGTACCATTTTGTCATATATCAGGACTGTAATTCTAAAACAAGAAAAACAACAGTATTGCTCCTGTATATCAAGGCTAAAGTACATTAATGGTGAATAGTTGAACAAACTTAGCTAATCTGGGGTCTAAAGAAAGTTCCTTAAAAAACTGCTCCTGTGTTATCCATTCAAATGGATATCATTAACCAAATTTAGATATGAGTAAAACAAATCAGCAGACCCAGACCTTTACAGCTTTGATCATAGTTAAACAGAAAGACCACTAGCTTGGCCCCATTCAAATATAGCAAATGTAGACTAGCGGTACCTCTTAGGCTCTAAAGCTTCACTTATTATATATCATTTGTGTAATTAATTCAAGATTTGATTAAAATGACCAACGGCAAAATTTAGTATGAGTTAAATAATAATTTTAAATTGTAAAACTGATAGTACATGCTAATTATATTATTTTAAAGGTTCAGATGGATTTTGTTGCCTTAGGATAAAGCTAGGCTAGCTGTTTGCTAAAACTTCCCCTCTGTTGACTCCTGCTACATGTTTCATTTACTGACATGAGAGTGGTGTTAATCTTCACATCTAATTCTCAGCTTTAAGGTTGTAATTATAATAGTGTTATTAGACGAGTACAAACATTTTTTAAAGATACATTAATCCTCCATCACTCTTCCTCTGTTAACCACTGGAACATGTCTCCTTTTCTAAGTGTATGTGGTTGTTATCACACCCCCTTACTTCCAACTGATACACTCTGCTGTTTTTCTACAGAATAGTCCAGTGTCACATGCAGTACACATCCGAAAAATTCTTCATCAAACACTTTCTACAAAACCAGCAAACACAGTTACACCTCTCAGTAACCAGACCTCAGTGTTGTTGTTCATGTTTGTTTTCCAGCTCTACTACAGCGGAGAATTTCCATTCCCTCTACAGTATTGTCAATTTAAAATAAGCACAAGCCATTAACTGGCAATATAATCTCTATCAGCCTCACAAGCTCTACAAACATGCTACTCCCACTGTGACCCATTACATCAGCACGTCTCAGTGGTCTCACAAATTGCTTACACTATTACAAAACTCACACAGGATCTCTTTCTAGTTTCTTTCCAGTAGGCCGAACCATGTGTTTAGTAACTAAGACTGAAGATCAGCTCTACAGGAGCTACAAAATGTGTCTTTCATCTCACACCGACTCTGAAAAAACACCCTGAAATCAGTCTGTTATTCAACTGCACATCAGAGCCACAGGGACATGAGAGTTTGTCAGTGCCCTGCTTATAGGCACCTCAGCAGCGGTGGTGCTACCCTTTGGCTACCCGCCCACTTTAGACAAACGGATTCATCACACATACGTAGCCACACGCATCACACATGCGGGTTAGCTGTTCCTCTGCCCAGCCTCCCGATGTGCTGAGGAGGAGCTCTGGCTGTCGTCTGGGTCGTCTCCTTCTGCAGGACAATAAGGAAAAGGAGAACATTTGAACTGACATTGAAAATACCATATCAGTGGAATTGTCTGTATACTTTATTTGACCTTAGCTTCTTGTGATTGGACTTTTCAAACAAAAAGCCAACTAATTTCACGATTTGATGAAAATCTGTCAATTGACACTGCCATTGAGAATTGAAAAGCTCAACCAGATTTTTAATTTTGTCCAAAAATCAAGTGATTTTACACTTAACCAACGACTGGAAGAGTGTTAGTTTTTAATTATTTCTTTAGCACTAAGCCCTTAACTTATGCGTCAAATACACAGAACTATCAACATTTTTAAAGGTCATGCTGTGCAGCATCCACATATTTCAATTTGTTTCCCCGACATAGTTTGTTCCAAAACCCAGCAAGACGGTCTCCCTTTGTTTAGAATGCATTCACGTATGAAGCATGTTCTGCTTTATTATAAACAATAAAGCAGAACATATAGCAACCACAGTACACCTTTACTCATGCCTGCAGACCGTGCATAATAAAAAAACTGTAAAATGGCTGGTAACATTGAAAGGTATCTTTAAAGCACTTAAACTACACCTGTAGTTCACAACATCAACCCCTTTTATGCAAATGTTGAACTTTCTCAAAGGAAACTTGCGATGCAACAGGACAACTCTTAAAGCAGAGTTTGGCTCATGTTGTTGGAGAGTAAAGACCTTGACTCTTGAGTACACAGTTTGAGAGGTTCAATGAGAGTACACTAGATGACTTATATCATAGGTCGAATCATGAGCCCAAATTTGTTCATGGTGACAAAACTTTCATAATCAGGTGAAATGTGTTGTAATCCTTGTAAAGGACAATCAGCATCATTGTTAGGAACTTGGCTTGTATTTAGTGTACAAATAACTTGCATTGAAACAAGAATGGGGCAGAGTTATGGTCAAATGAATGGGGATGAAACTAGGGTGTATTAAACAGCCTGTGGCCCCGGTGTCTTCTCAGGTGCAAATAGAAAATAGATGTTTTTGAAAGAAAAACATGAAGAAGATCATGGAGGTGTCCTTGTAGAGCTTCAAGTAATTGTACTAAGCCAAGCAGGAATACTGTAACCAGCCTAAACTTCTTTTTTACAAGACACTACAACATATACTATATTGTTTGAGGTATTGCAGCTGTTCTCCTGCCATGTGTGAACACAGGAGTATCTCAGAGTACTCACCTCCCCCTCCTGCGTTGATGTGCATCTGGGACAGTGACAGGGTGAGGGGCAGCTCTCGTCCCTCTGGGTCGGTGGGACTCTGTAGGATGTCGTGCATGGCGTTCCTTCGTCCCGTCCTGCCAGAAGCGATGAAGTCTGCATACGTGGCCTCAACATCAGACATCGCTCGGGCATCGTTCACACAGCACCACCTGGGAGAAAGAAAAAAAAACGAAGCTCAGCACACACCTCATAGACCTATTTCCCTAATATGTAAGTGTAAGTTATTGTCCAAACATTGTGAATCCAGTGATTTCCCAGTAAATTTGGATAAAGCTACCCATCCTATGACTTTACATACATGTAGATATTTATTATGAAGCATCTCAGTACTTAGACTAAATTTGAAACCCTGATTTAATGATTTATGTCATTTTAAACCCACAGTGCTTTACAGGCACAGAACCATGAGCTTAGCTTTTCCCTAATTGTTTTTTTGTTGTCATCTTTACAATATGAAGTGTGTCATGCTAACCAAGGCTTCCAGCCCATAATGAAGCCCACAGGTCAAGTATCTCGTGAAGCTGGGACAACATGTGACACAATATGACTTGTATTGTGTGTGGGGTCTGGTTACAGCAGCCACTCAACCTCAGTGACAGCTCCACCAGTGCAACAGCCCCGAGCTACATTACCAGGGGGTGACTTCATCGACAATCCAGATCCACGGGCCCCACATCACATCCCCCGACCCAACAAATATATCAACACAATACAACACATATAGAAATAACAGTAATCACCGAGAGCGAGCAGCGACCACGGGTCCAGCCGCCTCACATGACACAACGTGTCAGCGCGTTCAAAACAACGAACCCACAAGAATCACATCAGCAGCTTTGGACAAGTCCTCGAGTCCGCTCTCATGGCCGCCACATCTTCCTCCTCCGCGGCCAATCAGCGGCCAACAATCCGCGTCTGAGCGCTGATTGGACAGCGGACACAAAAGGATGAGAGGAGAGCACCAGCCTCATGATGCTTTCACCGTCATCTCGTAAAATCTGCCATCCCCTCTGTTGGTGGATGTTTTTTTCTCTTAAACTTTATTAATATCGACATTTACAAACTAGGCAGATATATATATAATCTTTCCAAAAAATCCATTGTTGTATTAATTAAATAGATTTGTTAATTTTACATTACCTTTGAGTTGTGAAGTCCTTTATATTCTTTAAATTCAAATAAGAAAGTTGCTAATGTGGGGTAATATCCTCTTCGTGTGAAATGGCCTTTCAGGATCAGCAAATGCTCAACAATCAGCATGTCCAAATGTGTTATGACATTTGTCACTCTAAGTTCATATCAAGATTAATTCTACATGACATATGATGATGTTGTTGGCTGCCGGGCTTGTGTTTTTTTCCAGCTAAAAACAGATACATCTTCAGCAAGGAGTAACCTAATGAGTAAAACAGCAAAGTCAACACTGTAGTTTAAATGGAAACAGTATATTCATATTTGCACCACTGATGAATTTGTTAAGTATCATGTTTAAATTTGACAAGATCTATTGATTAAATGATTAGTCAGTCGATGAAGAATTAATCAGGGACATTTTTTTTTACTGTCAGATAATTATTTCAGTCAGCATTCATCCCACAAAAGGGCAACATTAAATGGTCCCAGCGTCTCAAATGTAAGCGCTTACCGCTTTTTCCGGTCTGCTATTATTGTGTATTTAATATGTTCCGGAGTGAAATCTCATGATTTATTCAATATTTGACAAAGCCTTTATTTGAGTGTAAAAGTGGAAATACTTAGATGGAACAGCAAGGTAGACTAACTGCAGTCATATAATCAATGATGACAGTTTAACAAGTTTATAAATCCATATAATTTGTATTGCAACCACAGCTGTTGAATTTTCCACCCACTGCAACACATGCAGTTGAAGTACAGCTCAGATATTATTCAGAAAAAAGAATGAGCTTGATCTGATATAGTGTTTGAAAGATCTATTAGCGCCACTCTGTATTATACTGTGCACTTTCAATCTCAAGAGTGAGACCATATCAAGTTGCATAATTAGAAGGAAAAACATATTCTCATTCAACTCTGACATAAACTTTTCTCTTTAAAATATTTTTGGATTGAATAATTTCATAAGAGCAGATGCTGAGCACTCAGGGACACACTGTGCATTCATGTTCAGGATATTTTATCTGCGATGACGTAAAGTTAGACTGAAGACAAGATAATGCAGAGGTAATTCTGTGCAATATTCCTTCTGACCACATGGTGGGGCTCTTGTCAGCATGAATGAGTGCATCATTACGTGTTCACTTGTCTTTAAGCCAAACCTAGAGGTTTCACTGCTGTAGTCTCACAATGAGGATCCTGTGAGTGTTTGCGTGTCGTTTGTGTTGTGTCTTGTATGATTATGAAAGAATTTTAATATTTAATACCACAATTTGAGTATGGCTTACCAGTTACATGCAGCAACAACAACAACAACAGAGTCACATGTGTTTCCTCTTTCAACAGAGGATATGAATCACATAGTCTGACTCAATGTCTGAGTTTAACACCAAATTTCAAGTTGTTATTAAAAGAAATCAACAGGGCTATGCAAGGATGATATTTTATTATGTATAATTCATCATTTTACTGAAATACCCTTGTATTTTAAACGGTAAATTAACACCCCCTGAAAATCTTTTCTTCTCACTTTGCTGCAATGACGTACCGTTGTCCTCCAGGATACGGTGACATCACTGCTGGGTGAGGTTCTAGGCACAAGAGAGCAGAGACTCCCAGGCAATTAAGCCACCAACCAAAATAAAAAAGGGGAGACTTTCGACCGCCGTTAATCCTGAAAATGGAAGGGTATTGATTTAAGCTAGTTTTAATCACCTATGTGTAAATTTATGTCCTGTAATAATGATCTCCTTGGTCATTTGGAGACAAAGGAAATTTGAAGGCTAATAATATTTGTTATTTTCATCGTTTTTCTGTCTAGTTTGGGAACCAATTCAGCAAAGCACACTTCAGATCACACCCATCACAACACTGCTCTTCAGCTTGGTATTAAATTGCTCTTTAAGTACAATAATAATTTCATCTACACAACACCAATTTCTGGAAAGGGTTAGGACTCAGTGTGTTACACAATGAAAAGTATCTCGTCTGCAATCAGTGAGACAGCATTAGTAGGATCATTTCAGAGTTATGAATACTAACTGATACTCATACTAATACTAAAATACTACTACTACTACTACTAGTAATAATAATAATAATGATATTTATACTGATGATAATGATAATGATAATGATAATGATAATGATAATGATAATGATAATGATAAAGATAATGACAATGATTATGATAATGTATTAACATATCATAAAAACAGCAAGTAAAGCTAACAAAAGGTGCCATGAGTGCAGCCAGGGACCAGTGTGAGTATCTCAGGCTGTGTTGCTGTGGAAACATCTTCCTGACTTTTGTATTCATTGCGCAGGATTTCAGTATAACACGTCTGGACAGTTGTGAAAAGGATTGTGATAAGGAGCAAAGAGTTTAGATCAGATTTCTGCCACCAGCTTCAGATCTGTGCTGGTGGCAGGATCCACAGAGGAACAGCTCACTTCACTGGTTCTTTATACTGCTGTACTATACACCTCTGTAATCTTTTCCAGTACCACTCAGTTGTTTTCCAAAACTGATATCTCCACAATAACCTGCAGACCATCCATGATTACTGCATTGCAAAAGTTGCACTATTTAACTATTGAAATTAATATATATGTATTATGATTTAAAAGTCATATTGCTGTTTGAGAGAAGTTTAAATTAGTTTTTCCCCCATTTCTCCTCGTTAGCAGGGGCTGAGATATGTTCAGTAGGATTCACAACAGCTACTTTGTGGGGTATTCATAAACCATTAAATGGTCTGTAACTTTTCTAGTAAAATGCTGTGATTCACAATATCAAATACTTGTCACTTTAGTGTGAGTACAGAAATACAGAAAAAAGTTTAGAATACAGAAAATGGAAAACATTTGAATCTGACTTGTTTTTAATAAGGATTGGTTGGATGTGGTAAACTGGAGCACAGAGTGAATCCACACGTCCACACTGAGCAGACCACACGTTCAAATCAATATGATTTCTACAGTTTGAAGATTCTTAATTTGAAGAACCAGTTTCTTTTGGTCAGGTGTCTTTTCATAGAGGCGGCGATTCTTTGCTCGACCTCTGGTTCTTTTCCATTAATGGTGAGAAATATCATCTCTGGACAGGCCCATGTCTTTAACAGGTCCTTGTACACGGCCTTGTGGAGGACACTGATTTTCTTTGGGGACATGTCAAAGTCAACGTCTTTGACTTCTGCCCATGTTTTCTCAAAAAGGTTTTTAGTGATGTCTGTTGGCTCAGCCCAGAGCGAGTTGACTTTTGCCTTCGCACACACTCGAGTGACGAGCTGGTCCATGAAGAGACGGACATATGTCTTCTTGAGGGACACTTCTCGTTCCTTCGCAGCGTCAACCTCTGAGACCTGAGACCCCACGATGGACTCGATCTCCATTAAGGCGGAGGTCACCCTGTTGGTGTAGTCACCAGCCTCCTTTGAGAACCACCAGTTCATCAGAGGCAGGAAGTTGATGACTCTCTCCTTTATGTCAGCGTGCATCTTCCTGTGGGATTTAGGGACAGACACTTCCTTCTCTTCAACAGGACTCGCCACTGAAACGTCAGTTGTGACGAAGCTGTAGAGGACATCGGAGAGGACGGAGGCTTTACCAGGTGAGACTCTGTCCTTGGTCTCAGTCAGAAGCAGAGACTCCACACTGTCCATCAGAGACTTGACGGACTCTCTGCTCTGGACTTTGGTCTCCTTTCTGAACCTCTTCCGGACTTGTGTCACCATCTTGAGAAGCGACGCTGTGGCAAAAAGCTTCGCCAGAAGCTTCTTGATCTTCGTCCCCACTCCTTTCCAGATCTTTGAGCATTTGGAGCTTCTACTCGGATCAGATGATTTGAGGCTCGTCTCTTTACTAATCATCTGACAGATGTCATCTGCAGCAGCTTTAGATTCCAGAGAGGATTCCGAAATCAGTCCACTCAGGTCTGTATCAGAGAGTTCGTCCACATGGGGCTTGATGATGTCGCTCACCTCCTTCCCAATGATTTCCTGGACGTCCTCACTTGTCCTACAGTCACTGCTGCGTCCTGTGGACTCTGAGGACGTCTGTCTGTCAGAGCGAGAACTTCGTGATGAGCGAGAACTTCGTGATGAGGAGTCAGTGAGTGAAGAGACTGATTTCCCCTTAGGGAACTCAAATGTCCTCTGCCTGCGTGGTATCGGCTTGAACAAGCCCTCGATGTCCACAGCAGAGCTCTTCAACACATTGCAAACACAATGCACCATTTTGTCTAGTTTGTTGGCCGAGGTCTGGTGACCCTGTCCGGTGGAGCGACCTCTGGCCGAGCGCTCAGACCTGCGGGAGTTGACCCTGTCTTTGATCTCCTCTGCAACCAGCTCAGTGAGTTGATCCAGAATCACAGACTTTGTGAAGCTGCCCGGTGCCAAACTCTGACGGAGAGCATCTCCCAGACTGGATTGGACGCTCTCTGCAGTGAAGGGGCGGTCGTTGTGTCCATGTGCTGCGAACAGGTCCGAGGACACAGACTGAGTCATGTTCAGAAGAAGTTCTGCCAACAGGAGCCGTGTCACGTTGTCTGGTGTTTCTGATTTTAGCAGTTGCCATTGCTCCGCAGTCAACTTGGTGTACAGCTCCTCAATCTGCAGGCGAATAGTTTCAGCCGTCTGGCTGGAAAGCTCAAGAACAAAAGATGGATCCATTGAAAATCTGTGTTTTACAGCCTGGTTGATGTCTGGATTTACGTCTGTTTGATCTGTTTCTTTCGCTTGTAGCTTAACTCTACCCACTTAGAGCGGCTGTTGCCCTAACTATAGTACTAAACGTCCTTTATACCGAACATGAAGGGTTTCCTCCTCTCTTCTCTCCTCTTCTCTCCCTTTCTCTTATTCCAACCATAAGTTATATAGACACATCAAAGACATGGTAAAGAAGCAAAGAAAAAGTTAAAGATCTCAAATCATTTTTGAAGATCATAGCCACAAAAAGATTGTGTTTCTAATAGAGACCAATGCTAGGCAGAGAGTCCGGCCTCTGGTTCAAAGACTCGTGTTATGATGCCGTTTTCAGTCATGAGCTGAGGAGGCTCAAGAGGAAGAGCTCAGCTTGGAAACAGTGGTTCCCTTTGGAATAGAGAGACTGTTCCATTAGCTGAGGGAGACACGATTGGACAGGATTTCAGTATAACACGTCTGGACAGTTGTGAAAAGGATTGTGATAAGGAGCAAAGAGTTTAGATCAGATCTCTGCCACCAGCTTCAGATCTGTGCTGGTGGCAGGATCCACAGAGGAACAGCTCACTTCACTGGTTCTTTATACTGCTGTACTATACACCTCTGTAATCTTTTCCAGTACCACTCAGTTGTTTTCCAAAACTGATATCTCCACAATAACCTGCAGACCATCCATGATTACTGCATTGCAAAAGTTGCACTATTTAACTATTGAAATTAATATATATGTATTATGATTTAAAAGTCATATTGCTGTTTGAGAGAAGTTTAAATTAGTTTTTCCCCCATTTCTCCTCGTTAGCAGGGGCTGAGATATGTTCAGTAGGATTAGGATAAACCATTAAATGGTCTGTAACTTTTCTAGTAAAATGCTGTGATTCACAATATCAAATACTTGTCACTTTAGTGTGAGTACAGAAATACAGAAAAAAGTTTAGAATACAGAAAATGGAAAACATTTGAATCTGACTTGTTTTTAATAAGGATTGGTTGGATGTGGTAAACTGGAGCACAGAGTGAATCCACACGTCCACACTGAGCAGACCACACGTTCAAATCAATATGATTTCTACAGTTTGAAGATTCTTAATTTGAAGAACCAGTTTCTTTTGGTCAGGTGTCTTTTCATAGAGGCGGCGATTCTTTGCTCGACCTCTGGTTCTTTTCCATTAATGGTGAGAAATATCATCTCTGGACAGGCCCATGTCTTTAACAGGTCCTTGTACACGGCCTTGTGGAGGACACTGATTTTCTTTGGGGACATGTCAAAGTCAACGTCTTTGACTTCTGCCCATGTTTTCTCAAAAAGGTTTTTAGTGATGTCTGTTGGCTCAGCCCAGAGCGAGTTGACTTTTGCCTTCGCACACACTCGAGTGACGAGCTGGTCCATGAAGAGACGGACATATGTCTTCTTGAGGGACACTTCTCGTTCCTTCGCAGCGTCAACCTCTGAGACCTGAGACCCCACGATGGACTCGATCTCCATTAAGGCGGAGGTCACCCTGTTGGTGTAGTCACCAGCCTCCTTTGAGAACCACCAGTTCATCAGAGGCAGGAAGTTGATGACTCTCTCCTTTATGTCAGCGTGCATCTTCCTGTGGGATTTAGGGACAGACACTTCCTTCTCTTCAACAGGACTCGCCACTGAAACGTCAGTTGTGACGAAGCTGTAGAGGACATCGGAGAGGACGGAGGCTTTACCAGGTGAGACTCTGTCCTTGGTCTCAGTCAGAAGCAGAGACTCCACACTGTCCATCAGAGACTTGACGGACTCTCTGCTCTGGACTTTGGTCTCCTTTCTGAACCTCTTCCGGACTTGTGTCACCATCTTGAGAAGCGACGCTGTGGCAAAAAGCTTCGCCAGAAGCTTCTTGATCTTCGTCCCCACTCCTTTCCAGATCTTTGAGCATTTGGAGCTTCTACTCGGATCAGATGATTTGAGGCTCGTCTCTTTACTAATCATCTGACAGATGTCATCTGCAGCAGCTTTAGATTCCAGAGAGGATTCCGAAATCAGTCCACTCAGGTCTGTATCAGAGAGTTCGTCCACATGGGGCTTGATGATGTCGCTCACCTCCTTCCCAATGATTTCCTGGACGTCCTCACTTGTCCTACAGTCACTGCTGCGTCCTGTGGACTCTGAGGACGTCTGTCTGTCAGAGCGAGAACTTCGTGATGAGCGAGAACTTCGTGATGAGGAGTCAGTGAGTGAAGAGACTGATTTCCCCTTAGGGAACTCAAATGTCCTCTGCCTGCGTGGTATCGGCTTGAACAAGCCCTCGATGTCCACAGCAGAGCTCTTCAACACATTGCAAACACAATGCACCATTTTGTCTAGTTTGTTGGCCGAGGTCTGGTGACCCTGTCCGGTGGAGCGACCTCTGGCCGAGCGCTCAGACCTGCGGGAGTTGACCCTGTCTTTGATCTCCTCTGCAACCAGCTCAGTGAGTTGATCCAGAATCACAGACTTTGTGAAGCTGCCCGGTGCCAAACTCTGACGGAGAGCATCTCCCAGACTGGATTGGACGCTCTCTGCAGTGAAGGGGCGGTCGTTGTGTCCATGTGCTGCGAACAGGTCCGAGGACACAGACTGAGTCATGTTCAGAAGAAGTTCTGCCAACAGGAGCCGTGTCACGTTGTCTGGTGTTTCTGATTTTAGCAGTTGCCATTGCTCCGCAGTCAACTTGGTGTACAGCTCCTCAATCTGCAGGCGAATAGTTTCAGCCGTCTGGCTGGAAAGCTCAAGAACAAAAGATGGATCCATTGAAAATCTGTGTTTTACAGCCTGGTTGATGTCTGGATTTACGTCTGTTTGATCTGTTTCTTTCGCTTGTAGCTTAACTCTACCCACTTAGAGCGGCTGTTGCCCTAACTATAGTACTAAACGTCCTTTATACCGAACATGAAGGGTTTCCTCCTCTCTTCTCTCCTCTTCTCTCCCTTTCTCTTATTCCAACCATAAGTTATATAGACACATCAAAGACATGGTAAAGAAGCAAAGAAAAAGTTAAAGATCTCAAATCATTTTTGAAGATCATAGCCACAAAAAGATTGTGTTTCTAATAGAGACCAATGCTAGGCAGAGAGTCCGGCCTCTGGTTCAAAGACTCGTGTTATGATGCCGTTTTCAGTCATGAGCTGAGGAGGCTCAAGAGGAAGAGCTCAGCTTGGAAACAGTGGTTCCCTTTGGAATAGAGAGACTGTTCCATTAGCTGAGGGAGACACGATTGGACAGGATTTCAGTATAACACGTCTGGACAGTTGTGAAAAGGATTGTGATAAGGAGCAAAGAGTTTAGATCAGATCTCTGCCACCAGCTTCAGATCTGTGCTGGTGGCAGGATCCACAGAGGAACAGCTCACTTCACTGGTTCTTTATACTGCTGTACTATACACCTCTGTAATCTTTTCCAGTACCACTCAGTTGTTTTCCAAAACTGATATCTCCACAATAACCTGCAGACCATCCATGATTACTGCATTGCAAAAGTTGCACTATTTAACTATTGAAATTAATATATATGTATTATGATTTAAAAGTCATATTGCTGTTTGAGAGAAGTTTAAATTAGTTTTTCCCCCATTTCTCCTCGTTAGCAGGGGCTGAGATATGTTCAGTAGGATTAGGATAAACCATTAAATGGTCTGTAACTTTTCTAGTAAAATGCTGTGATTCACAATATCAAATACTTGTCACTTTAGTGTGAGTACAGAAATACAGAAAAAAGTTTAGAATACAGAAAATGGAAAACATTTGAATCTGACTTGTTTTTAATAAGGATTGGTTGGATGTGGTAAACTGGAGCACAGAGTGAATCCACACGTCCACACTGAGCAGACCACACGTTCAAATCAATATGATTTCTACAGTTTGAAGATTCTTAATTTGAAGAACCAGTTTCTTTTGGTCAGGTGTCTTTTCATAGAGGCGGCGATTCTTTGCTCGACCTCTGGTTCTTTTCCATTAATGGTGAGAAATATCATCTCTGGACAGGCCCATGTCTTTAACAGGTCCTTGTACACGGCCTTGTGGAGGACACTGATTTTCTTTGGGGACATGTCAAAGTCAACGTCTTTGACTTCTGCCCATGTTTTCTCAAAAAGGTTTTTAGTGATGTCTGTTGGCTCAGCCCAGAGCGAGTTGACTTTTGCCTTCGCACACACTCGAGTGACGAGCTGGTCCATGAAGAGACGGACATATGTCTTCTTGAGGGACACTTCTCGTTCCTTCGCAGCGTCAACCTCTGAGACCTGAGACCCCACGATGGACTCGATCTCCATTAAGGCGGAGGTCACCCTGTTGGTGTAGTCACCAGCCTCCTTTGAGAACCACCAGTTCATCAGAGGCAGGAAGTTGATGACTCTCTCCTTTATGTCAGCGTGCATCTTCCTGTGGGATTTAGGGACAGACACTTCCTTCTCTTCAACAGGACTCGCCACTGAAACGTCAGTTGTGACGAAGCTGTAGAGGACATCGGAGAGGACGGAGGCTTTACCAGGTGAGACTCTGTCCTTGGTCTCAGTCAGAAGCAGAGACTCCACACTGTCCATCAGAGACTTGACGGACTCTCTGCTCTGGACTTTGGTCTCCTTTCTGAACCTCTTCCGGACTTGTGTCACCATCTTGAGAAGCGACGCTGTGGCAAAAAGCTTCGCCAGAAGCTTCTTGATCTTCGTCCCCACTCCTTTCCAGATCTTTGAGCATTTGGAGCTTCTACTCGGATCAGATGATTTGAGGCTCGTCTCTTTACTAATCATCTGACAGATGTCATCTGCAGCAGCTTTAGATTCCAGAGAGGATTCCGAAATCAGTCCACTCAGGTCTGTATCAGAGAGTTCGTCCACATGGGGCTTGATGATGTCGCTCACCTCCTTCCCAATGATTTCCTGGACGTCCTCACTTGTCCTACAGTCACTGCTGCGTCCTGTGGACTCTGAGGACGTCTGTCTGTCAGAGCGAGAACTTCGTGATGAGCGAGAACTTCGTGATGAGGAGTCAGTGAGTGAAGAGACTGATTTCCCCTTAGGGAACTCAAATGTCCTCTGCCTGCGTGGTATCGGCTTGAACAAGCCCTCGATGTCCACAGCAGAGCTCTTCAACACATTGCAAACACAATGCACCATTTTGTCTAGTTTGTTGGCCGAGGTCTGGTGACCCTGTCCGGTGGAGCGACCTCTGGCCGAGCGCTCAGACCTGCGGGAGTTGACCCTGTCTTTGATCTCCTCTGCAACCAGCTCAGTGAGTTGATCCAGAATCACAGACTTTGTGAAGCTGCCCGGTGCCAAACTCTGACGGAGAGCATCTCCCAGACTGGATTGGACGCTCTCTGCAGTGAAGGGGCGGTCGTTGTGTCCATGTGCTGCGAACAGGTCCGAGGACACAGACTGAGTCATGTTCAGAAGAAGTTCTGCCAACAGGAGCCGTGTCACGTTGTCTGGTGTTTCTGATTTTAGCAGTTGCCATTGCTCCGCAGTCAACTTGGTGTACAGCTCCTCAATCTGCAGGCGAATAGTTTCAGCCGTCTGGCTGGAAAGCTCAAGAACAAAAGATGGATCCATTGAAAATCTGTGTTTTACAGCCTGGTTGATGTCTGGATTTACGTCTGTTTGATCTGTTTCTTTCGCTTGTAGCTTAACTCTACCCACTTAGAGCGGCTGTTGCCCTAACTATAGTACTAAACGTCCTTTATACCGAACATGAAGGGTTTCCTCCTCTCTTCTCTCCTCTTCTCTCCCTTTCTCTTATTCCAACCATAAGTTATATAGACACATCAAAGACATGGTAAAGAAGCAAAGAAAAAGTTAAAGATCTCAAATCATTTTTGAAGATCATAGCCACAAAAAGATTGTGTTTCTAATAGAGACCAATGCTAGGCAGAGAGTCCGGCCTCTGGTTCAAAGACTCGTGTTATGATGCCGTTTTCAGTCATGAGCTGAGGAGGCTCAAGAGGAAGAGCTCAGCTTGGAAACAGTGGTTCCCTTTGGAATAGAGAGACTGTTCCATTAGCTGAGGGAGACACGATTGGACAGGATTTCAGTATAACACGTCTGGACAGTTGTGAAAAGGATTGTGATAAGGAGCAAAGAGTTTAGATCAGATCTCTGCCACCAGCTTCAGATCTGTGCTGGTGGCAGGATCCACAGAGGAACAGCTCACTTCACTGGTTCTTTATACTGCTGTACTATACACCTCTGTAATCTTTTCCAGTACCACTCAGTTGTTTTCCAAAACTGATATCTCCACAATAACCTGCAGACCATCCATGATTACTGCATTGCAAAAGTTGCACTATTTAACTATTGAAATTAATATATATGTATTATGATTTAAAAGTCATATTGCTGTTTGAGAGAAGTTTAAATTAGTTTTTCCCCCATTTCTCCTCGTTAGCAGGGGCTGAGATATGTTCAGTAGGATTAGGATATAAACCATTAAATGGTCTGTAACTTTTCTAGTAAAATGCTGTGATTCACAATATCAAATACTTGTCACTTTAGTGTGAGTACAGAAATACAGAAAAAAGTTTAGAATACAGAAAATGGAAAACATTTGAATCTGACTTGTTTTTAATAAGGATTGGTTGGATGTGGTAAACTGGAGCACAGAGTGAATCCACACGTCCACACTGAGCAGACCACACGTTCAAATCAATATGATTTCTACAGTTTGAAGATTCTTAATTTGAAGAACCAGTTTCTTTTGGTCAGGTGTCTTTTCATAGAGGCGGCGATTCTTTGCTCGACCTCTGGTTCTTTTCCATTAATGGTGAGAAATATCATCTCTGGACAGGCCCATGTCTTTAACAGGTCCTTGTACACGGCCTTGTGGAGGACACTGATTTTCTTTGGGGACATGTCAAAGTCAACGTCTTTGACTTCTGCCCATGTTTTCTCAAAAAGGTTTTTAGTGATGTCTGTTGGCTCAGCCCAGAGCGAGTTGACTTTTGCCTTCGCACACACTCGAGTGACGAGCTGGTCCATGAAGAGACGGACATATGTCTTCTTGAGGGACACTTCTCGTTCCTTCGCAGCGTCAACCTCTGAGACCTGAGACCCCACGATGGACTCGATCTCCATTAAGGCGGAGGTCACCCTGTTGGTGTAGTCACCAGCCTCCTTTGAGAACCACCAGTTCATCAGAGGCAGGAAGTTGATGACTCTCTCCTTTATGTCAGCGTGCATCTTCCTGTGGGATTTAGGGACAGACACTTCCTTCTCTTCAACAGGACTCGCCACTGAAACGTCAGTTGTGACGAAGCTGTAGAGGACATCGGAGAGGACGGAGGCTTTACCAGGTGAGACTCTGTCCTTGGTCTCAGTCAGAAGCAGAGACTCCACACTGTCCATCAGAGACTTGACGGACTCTCTGCTCTGGACTTTGGTCTCCTTTCTGAACCTCTTCCGGACTTGTGTCACCATCTTGAGAAGCGACGCTGTGGCAAAAAGCTTCGCCAGAAGCTTCTTGATCTTCGTCCCCACTCCTTTCCAGATCTTTGAGCATTTGGAGCTTCTACTCGGATCAGATGATTTGAGGCTCGTCTCTTTACTAATCATCTGACAGATGTCATCTGCAGCAGCTTTAGATTCCAGAGAGGATTCCGAAATCAGTCCACTCAGGTCTGTATCAGAGAGTTCGTCCACATGGGGCTTGATGATGTCGCTCACCTCCTTCCCAATGATTTCCTGGACGTCCTCACTTGTCCTACAGTCACTGCTGCGTCCTGTGGACTCTGAGGACGTCTGTCTGTCAGAGCGAGAACTTCGTGATGAGCGAGAACTTCGTGATGAGGAGTCAGTGAGTGAAGAGACTGATTTCCCCTTAGGGAACTCAAATGTCCTCTGCCTGCGTGGTATCGGCTTGAACAAGCCCTCGATGTCCACAGCAGAGCTCTTCAACACATTGCAAACACAATGCACCATTTTGTCTAGTTTGTTGGCCGAGGTCTGGTGACCCTGTCCGGTGGAGCGACCTCTGGCCGAGCGCTCAGACCTGCGGGAGTTGACCCTGTCTTTGATCTCCTCTGCAACCAGCTCAGTGAGTTGATCCAGAATCACAGACTTTGTGAAGCTGCCCGGTGCCAAACTCTGACGGAGAGCATCTCCCAGACTGGATTGGACGCTCTCTGCAGTGAAGGGGCGGTCGTTGTGTCCATGTGCTGCGAACAGGTCCGAGGACACAGACTGAGTCATGTTCAGAAGAAGTTCTGCCAACAGGAGCCGTGTCACGTTGTCTGGTGTTTCTGATTTTAGCAGTTGCCATTGCTCCGCAGTCAACTTGGTGTACAGCTCCTCAATCTGCAGGCGAATAGTTTCAGCCGTCTGGCTGGAAAGCTCAAGAACAAAAGATGGATCCATTGAAAATCTGTGTTTTACAGCCTGGTTGATGTCTGGATTTACGTCTGTTTGATCTGTTTCTTTCGCTTGTAGCTTAACTCTACCCACTTAGAGCGGCTGTTGCCCTAACTATAGTACTAAACGTCCTTTATACCGAACATGAAGGGTTTCCTCCTCTCTTCTCTCCTCTTCTCTCCCTTTCTCTTATTCCAACCATAAGTTATATAGACACATCAAAGACATGGTAAAGAAGCAAAGAAAAAGTTAAAGATCTCAAATCATTTTTGAAGATCATAGCCACAAAAAGATTGTGTTTCTAATAGAGACCAATGCTAGGCAGAGAGTCCGGCCTCTGGTTCAAAGACTCGTGTTATGATGCCGTTTTCAGTCATGAGCTGAGGAGGCTCAAGAGGAAGAGCTCAGCTTGGAAACAGTGGTTCCCTTTGGAATAGAGAGACTGTTCCATTAGCTGAGGGAGACACGATTGGACAGGATTTCAGTATAACACGTCTGGACAGTTGTGAAAAGGATTGTGATAAGGAGCAAAGAGTTTAGATCAGATCTCTGCCACCAGCTTCAGATCTGTGCTGGTGGCAGGATCCACAGAGGAACAGCTCACTTCACTGGTTCTTTATACTGCTGTACTATACACCTCTGTAATCTTTTCCAGTACCACTCAGTTGTTTTCCAAAACTGATATCTCCACAATAACCTGCAGACCATCCATGATTACTGCATTGCAAAAGTTGCACTATTTAACTATTGAAATTAATATATATGTATTATGATTTAAAAGTCATATTGCTGTTTGAGAGAAGTTTAAATTAGTTTTTCCCCCATTTCTCCTCGTTAGCAGGGGCTGAGATATGTTCAGTAGGATTCACGCTACTTTGTGGGGATCATAAACCATTAAATGGTCTGTAACTTTTCTAGTAAAATGCTGTGATTCACAATATCAAATACTTGTCACTTTAGTGTGAGTACAGAAATACAGAAAAAAGTTTAGAATACAGAAAATGGAAAACATTTGAATCTGACTTGTTTTTAATAAGGATTGGTTGGATGTGGTAAACTGGAGCACAGAGTGAATCCACACGTCCACACTGAGCAGACCACACGTTCAAATCAATATGATTTCTACAGTTTGAAGATTCTTAATTTGAAGAACCAGTTTCTTTTGGTCAGGTGTCTTTTCATAGAGGCGGCGATTCTTTGCTCGACCTCTGGTTCTTTTCCATTAATGGTGAGAAATATCATCTCTGGACAGGCCCATGTCTTTAACAGGTCCTTGTACACGGCCTTGTGGAGGACACTGATTTTCTTTGGGGACATGTCAAAGTCAACGTCTTTGACTTCTGCCCATGTTTTCTCAAAAAGGTTTTTAGTGATGTCTGTTGGCTCAGCCCAGAGCGAGTTGACTTTTGCCTTCGCACACACTCGAGTGACGAGCTGGTCCATGAAGAGACGGACATATGTCTTCTTGAGGGACACTTCTCGTTCCTTCGCAGCGTCAACCTCTGAGACCTGAGACCCCACGATGGACTCGATCTCCATTAAGGCGGAGGTCACCCTGTTGGTGTAGTCACCAGCCTCCTTTGAGAACCACCAGTTCATCAGAGGCAGGAAGTTGATGACTCTCTCCTTTATGTCAGCGTGCATCTTCCTGTGGGATTTAGGGACAGACACTTCCTTCTCTTCAACAGGACTCGCCACTGAAACGTCAGTTGTGACGAAGCTGTAGAGGACATCGGAGAGGACGGAGGCTTTACCAGGTGAGACTCTGTCCTTGGTCTCAGTCAGAAGCAGAGACTCCACACTGTCCATCAGAGACTTGACGGACTCTCTGCTCTGGACTTTGGTCTCCTTTCTGAACCTCTTCCGGACTTGTGTCACCATCTTGAGAAGCGACGCTGTGGCAAAAAGCTTCGCCAGAAGCTTCTTGATCTTCGTCCCCACTCCTTTCCAGATCTTTGAGCATTTGGAGCTTCTACTCGGATCAGATGATTTGAGGCTCGTCTCTTTACTAATCATCTGACAGATGTCATCTGCAGCAGCTTTAGATTCCAGAGAGGATTCCGAAATCAGTCCACTCAGGTCTGTATCAGAGAGTTCGTCCACATGGGGCTTGATGATGTCGCTCACCTCCTTCCCAATGATTTCCTGGACGTCCTCACTTGTCCTACAGTCACTGCTGCGTCCTGTGGACTCTGAGGACGTCTGTCTGTCAGAGCGAGAACTTCGTGATGAGCGAGAACTTCGTGATGAGGAGTCAGTGAGTGAAGAGACTGATTTCCCCTTAGGGAACTCAAATGTCCTCTGCCTGCGTGGTATCGGCTTGAACAAGCCCTCGATGTCCACAGCAGAGCTCTTCAACACATTGCAAACACAATGCACCATTTTGTCTAGTTTGTTGGCCGAGGTCTGGTGACCCTGTCCGGTGGAGCGACCTCTGGCCGAGCGCTCAGACCTGCGGGAGTTGACCCTGTCTTTGATCTCCTCTGCAACCAGCTCAGTGAGTTGATCCAGAATCACAGACTTTGTGAAGCTGCCCGGTGCCAAACTCTGACGGAGAGCATCTCCCAGACTGGATTGGACGCTCTCTGCAGTGAAGGGGCGGTCGTTGTGTCCATGTGCTGCGAACAGGTCCGAGGACACAGACTGAGTCATGTTCAGAAGAAGTTCTGCCAACAGGAGCCGTGTCACGTTGTCTGGTGTTTCTGATTTTAGCAGTTGCCATTGCTCCGCAGTCAACTTGGTGTACAGCTCCTCAATCTGCAGGCGAATAGTTTCAGCCGTCTGGCTGGAAAGCTCAAGAACAAAAGATGGATCCATTGAAAATCTGTGTTTTACAGCCTGGTTGATGTCTGGATTTACGTCTGTTTGATCTGTTTCTTTCGCTTGTAGCTTAACTCTACCCACTTAGAGCGGCTGTTGCCCTAACTATAGTACTAAACGTCCTTTATACCGAACATGAAGGGTTTCCTCCTCTCTTCTCTCCTCTTCTCTCCCTTTCTCTTATTCCAACCATAAGTTATATAGACACATCAAAGACATGGTAAAGAAGCAAAGAAAAAGTTAAAGATCTCAAATCATTTTTGAAGATCATAGCCACAAAAAGATTGTGTTTCTAATAGAGACCAATGCTAGGCAGAGAGTCCGGCCTCTGGTTCAAAGACTCGTGTTATGATGCCGTTTTCAGTCATGAGCTGAGGAGGCTCAAGAGGAAGAACTCAGCTTGGAAACAGTGGTTCCCTTTGGAATAGAGAGACTGTTCCATTAGCTGAGGGAGACACGATTGGACAAAATGATTTATCATGGGCTAGATAACTCTGATACACACTCCAACACAGGAGGTGGTCTCCTGCCACTCAACTGAACGAGGGAGAAGCTATCAGATATCAACAAATAAGAGGAAGTAGGATGTGAAGATTTGAAGAAGTAAGTGCCAAATGCTAAAAAAAACAAGCAATTTCTTATGGACGGATGGCCTGGTTTGAGGTTGGTCTCTAATTCCTTTGCTTACGCTTCTGTACATTTCATTAGACTGATGCATTGCCTGCGTCGTCCTGCAGTATCTTCAGTAAACATTTCAGTTTTCACTCTCCCCCTGACAAAGACACGGTGCCCAGAGCTTCTTCCTGTCTCTTTGATTTTTAGATGAAGGTTTACCTTCAGAGGGAGGAATTTCGTTACAAGCTGCTCCAACAGAAAAGGACGTGATTCAGTGAACCTCAGTAGAGGCAGTGTCATGTTTTATTCACTACCGAAGATGTGGTTAGCTGTAACCTGAGTGGACCTGAGTCTACAGGAGAATTGATCAGTGGTGGAGCTGCTCCAGAGATAGGAAGTTATCTCAGCATCAATCTGAATGGTTTTTGCTTTCAAGTTTTAATTAAGACCAAGATCTTGTGTTTTTTTATTTACTGTTAGTTTACTGGAATTTTTTTTGAAGAGAAATCTTTTATTATAGATAAGTCTGACTTATAGATACGATTATAGCTTTTGCAAAGTCCACATATATAAATGATATATGCCCCACCCTGTATAATAAAAAATGCTTCCGCCTGTCAGTATAAGCTGACATAACATATATTGTATTGAGTGATGTAGTGGAGTTATAAGGCTGCTCCTGTTCAAAATAGCAGCCAGGAGGAAATTAAAGGTGACTGATGCAAATCACTCTGCCAAAGTTCAGTTCTTAAAATATCTCTGAAATCTGATCAAGGCACAAGTTCTTCAGATATGAGTTGTACTATGATTGCGAACGTATTTAGAAAGAATACGAAAAGGAAAGATAAAATAGATAGATGGATAAAACATGCTGATTACTCTCACACATTTTTCTACATATCTGTCTGTACCAGTCAACAAATCAGCTAAAAGTTTAATTAGGGTATATTTTGTATGTCATTACACAGCTTAACTACAATGGATGTACATATTACATGTGGAACAAGGTCTCTAAAATTGTAAAAATTGTATAATTATCAAAGAGATAATGCAGCAATATATGAGATACAATGTGGCAGAGCAGTAATGGGTAATATTTTCTCAAAAGATATAAAGCACATGATAGTAACCTGCCATTATTCTCAAACATGTACATAAACACTATATGTTATTGTAAATAACTTTACAAAA